>JBAWJQ010002878.1:0-348868 GCA_037783105.1 Bactrocera zonata
ATCTTAGTTGAAGATGTTTTTAATTTAATTTTAGCTAAAACGAACTAAAATAGCAATAAAATAAAGTTAAAATGGGCCGTTAATTTTAACTTTATTTTATTGATATTTTAGTTCGTACATACATATAAGTCCAGAAAGATACGAAATTTGATAGTAATATATTTGCTTTGTTATATAAATACGTCTTATCTTGCAAATTTTCCAGATAAAATATTTTCTTCAATGATGTTATTGCATAACTTTTTGACGAACTGTTCATGGCACATTTTTGATGTTGTTAAGTTACTAAGAATCATTATTGATGAGGCGATATTCCTGATGATTAGACTGAACTAAAAAATTGCTAATTCGATTTATTATAACTTCGAAAACTTTTTTTTGATCTTCTGACAAACATATGTGTTTTTCTAGTCCCAACAAATTGGAATAATTCATCTTCTGAGTATAATAATGTCCCTAATGCGTCTTCTGTTCAGAGTTTAAAAAAAATTTTCGAGTTTAGTATATTCACGACTTTTCATTAAGTAGTTTGAATGATGATCGGACGACAGCATAGATTTTCATTTTCGATGGCGGAGACAATCATTGATACACCAATTTCTACACAATTTTTTATTTCGTTTGATAATTACTGAATTAGTTGAATATTATTTAATTTTTTTTTCTGAGGTTTATAGACAAAGTCAGTTAGTAAATACTTAATCTGCTCCAATCATTTTCAAAGTATGAATTTACATTATACCCTAAAAAGTTTAAACATTTCACTTATCGGTTTTCTCTCTTTTATACTATTAACTAAATCGATAAGTGTAGAAAATATCTTGAATCCCTTTTATATACAAGGTCCATTCCAAAGTAAACAGGACTTTTTGAATCTAGCGACCCTTGGTGACGCCATCTACATATATGTATGCCGACTGGTGCGTTAGAATCTGCTATCCTTATCGATTGTCCAGTGAGAGTTTCATGACATTTCATTGATTGGAAGTGAAGTTATTACGTTTTAAGTGTCAGAATGTTATTGTTATCGGTGCGAAAATGGGCTTCGAACACAGAGTCGACATTAAATTTTGTTTTAAAATTGGTAAAATTTCGTTTCAATTGATGAAACAAGTTTATGGCGATGATTGCCTATCCCGTAGCAGAGTGCACAAGTGGTTTCAACGTTTCCAAAGTGGTCGTGAGGACATAAATAACGATCAACCTGTGGGCCAACTAAAATCCGTGATCACCGGAAATTCCATCGAAACTGTGCGGGAATTCATAAAAAATCAGCCGAAATCATCAATGAAATTAATGGAAATGGAATTGAAAATCTCCAAAACATCGATTTATCGCATTTTGACCGAACACTTAGGCTTACGAAAGATGTGTGCACGGTTTGTTCCGCACAAATTGACTGACGACCAAAAATTGCTCAGAATCTAACATTCGAAGGACAATTATTTGACCAAAAATCACATTTTAACCATCAACCACTGCCCGTATTTACTTTATATGGCACCGTACGTCTTCTTCTTTATTGGAAAAACGCATTTGCCCATGAAAGGAAAGCGTTATGCAGCGTAGAGGCCATTCAAAAGGTTTGCACCGGCATACTGGCGGCCACACCGGCCAACGCGCTAAAACACTCGTTCGACATGCTTTTGGACAGTGCAAAAAGCTGTATTGAAGAAGAAGACTATTTTGAATAAAATAAATTGATTTTGCCGAAAAAACCATTTGTTCTGTTATTTTTGAAAGTCCTGTTTACTTTGTAACGCACCTTGTATAAGCCGTCCAAAAGTTCAAACAAACCAGCAGAAATACTTTTTTGCGCGTAAGAAATTGTTTTAGTAACCACTTTGCTTGTTTTCCTTTCAGCTATTCTCTTGTACGAATTCAACTCCATAACATTGTTGTTGATGTTTGATATATTATTTTTATAATATTTTTCTACAATCTACTAAATATGTTCATCGAATTTAAGTTTATTTTGAATAACAATGGCAAGAAGAATAATTTTGCAGTATCTAACTGATTAGTAAAGAAATAAAATATGTGATATACTGAGCCTTTCTGCAACCCTAAATAAACTGGATTTTTAGTAGATTCGAAAGAATCACAATTTTTTATTTATCTTTTTAACCAACCAAGTTCGTTTTCAATTATTTCCTACTGATATTTTTTTATATAAAAGTAGCTTGGTCGTTTTCGGATTCGAAGACTTGACGAGCTAAGCTGATTTAGCCATGTCCTTTTGCAGTACGTACGCGACCTAGGCATTCAGGTTTTTAAAGATCGATCTGAACACGTCTTTTTCTCCTCAAAAAGCTTTCGGGCCACTAGTACATACATATGTACGTACATATGTACATAGCTGCTTATTGCTCAAAATCGAATCCTTTTATGTAAAACTTATTTTATTCCACAGAATATCTTCAAGAAAATTTGGCATGGATTATTGCCTAAGACAATGCTATAATATTGCATTCGAATTTTGATTGGATAGCTGTCGTATAAACTTACTTATTAAATTCAGTTCTTGTATGGAATTTTTATTTTATTTTACATATTTATCTGAACGAAACTCATCATTTCTTGCAGAACTATCGATATTGACGAAGCATCGGCAATGCCATAAGCGACGTCATGCCCTTGGCCTCTCCGTTTAGTCCTTAACAATGTCAAGTGGCTCCGTTTGCCTTCGGAAATTACATTTTACCATAAACATAAAATTTTTAAGAATAGCCTGCAAAATGATTGCAATAAGTACGTTAACTTGCGATCTCGGTTTTTAGTACCCGGTAGCCACCTCGAAACTAACGCGATTATTGTCATTCATTTACTGTATCGCGTTAGAAAGTGCACGCTAAGACGAAGTCATGAAATTAGACATTAATCTAACATTATATTTTTCGAAAAAGTAAATACAATACTGATATGTTTACAAAAGAACTAGTTAATAGAAAACCACCACACGCCGACTATAACATTTGATCGATACGACCTAATCTGCATAAGTGCATATAAGCACATGTTAGAGTGAAGAATGGCTGTAAATTAAATAGTTGTACTCACTTTTTTCTTGCAATGCTTATATTACATAGTCATCAAATAATTTTAATTGTCAACAAAATAGTTATTCGTAAATGAATTATGAAATTGCTTCAACTGCACGGCCTTATCAGACACTGTCGAGCTCCGAGTATGTGCCACTGAAATGTTTACATACCATACATACATACATATGTACGTACAAACAAATGATACGCGCGAGTTGTTGTATAAACAAAAATCGCGTAATCGTGAGCGCAACACAAGTCTGTCGTAGCATTTTTTAAAGCGGCGAGAGTGAGATTAAATTGGGAGTGTGAGCTATGACTGTTTTAGACCTCATTTCGCGAATTTAATTAATTATTTTATGGTCAAGCTCTAGAATGTAAGTATATATGTATGTATATGTAGAAGAGGAGTGTATGTGTGCCAATTCATGCTTAACACAGTCTGAATTGTGATGACAGCTTTAAATGTACACATGTACATAAGTACATATGTATGCGTAACCGCCAGTCAAGCGTGAGTCAGTAAGCCCGCTTTACTTGCAACTTTCCTCACTTATTGTATATGCATGTATATACATACATACATACATATTTATATTTGTTCAATTCCAAGTAACGTAAAGCTGAATCGCCTCAGCTTTAGCAAAAAACACAAAAGTATTTGTATATTTAGAAGTACCGCTTTTGTAATTATGAAAACACATAACTATGAATCACATTTATAAGTAAGTTTCAAGCAGATGACTAACAGATATTTTTCACTTTTATAGCCAATCTTTGTCCGAATGTATGTTATTTATCCTCTGCATAAACCACATTTGTTGCCAAGTTCTCATACAAATATCTTAGGCTGATAATACACAAAAATAAATATCACATTTTTTAAATAAAGCTCAAAGAAACCAAAATTTCCATTCAGTGATAAGAAAATTTATAATTTTTTATTTAAATTCCGGTCGGCTGTGTATAAAACTTCGATTGGTATAACTGTTAAAAACTTACTTAAAAACACGTTGGTAATTTTTTGAAAATTCATAAGATTCTACACGAAATTCAGTACTTTCGTTCTTGTGAATGAATTGCAAGCGCGGAAATACTATGACTGCAGTATCAGTATCAGCAGAACACGAACCGAATGCGTTGACATTATAACGACAATTGAGCGAAGAAAGAGAAACGATTAAGTAGTCAGTAAGCAGGCGAGTCGTAGTTAGTCCCAACGACATCAATAACACGATCGCCAGCAATACTCATGCCGACTTACACATGTCAATGCTTATGCTTATTTATACACGTTTGTACGTTTGTGTGATATATGCATATCGATTATTTGCCGCAAGATTGACATAACTCGAAAATAAAAATATAAGAGAATACATATTCCTTTGAGATCTTGTTTCATCATGACTGGTATTTAGTTGGGAGAGTGAATTATTGTTGTTGCTTATAGGCTTGAATTGCTTTAATTAAAACATTACAGAAATATATTTTATAAGTATGTATGTACGTACAGTTGTTGTACCTAACTTAAGCTATTTTCACCCCATCAAACATTTTATTGTCAACTTCAGACGTTTTGTTCGAAGAGAATAACGTCTACATATGTACATATCGCTCATTTGCTGCAAGACCGGCATAAGTCAAAAAAATCGATTTGCCAGAAAAAGCGTTAAAAGTTTTCAACTGACTCCAACCTTACACGGAAAACAGGAAATATATTCTCTTCTCAAGCGGAGCATATAAGAGGTATTCATATGAATTTTTCACTCAACATGAAGTATGATATAACGAACAATTCTGCAGCATTAACTCAAAAATCACGTTTTTTGATTTATGCCGGTCTTGCAGCAAATGAGCGATATGTACATACGTGCATACATACATACATTGAAATTAAATAAAACTACTAATTAACACTGGGTTCGACATGTTGCTTTTTAAGTCAACTATAATAATTGAGTATATACATACATAAATACATATGCATGTATGTATGTACATATAAGAGAATATACATACATACGTACGTAGTGTAAGTTTGTAAGCGGTATCTTATCGGAAAGTAAAAACGCGACTGTCACAGATCGGTTCTGTGAGGAACTGTGAGGTTCTGGCATACCAAAATTGGGCGGCGCATTAACATCGACGCGGCAACTTTGTGTCAAATTCTCACTAAAATTCTAAAATTGGTGTAAAATAAATAAAATGCAAAACGAATTAAATTATTAATAATACTTTCATTCATTCGTACAATAAGTAAATATCGCGTGTCAATAAATTTTTTAGAAAAATTACTTCTTATCGCTCTGACAAAATCGAATTTTTCAACCCTCAGCGTTGTCGCCGTTTTATTTAGGTATGCGCCATATAAAATTTATGGGCCTGAAGAATTATGTATATAGTACTATTGAATATGTACATACTTATGTATGTATATGTATATAGATACATAGCGTTGCACGTTTGTTGCAGCATATATTCACGCATACATTTGTACATACATATGCACTTGAACATCGATTATAACTGCAGACCGTTAAAATTATGTGATAATTAGCTCCTCGCCATCATACATCCTTTCATTGATTTCAAATTAAACAATCCTCGATATGTACATACATATGTATGAATATGTCATGCATACAAGGTCTGTCACAAAAGAAACAGGACTGTTAAAAAAAACAACAAAAAATTAATATTTTTCAAAAGTTATATTTTTTTATTCAAAGTAGTTTCCTTGTGCTTCGATGCAGCGTTTAGCCCGGTCAATTAGCATTTCAAATGAGTGTTTAAGGTCATTTTTCGGAATGCTCTTTAGAATATCGATCGTCGCCTTTTGGATAGCTGAAATGTCCTGAAACCAGTGTCCTTTCATGGGCAAATGAAGTATTCCAAATAGGTAAAAATCACAGGGTGCCAGATCAGGTGAGTAGGGTGAGTGATTAATGGTTAATATGGAGTTTTTTGTCAAAAAATCAGTAACAAGCGTCGACCGATGACACGGCGCATTATCGTGCAACAGGCGCCAGGACCCTGCCTCAAGTATTGTGGTCGAGCACGACGAATGCGTGATAAAAGACGCTTCATAACACCAAGGTAAAACACAGCATTAATCGTTTGGCCAGGTGGGACGAGCTCTCGGTATACAATACCCTCGGAATCGTAAAAACAAATCAGCATTGTCTTTATTTTTGACTTCTGAAGACCACCGACTTCTGATCGTCACAGAGGTCCACTCATGCATGCACATTACTACGGGATAGGCACGGATCACCATAAACTTTTTTCATCATTTGAAATGTTTCAGTAAACGTTTTTCCAAGTTTAAAACAAAATTTAATATTTGCTCTTTGCATTTTACGACCAATGACCAAAAGCTGCTGTCACTTTTTGATCGATAACATCGATTGTAGTTATCTAATTGTCTTAAAGTTTTTACGAAATGTCAACAAGAGATCAAACTTTTTATTTCATATATCCACAAATAGGTGGCGCCACCAGAAACAGTTATATTTAAAAAGTTCTGTTTCTTTTGCGACAGACCTTGTATGTATAGTATGTATTTACTGTAGTGCAAATATCAATAGACGGGCTGGGTAGTAATATTAAATATAAGAAGACAATATTTTAAATTTAGATTTGTAAAAATATTTTAGTAAAACTGATTATGTTATATATGTATTTACCTATATTTATCCGTATATGCACATACACATATGTATATGGTATGATGATCGAACGCCGGTTCATTCAGTGAAGAGTACTCACAGCGTGCATTCATACATGCATGTGTGAGTATGGGCTTACGCATGTGATTGTGTACTCTACGCATTGCACGATACGAAGACTGATAATACTATATTTTCCTTATCTTCTATTTTTACCTTCTTACATATGTATTTGTGTTCGTACATACTTACATTCAATAGTACGGACATTAACTTGTATGTATGGCATGTTTTATTATATCTGCAAATATATATACATGAACATACACATATGTGTATGTATATACTGAATGTTTAAGTCAAGATTAATGTTAACCAGTAATAGCCTCAGACAGTGGGCCAATCATGCATTTATGGAAAATACTTTAAAAAACTAAATCTTCCTGAATTATATGTATGGCTTTAAAAGACAAATTCTAATACCTTTATTCACCTGACGGTTGTTTGTAAATACATGTATACAGACATATTGATTCCCAGATATCTGCGTGACTGCCATCCGTCCGTAAAAACGATAACTTGCGCATGTGCATTGGTAATCTCAGGGCCGCCTCGAAACAATTTACCACCCTAGGCAAATGTTAAATTTTGCACCCCTTCTAAGCCTACTTTAACTTAACAACAAAATTTATAACCTTTTAAAACTATTAAGGTTATTTGATTAAAAAGGAAAAATGCAATTGAAGTTACGAACTTCAACTATCAGTCTCAGTTTCAGTTTCCCACCCAAAAAATTAAGATTTGTAATCGCTGATGAAAATGTCGTAAGTTTTGACTTTTATTCTTCTTCTTCTTTACTGGCGTAGACACCACTTACGCGATTATAGCCGAGTTAACAAGAGCGCGCCTGTCCTTTCTTCTTTTCTGGGGCCAATTGGATATTCCAAGCGAAGCCAGGTCCTTCCAACGGAGTGGAGGTCTTCCTCTTCCTCTGCTTCCCCCGGCGGGTACTGCGTCGAATACTTTCAGAGCTGGAGTGTTTTCGTCCATTCGGACAACATGACCTAGCCAGTGTAGCCCCTGTCTTTTAATGTCTTTTAATTCATATATCTCATATAGCTCATCGTTACATCGAATGCGATATTCGCCGTGGCCAAAATTAATCTAAAATCTAAATCTTTCGCAGAACTTTTCTCTCGAAAGCTCGCAACGTCGACTCATCAGTTGTTGTCATCGTCCATGCCTCTGCACCATATAGCAGGACGGGAATTATGAGTGACTTATAGAGTTTGGTTTTTCTTCGTCGAGAGAGGACTTTGCTTCTCAATTGCTTACTCAATCCAAAGTAGCAGCTGTTAACAACAGTTATCCTGCGTTGGATTTCCAGGCTGACTTTGTTGGTCTTGTTTATGCTGGTTCCAAGATAGACGAAATTATCTGCGACTTCCAAGTTATGACTGTCAACAGTGACGTAAGAGCCAAGTCGCGAATGCGACGACAGTTTGTTTGATGACAGGAGATATTTTGTCTTGCCCTTGTCCTGTCTGAAGAAAGCAGAACTAACTAACTAATCATCGGCATACGCCAGCAGCTGTACTCTCTTATAAAAGATTGTACCTGCTCGATTAAGTTCTGCAGCTCGAATTTGACTTTTATTACGATAACAAAAGGTTGGTGCTGGCGCTGCGCTTATGAATGGGCCATTGTGAGCACTCAAATCCATTTGAACCCCCTAAAATCAAATAAGCCAATGTTTTACTGATAATTAAATGAATTTTAAACAAGGTTTGTTGCATATTCATAAGTTGTTTTCATTTAAAAAGGAAGCATCTAATTCTTTTTTTTCTAAATTAGATGAAGAAACATTATGAGACCCTCTGTTTCCTTGTTGTTGGTAGCTATCAGGAATGTGTGTTAAATAATTTTAATTTTGGGCTGCCGCAGACTACAATATCTATGGTTGTTAGGAAGAGTTTAAAAGTTATGAACACCGTGTTGTGTATGTTGTTTACCAATTTTTAGTTTTCTATTAAAGTTTTTCCGAAATAGGCGCAGTAATTTTCAATTAAAACTGCTTGGCAGTAGTTGAAATTTTTTGATATTTTAGTGAACCCTACCGACATAGGGTTGAAACCTGTAATACTACAAAAAATTGAAGTTTGACAACACTTCAAATGAAATTTTTTGGACGGGTTGAGTTGATATCGATAATACTGAATTTCAACCGAAATGCAGTTGGGTTGAAACCGTAGAAGGGCTCATAATTCCATAATTCAAAAAGTTCAGTTTTATTAAAAAGTTTCTACCAATAACGTGTACTTCGTTGCATAAATCTGTTGCATCTATGTATATCCGCCAATCCACCGTGAGTTAATGACATTTATACTATTTTACAATGACCAAAAATGGCTGTAAAACTTTGCAGTTTGCAACTGATCATATCTTTACCCGATTGAAGACAATGCAGTATCCATAATGACAAAATGAAAACTAATTTTAAAATTTTGCTTAACATCGCGGTTCTACTCATCTTCAGTGGTGTAGATACCTAGGGGCTAGACATGGCAGTGCCCCGGGGCCCTCAAGCTCTGGGGGTCCCCGAATCCTTACCAGAAATCTCGATCGAACTGAATTTTTTGAAATAATGGTTTAATTTTATTTTATTTTACCATTCATATTGATGCCCGTTAAGTCAATAAATTTTATTAAATTTATAGATTTCGGTTATAGTGACTCAAATAATACGGTACTGCAATGTTGGTAGAGAAGCCTACTGAAGAAGATTCGGCAATTATTGCAGTTGGAGATACATCCGCCGTTGATCTTGTGAACGTGGATGATGTTTGCATGACACACATAGGAGCGGAGGATTTGGAGGAACCAAAGACCACTAAATTTTTCGAAAATGTGTACGACAAATATTCTTATTACTTGGGAAACTTCACGAACAAAATATTAAGTGATAACGAAAAACTTCAAATTCTTGATATTGGGCCTTTACAGCCTTCAGGACCTTTTCCAACAGACATCAATCAGAACAATAGCTGTTTTTCAAAACGTTATTATTTTTATTTAAAATTTCATTTTCAGTCAGTTAATCATTTTTGGTCATCATCATACTAGATGCTGCCTATTATCAACTCTACTGGCTGGTTATTTGTTTCACAAAGGAATAATGTTTGGTGTACGGGAATTCGAGATTGGAAGCATTTATCAGAAATAATGAAACAACACAGTTTTTCAAGTGGCTCTTTGGACATGTTTCCGAATGTGATGAATTTTCGAAAAAAACAAAACTAATACTATTGACAAAGAACTTGAAAATGAAATTCGCAAAGAACCATCATTTTGGAAAATGGTTCTTCAAAGGATATTCAATATCATACTTACTCAGGCAAAGAGTTCTTTGGCTTTGAGATGATCACATTTTGCGGCAAGTTTTGAACATGTCCAAGGTAATAATAATTATTTCTAAGTTTCTTATCGTTTTATTTTCTTTATATTCATTAAGTGTTTAATAACAGAACTTTTTTGAAATAGCGTTTTTTTATGTTTATAGGAGTGCAACAATTCAAAACGAAATAATTTGGAGCTTGAGGACCAAACTCGAAACCCATCTACTAGAACAAATTAGATCAGCTAAGTTTTTTTGGGAGATATGCCGTAAAAACCAGATCGGAAAGTGGACACAGAAGTGTTTCTAAGCTTTCTATGCAGAAATCAAAAATGGTACAGCAGATTTAGTCAACCAAGTGATAGCATTATTTTTCGCAAAAAAATGTATTTAATAAAATGTATTGTGCAGGACTTTAATGCAACCAGTGTGATGAGCGGGGTGCATAATGGTGTACAAAAACATATTAAGGATATCTAGCCTAACACAGAGTACGCCACTGTGCCACTCATAATTTAAATTTGGTGATAAATGATGCCGTTAGTAGTGTCTGAAAATATAGATTTTTTCGCACCATTGCAAGACTTGTACAACTTTATCGGAAACAGAATCAAACGTTGGGATATACTATCAAAATTGACTGGCGAGTCGGACACCACTCGAAAAAAACTAAGTCCAATAGGGTCGATATCTGCAATAAAACTTCGTTATTTTGATAATATTAAAGCATTATCAGAAATAGTTCTAAAGGGTCCTAATAAAGTTGATCGTAGTGAAACAGAGAGTATTAAAACAAAAATGTTAAATTTCGAGTTCGTGTTGTTTTGGGAATTCATGCACAGTGTATTGAACAACAACAATTATGCATCCAAAATTTTACAAAAATGCGACATCAATTGGGCGAGGCGAGCAAATTTTTAGCAGAGATCGAAGCAAAGTTACAAAATTTATAGAAATGATTTTAAATTATTCAAGTGCAAAGCCAGTGAAACTGCAAGAAAGTATAGTATCGATACAAATTTTGAAGAAAAAATGGCAAGGGAAAGTTAAAGAACATTTTGATGAATTAGCTGCTGATCACCGATTTCCAAACCAAAAAAAAAATACTTAAAATTGAGGTTTCCAATAATGTACTAAACACAGTAATATCTCAATTAGATACACGTTTTATTGGTAGAGTGCAGTCTGTCATATATTCGATTTTCTAACACCAACACTTTTACAGGGTTTGTTCGGAAAGTAATGGGACTGATTTTCTTGGGCCGCGATTGTATCTCGGAGCATGCGAATTTTACACTTTACTCCTGCTCGAACGTTTATAAAAATTATCACCGAAAAAAACCTAAAGAGAAACCAGTTGGTTTGGATTGTTGAATCAGACTAAATTTTCACTTTTTTAATTATAATCATTGAAGTCAATACTGCAATGAATTATTGCTTACAAATTATAATTACTTATTTTACTTATTACATATGTTTTGCAAGAAAGTATGCATTTCTTATAAATCATATTTACTTAAATGTTGACTCAAGGCATTGCTTAATACGTTATTCAGATTCTCCGAAATATTGAGAATAAAGTGATTTTGTTTGGTATCAATTACATTGATTTTTGCAATAGCAAAGGAAATGGTCTCATATTACAAATTTATTGATTTCCGGTTGTTTTATTAATTTCATTAAGAAATTCAGCAAATTTATCATTTTTAATGTTTGTTGTTGGGTTATTTATATATGTATCTTACGCGCTCCGACTGAATTCGATAGAGGGCCTTTCTAGTAAAGAGCGAGCACCGGGAGAGTCCGAAAATTCAGTATTCGTTAGAACAGAGATGCGCGATTAAATTCTGTGTGAAACTCGGAAAATCTGCGACAGAGACGTTTTATGTGATCAAGTAGGCTTACCCATATGTTGCTTTAGCAAGAAGTGGAGTGTTTCGGTGGCACCAGGCCATCGTTGTCAGACTGTCGACTAAGTATTCGTTTAATTGCCCCGGTGTTAAATTTATCAAAATCTGTGGTTCATCACATTGTTACGGAGCAGTTGAACATGCGCAACATGTGCACAAAGATGGTCCCAAAAGTGCTCACTGACGACCAGAAAGCCTTCCGCGACGCCTTCAATGCATGGAAATCGCGCTGGTAGCGCTGCATCAAAATAGAAGGAGCCTATTTTGAAAGTTTTTAAAGAATTGTAACGATTGGTTAATTAAATTTTTTTAAATCGACTCAGTCCTTCTATTTTCCGGAAAACCCCTGTATTACATGTTGACGAAAGTGTGACGAATTCCAAAGAAGTCAGTGATACTTTTGCGAAAACTGAAACTAGGAAAAATTGTAAATAAAATTGTTATTTAGTCAGTTGGTAGGCCCGACCTTTATACATATAATAAACGGGTTGGTTAAAAACCAAAAATATTTTTACTATCCATTTTTTTATGGTGTTTTTATTGATATCTTAAGAATACAGAAAAGAATTTTTACAAAAAAGTATTAAAAATTCAAATAATTAGAGGGGGGAGAGACAGGTGTAAAAAAAATGGGGCATCCTGGTGACATTGATCCTGACTCTCCTGCTGGTCTGAAAAAAAATCAAAAGAAATTCTTAATCAGTAGGTATGCTGTTATAGTCCCTACCTCAGGGAACACGAAAAAAATGAAATGAAATGAAAAATGGCGACTGCCTGAAAATAAAAATCATTTTTTACGCTTTTTTTTTGAAATTCCTGAATTTTTTTTAAATATTAAAAACAAAAATTTTGACGCGATGCTGGTAGGAACTACAAAGGATTACATAAAGAAGGTTCACACAAAATTTCAAGTAAATCGGTTATATAGAACTTGAGATAATGCCGGTACCGTGTGGAAAAAAGTAGTTTCGAGAAAAACGCGTTTAAGAAAGTGAGTCTACCTACCTACCGGGCTAGGTACTGCGTCACTAAAGTAACTGTAACTCTTAAAATAATTTTAAATTTTAAAAATCCTTTGTTCTTAAGGGTCTAAACTTTAAATATATGAAAAAAAAATCGAATTTTTCAAAATTCTAGAGTAAAATACCCCCTTAAAATGTCTTTTTTATCTTTCCAGAGCATGTATATAAATATGTGATATTTTTGATAAAATTAATAATACTCCGGTTATTGATTATCAGTTAAATATAAAACTATGTGTTTTATATATATACTATATAAATTAAATAAGATTATCATAATAAAACTTTTGCGCCCTATGCAATGGCACAACTTTCGCAAACAATGCTACTTGTATGTAAACAAAATGTCGTTAATCGAAAAATTATAAAAAGTAACTAAGGTGAAAAAACTATTTTACTATGTGGAAACATGCTGCGAGAGTATAAAAATAATAATAAATAATTTGTATAAATTGTTTAGTATTTAAAAGTAATCCCTCTTGATTTAGATTTTCTGTATTGGCTTTTTTTTACGAAATTTCTGTCTTATTTTTCCAATCGTTAATACAATATATTCTCATTTATCATACCGGTAAGGTGGTTTGTAAGGTTTGAGGCGAATAAAGAGTATGTATGTGTATTATAAACGGCTCCAAATCTTCCTTTTCATTATTCTCTGGCAATCTTGTACATTGCTGGATACATACATATAAGTATTGCATGTACATTGTATGTACAACTATAGGTTTATCCAAAAATTCTGTTTGGTCCAATTTCGATTTCTTTGAGCGTCAATGAACACTCTCTTTACATTTTACATACATTTGCATACATATGAGTGTATATACGTATATAATTATAAACAATTGTTTACGTATGTATAAAAGCAAGTGCATATGTATGTATATACAGCACACATAAGTATATAAAAGTGAGTGTGTCCAAAAGTGAAATGCTGGAGATAAAAACAAACTGAAAAATAGTACAATGGCCAAACAACACGATTTCCTATTGTTTTCTTGCTTGAAATTTTAAAAATAAAAAAATAATAAATGTAAACAATCATCTCCAAATTTTCAAATGAAGAGACTTGTGTTTTCCCAGTGTTTCTATTCTTGATTTCAGTAATAGTTGGTTGTCCGAGTAAAATTGTCGGTTTGTAACACAAATTTTTGGACTTTCGGAATTGTGTAGTGTTTCAAGTTAATTAAAAATGTCAAATATTGTGGGGTAAAGGAGGTGTGCAAAGGCACTACCAAAATTTTATTAGCCCTAATCTGTAATAACTGCTGTTCCTGAAATATCGAAACAGTTAGAATATTCGTACATCTACTTATAAACTGCTAAACACATTACATACATAAAAGATTTCGTCTCAAGGTGTGAGTAAAGGCTATTTTGTTAATCAAAATTAATTGTTTCCAAGTGCTTTATGAACTTGTGCAAGTGTATATATCTTTGTATGTATTTACATATCTAGATGTACATAAGTTGAATGAAGAGGTTCATAGTTTATATATATATACATATATATCTATAATTAATATTTCAACTGAAATAATATATTCTAAATAAATATGTAGATAACTAGGAAGATGTATACCATACAACAATTACTACGAAGGAATCTTGGAATAATTAGGATTTATATATGAAAATACATAATTGGCCATATATTACATACTTATATATTCTCACATAACAAACTATATCCTTTGAAGTTAAAATCGTTCTTCTATTTCAAAAATCTTTTCAGGACATTTAATTTTTGATCGTACTATAACATTGCACTTCAAGGTTCTTGTCAAAAGTACAACGAAAACAGAAGCAAGTACATATGTAGATATGTCTGTACGTATAACCACAAACCATGGGTCTCTCGTGTAGCCTACTATTATTCTCCTTTTTTACCGAGTTAACAACAGTGAGTCAGTCGTTTCTTCCTTTCGCTATTTGCGCTTATTCGAGATACCAATTACAACTGGGTTCTTCTTCCTCAGATCTCTCCAAATCAATGGAGGTCTTCCTTTTCCTCTGCTTCCACCGGCGGGTACTGAATCGAAAACCTTCAAAGATGGAGTGTTCTCTTCCATCCGGACAACATGACCTAGTCAACGCAACCGCCGTCTCTTTATTCGCTGCACTATGTCAATGTCGCCATATATTTGTACTACTTATATTTCCATCGACTATGTTATTCACCATTGCTAATGCGCAAAGGACTATAAATCTTCCACAAAACCTATCTCTCGAACATTCCCAAGGCCGGCTCAGTCCAAAGTAGCACCTGTTGGCAAGAATTATTCCGCGTATGATTTCAAGGCTGATATTGTTTTTGGTATTGATACTGGTTCCAAGATAGACGAAATTGTCTACGACTTTGAAGTTATGACTGTCAACAGTGACGTGAGAGCCAAATCGCGAGTGTGGCGACTGTTTGTTTGATAACAGGAGATATTTCCTTATCCAGTCTGGAAAAAGCAGAACTAAAGTCGCGGTTGTTGAGGCCAATGATATCAATATCATCGGCGTACGACAGCAGCTGTACACTCCTAAAGAAGATTGTACCTTTCTATTTAGCTCTGAAGCTCGTATGAATTGAAAAGACCTGCTTGGTATCGAACGGCTCGGAAGGGTCCTTCCCGATCCTAAGGCCGATAATAGGTGGTATGTGTCGATCTTAGTTTCACGAGTATTTTCAAAGATTTGGGCATGGTTAAAATCTGGTCAATAGATATGCTAGGTTTAAAGAACACTGATAAGGTTCAATCAGTTTGTTGGCTTTTGTGGGCTTCAATCTTTCACATACTACGCTTGATAAGACCTTATATGCGATATTAAAGAGGCTTATCAGAAAGAAATTGACGCAGGTTGTGCGGTCCGCGACCACACCTATTCCAGATGGTATTGTTGTGTTAAATTCTAGTGTAGTTACCATAGTTTAACTGGATTCCTGTCATGAACTTTGGATAAGAACTTAACACAATCACAATCTGGCCCACTTGCAGGGTATTGTTATTTTCATATATCAAAATAATAGAACTTGCTTACATATATTTCCCACTTGAATGGGAACGACCCAAATACTTAAACAAACACAAATTATCGATTTGAGAAAGAATTAAACAAATAATATACTTGGCTAATCAGTTGTGAGTTAAACGGTTTGAAATAATTATAGACATCAGAACTAAACAACTTACCAACTATCAGTGAGAAATATTTGATCGTATCTTCAGATACAAAAGAAAATCCTCCTTAATAACTTACTGCCAGTTCATAAATCAGAAAACAATTAAATACAATTTTAAGGTTCCAGTATTAAATAATATTCTTGCGGTGTTGCTTTAGTACTTAGGCCTATCTCAATGCTTGGATTGAACACTTTTCGTTTATTTATACCAAAGACAAAAATTTTCTTATTTCTGATTACCATTTCTTACTTTCAGGTTCTTTTGGCATATACTGTAATGGCTTTCAATACTTCGTCCATCAGAAACGAGGTATCTGGAGTAGAATTATTTGAAGGATATTCAGACAAGCTTCTAATGTTTGCTTCGATTGCTTGTATTATATTTATGATCGTGGGTATACCTGGAAATATGATAAATATAATAGCATTGGCAAGAGGAAAACAGGTATGGCAACATTTTTCAATAGATTGTAAATCTAAAAAACAAACTACGGAAAATATGGTAGAACATTTGTAACTCAAACAAAAAAGGATGTAAGGAACAAGAAAAATCGGATATATTATTTTTGAGAAGTTTCATTCCAATATCATCTTTCGTACATGATTTATATAATGCAAAGTAAAAGAATTTGATGGAATTTAAAGTTGTGCAATTCGGCCAGTAATCGAAGTTGAATTTCGTTGTGACCCATTCACAATGTAACTTACCAAATTTGGCTGATATTGACGTAGTAGTGTCTGAGATACATATATGATTTCACATAAAGGAGAGCGGTGCCACGCTCGTAGTCCAATTTTTGCAATTACTTATCTGGTACATAGAAAGACTTTAATTGCCATCTTGGTTAACCGTTATATGAGTAGTGGGCGTGGTCATCATTACCAATTTCCACACTGTATGTGTAGACGCCAGCAGGGCATATTCGAACCAAGTCTGGTTGTTATAGCTTTATTGGTTAATGAAATATTTACATTAATTATTTTAGAGAGTGTGGTGGCGTTAAATTAAAAAAAAAAAACATTCACAGAGGCGATGCGTTTTCCAATTCAGATTTTAAGAGATGCAGACTTTTAGTACCACAAATTTTGTGTTAAAAGTCGATTATTTTAAGAAATGCAGACCTATAGTACTAAATATTTTGTCTTAAAATTAGCTCGCTTTGTGCTATCGCGAGTAATATGCGGTATATAGTATATGCTTTGAACCCGGTTTATTGAGGTTAAGGGAAGGTATGTACTGATATGATCGTTAATAAGTATACAGTGGCTAAAGCAAAATTTTGATTGACTTTAACAACTTTAGTATCAAATTATTCTACGCCAGGGAAGGCGTTCCGTATTGTACGGTGTAAGGTTGGATTGGTGAAAATCCTCTTGTTCGTTAAATATAGCCTTAAAATTCTATGTATCGATTCGATACATGCTGCTACACTTTAAAAACACCTTTAACTTTGTTTCGATAATTATGTGGAAAATTTACTTAAATTGTATCAATCAAATTTGTTGGAATGTTCGAGTATATTGTTAGAGATAACTTTTCTCCTAAAAGTAGGTAATATAATATTACGCCCATAAACAAATTTTAAAACTGATTCTTATGAAGAACTAAGAATAACCCAAGCTATAATAGTCAGTAATTAGCCGTTATTTGAGAGAATGACGTGAGTATAACTTAATAACAAGCCGCGGTATTAGATGGATCGTCATTACGGTCAGACATGGAAAGATTTTCGAAGTCAAAGTATCTAATATCAAATCTCGCTAAAATATATAACCAAACCCATAATTGAAACATATTATAATTACTCTCATCAGTTCGAATGTTTGCATTGTGTACACCTGAAATGTATGTATATGTCGATATATATTTTTTAAATAGCTAGTATAGAAACAACAAATTCAGAGTATGAGTTGAAAACATTGTAGGATTCGGATCAACTTATAACTAAATATACAGTAGATTTCGTACTTTAAAACTGCAAGCCACAATTTTTATGGAACTACATTTTTTCTATATTTATAGACGCGAAACTCAACAGCGATTTTTATAATGAATTTATCATTATCGGACTTGCTATTTGACTGTTTCAACCTACCTTTAGCAGCTTCGACATTTTTGAGGAGGTCCTGGATACACGGAGAGCTTCTTTGCAGATTTTTCCCGCTTATGCGTTACGGTTTATTGGCGGTTTCGTTATTTACCGTTTCGCTCATTACCATTAACAGATACATTATAATTGCTCACCCTCGACAGTATTCCCGGTTTGGAATGAAAAATTACCGTTAACTTTTACAGCTATTTCATTTTTGCCTTTGTTCTATTGTAGACTCTATCAACGACGTTATTTGGCTTTAATGATTGCCGGTACATGGATAACGGCTTTTTCTATAATGATACCTACATGGCGTGGAGTTTGGGGCAGATTCGGATTAGATACTTCTATTGGATCTTGTTCCATCCTGCTTGATAAAAATGGACATACGCCAAAAGAGTTTCTTTTCATTGCAGCTTTTTTGGTCCCTTGTATTTGCATTGTGGTTTGTTATGCCCGAATTCTTTACCTTGTGCGGAAGGCAGCGTTTAGATCTAGAGAAACTCCTGCTAAAAATATCACATTTCAAAATGAAGCTCCTACTCCACGGCGTCTTAATTCTGAAAAGAATCTTACTAACCAGCAAGATTTGACATTAAATTCACCGAATGCCGTGGAAAACCAACCTATAGTGAAACCATTTGCAGTTTACGAAGATTTGGAATACATTGATGTAAGTGATTCAAATGAAAACGGGCCACAATTCGATGAGATAATCAAAGTTGACAACAGTGCCAACAACTCGAACGTAAGTATACATTATTAGATAAGGTAAAAACAGTTTGCGAGTAGTTGAAATTTAGTAATATAAATGGTATTGATCTCTCCAACTGACTAAATCACATATCTTCTAAAAGTGAATTCTCTAGACTCCTGGCAAAGAATTTTAGGTAACGCCAGCATACCTAAATCAAAAATTATAGACAACGTGTAATACGTTACAGATATGAAAACATTCCTCAAAATTATTAATTTATACATTTTAATGGACCAATACTAATTTCACAATATATGTTAAAATTTAATACAACTCATAAATACTAAAAGTATATTTCAAATCATTAACATTTGTTCAAAATTTATGTTTGTAAGAATCATTTGAAAATTTTTGTAATTCAAAAATAAAAAGAAATAAGTAAAATTTTCATATTCATACTACATGCTTAATATATGGGTTATACTGATTGTGCTACTGAACCAAGCAGATTTTTAGGACAAACCCGTCAGATTTATTTAATATCACAACAAAAAATGACATTTTCGTCGTCAAGGAATTGCTGTTACATTGCTAAATTATGGGCGAAGGACCAAACGCAATATCTAGCGTGAAAATATAGCAGAATAATTGGAGTGTTGATAAAAAGGCTTATTATAATTTGAAATATGCAGATATCTTTTCGCAGCATTGCACAGAGCAATGTAACATTTAAACGAACGTGCATCCCAAATGACTGATGCCATATGCTTGCCAGCCGATTTGTTTGTCTTTCCTCAATTGAGAACCGTTTCATAACATGCAGTCCGCTAGACTGACTGTCGATTGGACTCGGTTGATTTCACTGGTGCACAGATAATATTAAACAGTATTTTTCCCCCAAAAACCAATGCTTTATACACAAGATACGATGATTTTTGATTCATTTTTTTGTAAACTAACACAAGTTGCTTTACTCAAATGCTACATCTCCTTAACCAAAAGCTATAATCTAACTAATGGATATCAGTATTATCTATATATCAGCCATAGTAAAACGTGGACGGGACCTCTAGTATTTAATAACTGAATTTCAAGACAGGCAAAACCAATACCTATATAATAATTATTATATTAATTATAATTATTCATGGTAATACTGTTAAGTGTTTCATTAAAAATTAATGTTTATTCCTATGTATGTATGCTTTATATGATTACTTAACATAAAGCTATGTTCTTTCAGGCGAAGGAAAAGTTTAATGAAGCATCAAAGGCGCATATTGATGATCTCGCAAGCGAGGCAAAGAAAACCCAATCGTAAGTCATGAATTATGTACAGTAAGCGTAAAAAGTAAGTTTTACAGTTAAGTTATTAGCAAAAGGTAATTCACTTATTCTTAAAAAAACTATTGATTGCGTGCATCATATATACTTGTAACATGATTGGCAGCTTACACAAATATTTGACGAAAAACTCTCACAGCTCTCCCTAAAAATCAAAGTAGAATCATTCAGACAGAAGTGATCGGACTCTCTTGAAGCTAACTATAATGTCAAAAAGTGTTATAAAAATAGTACGTACCAAGTAAGAAAGGCTTAAGTTCGGAAGTAACCGAACATAATCGAATATAACTCGTACACTGACTGACATTCTTGTATGTATGCTCCATAAGGTTTGTTGGAAAAACGAAAATCATTATATGTACATACATATGTACCGCAAAATATTATTACGCAACATACATACTAAAAAAACTGTTCCCTGGGTTTCATTAAGGTACCTTGGGTTTGGGAAGATTTTGATCACTCTAAAATAATTATTAGTGTAAAATGTTATCTCGTTATATTAATTACTTCTTGATTTGTGAATAGGAAAATGCAAGAATCAAATGGAATTTAAAATTGTTCTATATGGGTGGTAGGCGCAGCTGTAGTCGGTTTTGTTCCATTTTCGCACTGTGATATATTAATATGAGAAGAATGTCGAAATCGGTCGGCTACTTTTATTTTCACTGAAAAACGCGTGTACCAAGTTTCATCAAGATATTGTATATCAATGTTTACTCAAGTTACAGCTTGCACGGACGGACAGACAGACAAGACAGACAGAACGGGCTTAACTTCATTGTTCGACGAAGTCCTGAATGGATTACAATCAAATTTGCTATCATACTAACTTATTTTGAAGGTCATAGACTCCCTTAATTTTTTACTATATTTTACTTCTCGTCTGCAAACTAAAGTAATTTTTTTAACTATATGTGATATAAAGTCAGCCCAAGAGGCTAAGTTTAGCGTATGGAGTTGAGTTGAATGACGTCAACCAAATAACCGAAATTCATTACGGCCAAAGCATTAATATAATTTTATAACTTATAAAAACGTGTCCACTAATTTCAATAAAATTTCACACATTTTGACCAGCCTATTCGGTTTAAAGTTAGTTGGAATGGCGGAAATCATTATATCGGATATATTCGGGGCAAAGAAATGGAAAGGCTGATTGCATTAATTTTTTATTTATCAAAATTTCAATAATACCCATATCTTACAGATTGACTGATATTTTCGGCAAAATGGACACACATGTATGACGTCTGGTTTCTTGAAAACTTATAATCTGATTTCGACAATTTTCGGACGTAAGATGATTAAGGGCACTATTTGCGAAACTTTTTATCCAGATAAATTGATTGGTTTTTGATTTGTATAATGGAAAGTGAAAGAATCAGATAGAATTTAAAATTGTAGGCCTGGTTTTTTGTTTGTTTTGTCCTAAAAAATTCTCTGGTATCTTGCAAGTGTAAAATTCTATGTCTCTGAAGTATTTAATTACCAGTTTCTCGGGCTTTTAGGATTTTTTAACAAAACCGTTATACGGGGAGAGGGAGGATATAAATCGATTTCATCAATTTTGCGATTTTCGCAATGTCAATAGGGATTCTTAAACGATTTGGTTTAAGCGAATTTGGTCGTTGTAGCATTACTGGTTTACAAGATATGTACATAAAACCCATTAGAAGACGGAACAACGTCTATATTTTCAAAGTTTTTAGCCAACAGTTGCCTTTGCTACTCCCTGTACAAAATTACAGTTTTATATATTAATTTAGTGATCAGTTATGGTTATTATAGGTTTTTGCCTAGTCCTTACTTTAAACCAAGGGACACTTGCACAAAGTTTCATTACGATGTCACAATTTTTAATCATATTATAGTTTGCGCGGGTGGACAGACACTTACACGGATTTCAACTCGTTTCGTTATACTGATTATTTATATACTATATATACTATATAATATTATATTTAATCGATTTTCAGGTGATATAAACAACCGTTTGAAGAAAAAAATATTATACTCTGTAGCTACATATATGTTTCACTAGTATAAAAAAAGTTTATTAAAAAGCATAATCCTCAGAGAAAACCACAACATTCAAATAAATGAAAAAATAAAATGTTTTGTAAAAAAAAAATATTTTTTCGCCGTTTTTAAATACACATAAGAGTATATTTCTGAGGTTTCATATCTGAATTTTTGTTTTGTTACCAAATTATGGGGAGTGCACCTGAGTACACAAGAATGGTTCCCAAATTGGCATTGTCCGGAATATTATTGTCTTTATAGAGTCAAATGTGATATACAAAAACTACAATCAATGTCATGCCCATTATAAACACCAATGTCTCTACTGCGTCGAGAGTAAACTCATTCCGCACACGACTCAATCAAGTTCATTAATCGTCTGGTGTAATATTTTCAATACAGCGCCCTGCTTTTATTTGTTGTTGTTTAATTTGTAAATATTGTCATTAAATCCAAACAGTTTTTTTCTAATAGGTATCGTACCTACCTTTTATAATATTTATTAAGAGTTTGGAGTCCATTTACCTGAAAGGAAAATTATCTATATTTATATATTCGTATGTACATACATATATACATATACATATGTACAAGTATATATGTATAATACATGTTTCCCGAGGTAACTTAACTATAATAAAGATGTATAAAGCCTATACCTCAACCACAATAAAATTGCTGCTAACAACTTTTCTATAATAAGTCATACAAAATATCTGTTTGACCATCGAAAAATTAACGAATATAAATGTATATAATGCTTGTTTCGACCGTATTTCAGACATAAAGGGTTCATAACCACATCTCTTAAAACATCGTTCAATAGGATCACACCACGAAAAAGTCATTATGTCTCTATGGGAAATACTTCGAATGCCTCCTCTATATATCCGGGGAGAATGAGCCAGAAAGATCGAAGGCTACTGAAAATGATCTTGGTTATATTTATATCATTTCTTTTCTGTCATTTGCCAATAACTATAACAAAACTTTGGAAAAGTACTACAGATTTACATATTGTTAATATAAGTGGATATTTATTGATATATTTGACTACTTGTGTAAATCCCATTATATATGTTATGATGTCTAGTGAATACAGGCAAGCCTATTGGAATTTATTACGATGCCGGAAGAAAGCGTAAACATTAGTGCAATGTTATATTCCCAAAGTCTTGCCAACATGGGCTCAGCATACAAATTTCAAACGCTTCAGTATATATCCTCCTCACTGGAGAAAAGAGATCACATAATGTATTAGTTTAGCATAGCATAATTAGGAGGCTGTAAGTTATTAATTATAATAATCAGAAAGTATTATGGCGACGCTACGTACCTTGTCAACAGGTTGTAAATGCACTTTATGGAAATAAAAGTTTTAATTTCGAGCCCCAAAAAATACATTGTCAAATAAAATAAATGGTATTTCCAAAAACATTTTATAATTAAGTTATTTAACTGATATGATAACGTATGAATTCCGTATGTAACCAACACAAATTTGTACTAGGTATGTACGATTATTTATGTATATTAATTTATAAGAACTGTCGATGTTTATTTTAAGCAATATTATGCATAATTTTACAATAATAACTATTACTATTAAAGTGTAAATGCAATTATGTAATTGATATTATTTTATTGTTCTTGTTTTCGATACGAATTAACTACGTAAATTGTTTAAGTATATAATGATCATACAGACTCCAAATGTTCAGCTAATTCCAGAATGGGACTTTCACTTAGGGGCCTTATGACGGTTTGCCAGTTCGATGTGTAAACGTTTGTCTGTAAGAAAATGTCATAAGCTGTAGTTATATACAAAATTTGTACAGATAGTATATTTAAAAACTTAAAAAATATGAATTTAAATTTTCTTCACTGAGTTTGTGTTGAATGAATTAATTATCCCTAAGCAAAAATTAAACAAAACTATATCAAATACGACTGATCTTTCTAACAAGTTGAACAATCAGTGTCATGTAAACAACGTTTGAAGAGTTTAAATATACATATGTATGTTGTGAACGAGATTTCTCTGGATGACGTGGGGAAAATTTAATTGGTCACCGTTTTTTTTTAAATTTTCCCAACCACGACTTATATTAGAAAATTTTCCTGTAAGTCATATATCATACGTTAGATATCAGGGAGTACTAAAATTTCTGTTAAATTTTTTTAAGGCCCAATTGACAAAAGAGCTGCGGGTATCTTGTGTACATGTGATCGCATATGCATTCCCACGTGTTTTATGGCTGATTTACGTAAAAATTTTCTCGTTATGCTTAACAATTAATATTTTAACATCGAACGAACGCATATCGTAATGAACACTTTGTCTTCCATGTTTTTCTCTAATAATTGGAATTAAAATAAAAATAATGGAAAGATGAGAATTACCGAAATGTTTGCTTCGTTTTGCTTCATACGAAGCAATAGAAAGCATGCATCAACCGACTTTTCTACATTCTGGAAAAATCAATCTTATGTCGATTTCCGTGAAAGGGTTGAATTACTATAAAATATTGTTTTCATGTCAAATGTGTCATAAGTTATAGGTCGATTTAGTTCATATGCAGACCATACAATTAGGTTGTGGAAAAGAAGAAAGTTCCGGCCCGTTTTCCATAAATTTTAAACTTCCAATTCTATTTATTGATTTGAACTTTTCCGAATTCCTGATTCCTCGTATTACTCTTGTTAGAAGATACAGTGATGTAATGTGTACCATGATATTTTATAAACTGTGAATGTTGACTATGTTCAAAAATTGATTTGATTTCAAAATATGTTTATCTAAATATTTTCGGTAAAACAAAAACAAGAATACAACATGTAAGTTCAGGTGTAACCGGACATTTCGTACTCTTGCAAGGATCAAAGAGGGGGAATAATTTAGATGTTGGCACAACTTTATATTAAAAAAATTAAATATTTATTATTCGACTAAATCGTGAATGAATTAGAATCCAATTTGGTATTTTATTAAGTTATAGTAAAGGTTTTTTAGTTTTATGTATAACTATATTTTACTTCATATCAAATGATATATTACAGACATAATCTTTACTGAAGTCTAAATTAAATATGTGAAAAATGTCAAGATAGGAATTGATGATAATAACCATATATACGGTATAAGCCAAGCTGCAGTTTGAAAATCTTTTAATAGATGTATGGGAGATAGATACATAGGTATTGTATTGACTCGATGTTATCTATTTTCGGGATTACTACATACAATTAACAGAAATTAGATAACCTCTGAGTTCCATTAAGGTACCTCACATACCACCAACAATATATCGCTCATTTGCTGCAAGACCGGCATAAGTCAAAAAAATCGATTTGCCAGAAAACGCGTTTAAAGTTTTCAACTGACTATAACCTTACACGGAAAGCAGGAAATATATTCTCTTCTCAAGCGGAGCATATAAGAGGTATTCATATGAATTTTTCACTCAATATGAAGTATGATATAACGAACAATTCTGCAGCATTAACTCAAAAATCACGTTTTTTGATTTATGACGGTCTTGCAGCAAATGAGCGATATATAGAGTAAATTCAATCGGGTGTTTGAAAATCCTGATATTAGTTATATGGGGGCTAGAGCAAGTTTTCACCTGATTTTATCCAATTTAGGCACAAAAATGCTTCGTTAGTAGACTCGTTCACTAAATTTAAAAAGATAATTCACATTTTGGCTGATATATCGTGTATAAAGTCTGTCGGAAACTTAAAAATTTTTCTAAGCTAAGGGCTAAGGATAATATTGATTCAAAACATACTTGACAAAAAGGCATACTATTATCAGGAAATGATTCCCTATGCTATGGATTTTGGGTTCCATATTTCCGGTATATGTGGACTTCAATCGTAATGGTCCGATTTGGAAAATGTTTAGTCATAATGTTGTAAAGCTCAAATGCAATATTCGTACAAAGTTTTATCCTGTTATATTGATTGGTTCTTGATTTGTATACTAGAAAGTGGGCAATGACAGTGAACGTCACATGGTATTATATATACCTACATATATACCAAATTTGGTTGAAATTAGTAAAAAAGGGCCGGAGATATGTGATTTCAAAGGTGGGGTTGCCACGACCATTTTTTAATGTGACGCTGCCTCTTAGAAATCCCTCTTGTATACTCCTTGCTTTTCTTTCATGTCACCAGTTTATTAGTAGCAAGAGCTGTCAAAATAATTTGTTTTGTGAAAATTTGGCTGATATCGCTTGAATGATTCTTATAAAATTTCTAACAAAAGGTGCCTCTCATTTCTGCGATTCCTACCAAATAACAGATTTGTATCTTAATTTTCAGTTTAGTTATGGTTTTCGATTATCAACGTTTTGTGGGCATGACAGTGGTCCGCTTACTCCTATCTACAAACTCGCACGTGTACTTGGTTTTATTACAATATCTGTATGAATTTTTGCTAAAGTTAGAACTTGCACGGACAGATTTTCATACGGATTTCAACTCCGCTTGTAATCCTGATCACTTATATATAAATAAAGTATATAACTCCGTATCTATATCGATTATAGCTTTGCCTTGGACAATGATCTATGTCAAATATCGTGAAGACGATTTGTCTATTAAAAAAAAACGACTTGATTTTGATCGCTTAGTTTATACAACAGCTATATGCTATAGTGGTTCAATCTAAAAACTATTTCGGAGAAAATTGCGACGCCTCGGACTAAAATATACGTCAAATTTCTTGCAGACATCTTGTCAAATTTAATATACCTCGTTTGGGGTATAAAAGGTTTTATCTGAACTGAAAACTGAAAAAAACAAAGATATATGACAACTGAATAGCAAATTTTGAATTAAATTGTGTTATTCATGTAAAAAATAGGTGTACCCTCCGAAGGATAAGCATATACATACATTAGATCTATGCGGGTATATTGATGTATAATTTTTATTGCCGTGGTGTAATCAACTATTACTATAAGATGATTTTGTTGTACTAAGAGGATTTTCACCATTAGTTTACCTACATTTGCATGAAACTGTGGCGCTAAGCGTCCGCCGTTTTCAATTAATTTACTTGATTTTTTCAATTGACTACTGTTCACAGTTGTTGGAAGGGAGCTCCAAGTCTCTGACGCGTGCCTACTTAACGGAGGTGTATATTTAGTAGGCATCGTGAGCAAAGAAAGGTCTTGAGATTGCTGCTTTATATAAGACGTCTTCATGTAGTTATTAATCGTTGGGCCATAAGGCAGTGGGATTATAGATGACTTTTGGAACTTTCCTGAAGCCCGTTCAAAGACATTTAAACCATTAATAAATATATCGCTAGGTGGGCATGATTCTGCAGACTCAAAACTGGTTGCAATTAAGCCTTGACCAGCAACTTGCTGTGGTGGACCTGCTTTAAAAGATTGTTCACGCATCATGAGCTGTTGCCGTGAGATGTGAGACTCCAATGCGTATTGTTTTTGTAATAGTTGTCTTTTTTGTTGCAATAGTCTGTGCTGTAGCAGCTGTTGTTGGAGTGGCTGTCGCTGTATAACTAATGGATTAATGTTGCAAAGGAGCGTCATATCGGCACGAGCTGACGAAGTCATAGGCAGATTGCTTGCGTCGAAGCGTACATTATTAATGAATGGCGAGGGAAAATCTATAGTTTCGAAACTATGTTGTGGACGTATTAGATGTGGAGTCCTCGGAGTATGTGGAGATTGTACGAACTGGTGATGCAAGTCAAGTGACAGTCTATTTGGAATTGAGTAAAATTGACTACTGTGAAATTGATAATTGCCGCTGTCGTCTAAAGGTACTTTATTGCTACGATATTTCGATTTAAGTGATACAACTTCCTTTTGTAGTTGTTGCAATTCCAGCCAGCAATCTTGTTTTCGTGTATCATATCGGTAACTACCGTAACCAACGCCAGAATTTAAAATTGTCATTGAATTCACAAATCCTTGAGCAACAAGACCATCACTTGCCCGTCGACCTTCCCTAAAATATCGAAAAATAGTTTAATTGGCTTACTATTATATTATTTGATTATCTAACTAAGCACCTAAAATGTATTGGAGACCTTTTATCAACACATTCCATGGGCAGTTTAGCACAAAGCGTCGAAGAATTACTTGAAACTGGTATTTGAAAACACGAGTTATTACTATTATAGATGGAACGATCCGACATTCGATCTGATGCGGTAGCTAAGGTGGTATTGCTAGCACACGATGGCAGGCTGCTTGCTAGATCAATACTAGGTGCCATGTTTAGATCTATACCTTCCAATACCGAACAGTTGCTGTTTGATGAACCACGGCTTAGGTTTTGGCTCAAGCTTTTAGAATAACTTGCCAGCACTCCGCTCGATGAACTGCTGCTGGCATAAGACTGCATGCGCTGAGTTAGATCGCACGTCGATTGCGAACAATCTAGAGGATTATAAAAAATATATAAAGTGGATATTTGGAAAGAATGTAAACCTAAATAAAAGCACAATTAGTACATAAATATGTAAGAAAAGGCTTAGCAAGTTCAGAGGTAGTCGAATATTTCCACAATAAAATATGACGCGTGTTTGACAACCTGTCATATGGTGAATTTTATTTGTTCTCACTACCCCTCTGCTTTAGTTCGCAACATGCAAAGCCTGTACCAGAACATTATAACTTTTACTATCGTATAAATTCAGTGTACATATGTAATTACCGCATAAATAATTGTATATAGGAAATAAAATGTCTACATAAGATTAAAAAATTTATAAAATTAAAATACCAATACATCAACTACTTGTGCATTCGTAAATTACTTATACTTATATGTATGGCTTGTCGTCGCATACCTTTCATTTCATTTGATGGGTCCGTTTCACAACCCTCATCAGTACTAGTACTGCACTGGGTGGCTATTTTCGTAGACTTCAGTCGAGATGCACACTTTTCGTTACAAAATTTCCTTTAAATAATTTATAATCACTTGATTTACTTACATGTACTATTAGAAATATCACTACATATATTGTGCTTACCTGCATTTGGAATCAGTCTGAGAAGATTTTGAGGTGCAACCGTTATGAGCTTTGGACACACTTGGGAGGACACATCTATTTATGGCTGAATTTGATTTACTAGATGGTGGCTCAGTAGCTTCCTGTTTCTTTAAAACATGAATCAATTTTTATTTTGTATAGAAAAGGTTTGAAATGAATTTGTACTTAAAAAAATCAATAAAAGACTTTATAGAATAAAATTAAATTAAACACACCATCTTTAATTATTTATGCTCATTGTATAGTTTCAAGTTTAATAAGAGTCATCTTTTTTTTTAAATTTAAGTGATATGTAGGGATAAGATTTGTTAACGAAGCGTACATATCAAACAACACTGAAGTGAACTAACTATTCGTGTAACCGACGATGAATAGTAAGTTGTTTACAGGAATGTAAAGTCCAAGAGTTTAAAATTCATAAATCAGATCAATCACTAAACAAAAGTAATATTGGCTGTTTAATAGGATTTCAAAGGGGTCGTTTATTTTGAAATTTTGTCCGACAATTCCACGAATAGTTCTGAAGTGTGTTGTGATTAGCTGATCAAATTGAATAATGCACTCAAACAGAAGAGGCCAGAATTGATCAATAGAAAAGGTGTAGTGTCCACCAGGATAACGCGTTTTTCCAGCTTAATTAGGATGCGCTACCACACCCATCATATTTTCCAGACTTGGCAACTTTGGACTATTATTTGTTTCAGTCTCTGCAAAATTTGGATGAGAGAACCTTCACCTGAAATCTGGGCGTTAAAAACCACTTGGGCTAGTTTGCAATTGTATGAATGTAGAATCAATAAGTTATCAAATCAAAAAGCATTTATCTGGTAAGAAATTCGGGTGGCATTATGTAGAAACCTTCTGTATAAAACGTGAAAAATGTAAGCTACCAAGTTGAGAAATAAGTAATTGTGTAAATAAACTTGAAAATAAATTAAAAAATATATTTGTTTTCTAAATTTTAAAATTTAATATGTAAGTAAAGCCTTTATTTTATTTTTTTAAAATAATGATTAAGCCACTAACACAAAGTCCCAATATGTTAAGTTATTTTTTCAACAAAGAAAATAGAGTCATCAGGAAGAAGAGACGATGGGATGGGAGCTGATAAAAGAATTTCAAATATTTCCAATTATCTTTCAAAAATTCGCACTCGGTTTATAAAAGAAGACAAAAAAAGCCCCCTTAGTGCACACTGTCCGTAACAGATTGTGCCAAGCCAATATACGCGGCTGAGTTGCAAGAAAGTTATTTCACCTAAGTAAGACAAAAACGAAAAAACGAGATATTTATGAAGAGCACATTTTAAAACCTCAAAATGTTTGACGAAGTGCTCTTAATCGATGAGTCGATGATTAGACTTCATCATTCCCATTGCACGGCACGAAAGAATAATTGTCTAACAAATGCACCTTCACAGTTAAGTCGGTGAAAAAGGGCTTAATGGTTTTGGGATGCCTATCAGCGAATGGGTCTGGTAATATTGTAGGTCTGAAAAAAATTGCTGCTGCTGAATTTTAAATATTTTAAAAGTTGTCTCCGAGCACCTGGAGAGTCAAAGCAAACATTTTCGCGCAACGTGTTTCTGTGTGTGGTGCAAGTCGAAAATGCAGATTAAATTCTGTGTGCAACTCTGTAAATCTGCGACAGAGACGTTTGATATGATCAAGCAGGCCTACACAGATATTGCTTTAGCAAGAAATGTTGTGTTTCGGTGGCACCACGCCCTTTTGGAAGGTCGGGAAAATGTCGCTGATGAACGAGCAAATTCAAAGTGAAAACGATTCTCATTGTCTTTCTTGACATCGAAGGCATCGTCTACCATGAATTTGTTCCTCCTGGACAAACCGTCAACCCCAAGTTTTACGTGGAAGTCCTCAAGAAGCTCAAATTAAGGATCAATCGGGTCCAACAAGATATCGCAGCCGATGGGAAATTGCACCACGACCATGCCCTGGTTCACACCGCCTTTCTTGTGAACAACTACCTAACCAAGGCCCACATCCCGAAGCTTCCGCAGCCGCCCTACAGCCCAGATGTGGCCTCCCCGGACTTTTTTTGTTTCCTTCCCTGAAAGGCCGATGAAAGACAAGTATTTTGAGACGGCAGAGGGTATCCAAGCAGCATGCACCTCGCCTCTCAAGGCTATTTCGGAGAATGACTTCCATGACGCCTTCAATGCTTGCAAATCGCGCTGGCAGCGCTGCATCGACGTAGAAGGAGTCTATTTTGAAAGTTTTTAAAGAATCGTTAGAATTAAAATTTTTGTTTTAAATCGTCTCAGCCCAGTTACTTTCCAGACAAATCCTGTAAACAATATGGCTTCTTGGTGTGATGATATAAGATGATGTGCTTTTCTCGAAGATATGGGCTCCCCTCTCCTTATGTAATAAAATACTATTTACTGAAGCAAGTTTTTATCTTTGTTGATTAGGGAGTTAGAATCCATAAGATTAATTTGAGTTTTCATATTGATACCATAGACCTATATTGGAATATGGCGCTGTTGTATGGAAATCTAATTTCTAAATCCATTTTGAGCAAGTTAGAGTCCGTTCATAAATTATCCTTAGAGCATTTCCGTTGGGATTCTAGATTCAGTCTACCTTCATACACTAGTCGTTTACAACTTAAAAATCTATATACACTTACTAGTTGAAACTCGCTTAAAAAACTCTTGCTTTTCATGGCATGGCTTATTCCGCACATATGTGGATGTGCCCGTCGCGTCGGTAGGACAGGAGGAGGGTAATCGTTGGGTTATTATTGTTATTATTATTATATGTATGCAGACGGGCATGGCTAAATCCACTCAGCTAGCTTCACTAATCATTTATATAAATACTTTATAAGGTATAGACGTTTTCTTTGGGGTGTTAAAAACATCATGGCAAACTTGATAAACCCTGTTCAGGGTATAAATAATACTCACCTCTATGGGAAGTGGACTTTCTTGTAATGTTTGGAAAAGTTTAGCTGCTTCTGCCGACATTTTGAAATGAAAATTCGCTTTAACTTTTTGTCCGCTAGAAGAAGAATCGAAACTAGTGGAGCTAGACATTTTTTTTACATCTTTAACGTTCTTAAGTTCAACTTGAACATCGCTTTCGATGTCTGTTTCACTATTAGCATACGTCTTAGATTCTGAAATGGCAGTGGCCTACAAAAAATATGAGAATATAATTTTACATTTTTCAAAAACTCGCTAATTCGAATGATGATAATAATAGCAATAAAGGCACTCCGACACTACTAAATAATGATTAGTTAAATCTATAAACTATGATTATAAAGTTACTTGTTGTAATAGAAGACGGCAATCCTCTGAGCTCTGCTTAATTATACACTCTCTTAAGTTTTGATGGAGAGGGTGAGGCAGACTCTCGTTTATGACGCTTGGCGCAGTCAATAAACCACTTAAATGTTCATTAGATAATAGATTCTCTTGGCGACATTTTTCACTAACAGTCGATAATTTATTGTCTGTACTATATGGCGTTGCTATTGGGTGCTGGCTTGAACTTATATTCGCCCGACTTAAACGAGAAATCTTAATAGGTGTCGGTCTTCCTGTTGCTAATGACTGGCTTACTTGAGCTTCTTTATGGTCATAGTTTTTAATAGATGTGGGACCACAATTTTTATTATGTTCGTGGAGTTGGGTATTATCACAATTGGCAACGATTTTCTGAGAAAATTTCGTTGGGAAACTACCAAATTTTACTTCGTCTACACTTGGCAGTGGTGATATTGTCTTTTCTTTTACTGTATGATACGTTTGCTTCACTCGTTGTTTATCGATCGAAGGTCTAGTTTTATGTAGTACTTTAGAAGATCCATTATATCCCATTGATGTAATGCGTGGCAGTGTATTATCACTTAAACGTTTTGAATATTCTTGCATATTTTTCTTACTATTAACTCGGTCTTGAAGCAATAAATATATCGCCGCAACATGGTCGTAACTGTTCTTTTTCAAACTTGCTTTGGTTTTTTCTGGAGGTATTCCAGCGAATTCCGACATTATCCGTAGTATGTCTTCATTTGGTTCAATGCTTGAAGTTCCATCCATATTAACGCTGCATTGTGTTACAACAACGGTATCACGAGCTTCTCCGCAAACCCAACGATGGGTTTTGATTTGATTGATTGTGTATCGCCGCGATGGATCAAGAACAAGCATTCTTCGAATCAAATGCTCACAGTCTGAAATACGTTGATCTTAGATTTTCAAACTAAAATCAATAAATAATAAATCCACCTGAAGACATGAAGAAAGGGATCCTAAATCTTCCTGATAGTACTCGGTCTCTTAGACTCTGTAATGTAGATCCATCAAACGGCAAAGCCCCGCAGACTAGAACATATAGTACCACACCTAGTGACTGAAAAGATTGATTTAAATGAAAGCATACACTCACACAGATGTATTTGTAGTTGAAACTAGAATTAGTACCCATATATCAATTTCCGGACCGGTGTACTGTTTTCCTTCAAAAACTTCAGGTGCAGCGTAGGGAGGGGATCCACACCATGTTGCTAGCAATTCACCAACCTTAAAGTGGTTCGAAAACCCAAAATCTGCGATTTTTATATTCATATTAATATCAAGTAGAAGGTTTTCAGCCTAAAAAGGAAAAAGCTTCGTTGTATTTCTCATCTGCAACAATGCAATAGTTTACCTTTAAATCTCTATGTACAATATTTTTCATATGGCAATATTCTACCGCTGATAAAATCTGCCAAAATTTACTTCTTGCAGAACCCTCAGACATCCTTCCAAATTTTGCTATGTAATCTAAGGAAATGGTAATAAAATGTGATTTTATTAAAAAGTCATCAGTTATATTTATCTAAACACTGATAAAGAATTACGCCCATGACATCAAAAATATGGTTATTGTCATCAAACTTCTTTCGATTTACGTGTAAACACTTGATTTGGCCAACGATTTTCAATTTTATGAAACTTAAATATCTTTAAAAACTTGTACATTATTTAAGAAGAACTGATTATTTTAAATACATTTCTTTTGGCTTTTTAAATCGTTTATACATATACTATCATGCTAAAAGGTTCGTATCTAGCGGCTCTAAAATTTAGTCCCCATGTTTTGTAATTTCAAAGACAGTGTTAAACATATGTAAAGTTCAAGAATATAAGAGGCTGTCAGTGCATAATCGACCTATTTATTGTGTAAGAAATCATTGAAAATTGCATTAATTCTGTTTTGAATTCCAACGCATTAATCGTTTTCCTCCACATCCTTTTAGCCCTCGATACACGTAGTAACTGTAGTAAAGAAGACAACCAAGTTGTAAATGTGTGTTTCATTTTAGCCAACCGCTTTAGTTGGTCAAAAATCGATATGAGTCATTTTGTAAAAAGAAATTACAAGTAAGATTTAATATTGTTTCGAATAATATAATAATAAATGAAATTGTATGTATTTGTCTCCATTTCTTGAACAGAGATTGGACATTCGGAACAGACCACTCATGTCAGTAAAACGTTGCCAGTAAAAAATGCGTAGTATTATTAGCGAAAATATTGAAACTAGCCATATTATGAATTAACCTTATTATATGAGCAAATTATTACGATAATGCAATCTTTGATATGCCTATACCCTAATATTTACTTACCAAATATTTCCCCTTGACTAGCGTATTCAGATACTATGTAAATCATATTTTTCGTTTCCATCACCTGTAAAAATTAGAAGAAAGAAAATTTGTTGCAATCTTATTATGTAATTTCAAATTTATTGTCACTATAATAAAATTTGGTTTTGAATTGGTTTATTGCTTTGCTTCAGTTGTTATCGATGTTTAAATGTTCAATGGAACATAGTAAATATAATTAAATACAAATGTATGTACACAAATATTTAAGTCCAAGATTCTTACTTTGGTCTCACTTTGTGCAGCAAACACAACCATTTTCTTTAATTAGAAAACATCCATTCGGGTATACTTATTGCAATATTTAGTTTGACCAAAAAACTTATTAAAGTAACGAACTAAATTTATTTATTTTATTGCATATTTATGTAAATATTGTTATGGGAGTAGGTGTAGTTATATACTCGTATATACATACATACATGTGATTATATTAATATTTTGGTTCCGTTATGGTGTATAATTAATCAAACTTTCTAGTATATGTTTATTAAACACTTGTATTCATTACCTGGTAGAGTTTGATGATGTGTGGATGATTTAATCGTTTCATTATTTCAACTTCACGGTAGACCTTTTGCAAGTTTATCGAATCCAACTGGCTCTTGTCAATTATTTTTATAGCGACCTTAATAAAGAATGCATTTACTAATACTTTGGATGAAAATTTATTTATGGTTCAAAGAGTATGTACAGAATAAGAATTCAAAGCCCCCAGTCTAATTCTTAACTATAAGAGTTTTTGTATCAGCAATATAAGTAAGAGATACCTATACATTACAACTAAGTTCAAACAGACCAATTTGCTAATTCAATGAAGATGTAAATATACTTAAAGTTTGTGGTGTTTTTATACTCTCGCAAAATGATGTAGCAAAGCAAATAGTTTTTTTATACCTAACGGTTGTTTGTAAAATATGAATCATTTCATGGCATATTACAATCCGACAAAGTTGGTACAGCAGATGGGCGGAATCTGACCATTTCGTCGCCAAAATATACAGGATATCGTGTAATGTTTAAGGTACACATTTCAACTATCCGTTAATTTTAACAAAAGTTGATGCATTAACATTATCCTGACATTCTTATATTACACTGAAAAACCCATATGAAACCTTGCGCAAATATGCCATTTCACGTCAAAATTTGCTAAAATCCTCAGCCACTTTTGCTAACTTTTTAACAAAAATATTTTACCAATAGTTCACTTGTTCTCCATACTTGTAATTTAAGAATTTTCGAACTTCCTGTTGGTTGGTGAGAGTTATCACATATATCAGTTTTGAGTTAACTAGGTTGATTTTGTAATACATTCTATGAATCAAAATGCTCTTGCAACACTTGCAACGGTTGTACGTATCACCTAAAACTAATAGGGTTATGTATATATAGGATGACGAGATGAGTTGAAATCCTGGTAACTATCCAGGTGACTATTCGGCTATCCGTCCGTCCGCGCAAACTGTACCTTGAGTAAAAATTAAGATATTTTGGTACACGTGTTCCTTGGCGAAAGAGTATGGCGGAGTTCGTAGATTGGCGCAATCGAATCACTGCCAGGCCGACCAAACGCCATTAAGGGAAAATCTATAAATTAACATACCTAAGCACTAAAATAAGATACAGAACTGTAATTTGCTACTGAGGAAAATTATTACAAGGCGAAAATGGACGAAATCGGATTACAGCTAAGCCTGCTTTCCATTTAGCACAATGTGTGTAAATTCTAGTGTAAAAATCAAGTAGCAAATAATATAACGAGTTAAAACTTTGCCCGAATAATACCCTTAGTGTAACCATCTTATGATCATAAATTGTCCAAAGCCCCTAGATACGGAATATTTGAATCCCAGTATCTAAAGTTAACTTTTTACGACAAATTTAATATTTCTTGATTTCATTCGTACTATAATCAAATAATGAGATACACAATTGAAATTGAAGGATAATCTTTTCATGGCAATATTTATATCAGTGTGTTGAAAATGGGTTGAATCGTAATATACTTAATCGACGATTTTCGAACATTAAGGTGACTTTATAACGCATACTACTGTGATCAAATTGAAATGTGATTTTTGTCCATTTCATCTCCTTCAAAGTAATAATCCCGCTGCAATACACATACGACGAATTTTCCAGCCATCATAGCACTTGGAAAAATCCTCCGTCGTGATGGCCATCAGAGCCTTCTTCGATTCAGCTTTTACGTCCTCAATTGAGTCAAAACGGTGTCCTCGGAGTAGTCATGTCAATTTGATGAATGGCCAGAAGTTATACGAAGGTAAATCAGGCGAATGCGGTGGTTGCGGCACGATATTAGTTGAAAATGTGGCGAAATGATCACGAGTGACCAATGCAGTCTTTGTTCAATAAATTCAGACGCATATCTCAAATACTAATGAATATTTTGACGTGAAATTTAGGGTAGATGTCACCAACAGTACTACCAACTTACAGAAAAAAAATTACCAAACTGAAAAACACGCGAAGTATAAATTAAAAATTCACCATTGAATTCGATCACAGTAGTATATCGGCCAACATGGGAGCTTATTCAATAAAAATGAGAGAACCTGTTTTACTGATAGCAGTGTATCGAAAACTTGAGGTAACTTAATGAATCTCAGGTAACATTTTATTATTATGTGATATTGGCAAAAATAGATAAAATCGGCTCGATACTACCCCCAACTCCCATATACTTGTACTACATATGTACAATGATATTCGTTTTTCTATCAAACCATTAGTCAAATATGTCGGTCAATGTATGCATATATGTGACCTGGTCTACGGAAAGGGGGCTGAGGTGTCAAAAAATCAATTTTTTTTTCAATTTTTTTTATATTTTTTTTTCACACATTAGCTCCCTTTTTGTAGACCAGGTCACATATATATTGTATATATATATATTGGTATCCAAGCTGTTATATATATATCCAATCCTCTATACAAGGCCCGATCTTAGGCTTTCCTTACTTGTTTAGTATTCGGTTACAAACGAACTTAGCTCTCCTTACTTGCTCGTTCTGATTATCCTAATTTTGATCCCTGTCTACAATTTATTTTTGATCTTATTAAGAAAACTTCCATTAGAATAAAGATGGAACTAACTTAATTTTGAATTATAAATACATATATTATATATAGAGGAAGAGGTCAACAAAGCATTTTGTTTTTCTGTCTAAATGAAGACTTTACATTCCTATAATACTATTAAAATGATTAATTATTAAAACACTGTTGAAATCCGGCTCCCTTACCTCGTTTTTAGTTATTCTGTGCCGTGCAAGTTTGACAACGGCAAAATTGCCTTTGCCAATGGTTCTCTCAATATCATAAAAACCAACTCTTATCGGTTCCCTCGGCTTCAGTGCTGCTTTTGAAGCCAATGTACTCAAACTCACTGAATCTGCGGTACCATCATCAAGAACAGAAACTAGCTTCGCCTGTCCTGAACTGGTGATTTCCAACGAGTCCGAATTCGAGGAGAGTGCTTTGGTCGGACCCTCTCTAGAAGCGGACCTATCTGAAATATAAATCATTATTAAGAACATAGTCTGTAAATATAGTATACAGCACCACCAAATACGAGAATGTATAATAATAATGTTCATGGTTAGCAGAATAGCATTCATGATCCAAACAGTTTTCACACAACTGTAAAAATTAGATTTATCTTTGATATTTTTAGGGATTCTGTTTCTATTTGAAGTGTTGTTAAAATTTTGCATACTAACTTTGTAACTGTTGGTAAAGCAAATTATTTAACTTCAATTAACATAAAAAGAAACGTTGTTATGTAACTCAAAGCTTACTTTCTTACCATATTTGGTGTCTGTTTTATTTTCAACATTTATTGTTTGCTTCAAGTTAGTCGACTTCGGTGCTTCCAAAGAAGTTGTGGGTTCAGTTTCTTGTTCTTTGCGTTCATTATTACTCATGATTAATCAATTAAAATACTGCTCCGTATACATGATGACCCTGTAATAATGTATACATTAGTAGATCTTACCAATCACTTATACTTATAATCGGTTCTAGAATATTTTACCAACAGAAATTTTAACAAAACAATATCACACATCTGGATCTAGAGAAATCAGCCAAAGACGATGTGTGTTATAATACAATTTCGAGGAACTATTTTTGCAAGCTTTTATTCCAACAACTTCGTATGGATTTTACAATTCAGTTTAATGAACAATAAGCGTGACTATCGAACGAATACGCCAAATTTCGCATAGAATAAGAATGTCGAAATAATTTTATATACCAAATTTAATTGAAATCGGTCAAGTAGTTCCTGCCTTATGGGATTTCACTTAAATGGCGGTGCCACTCCCATTGTCCAATTTTGATATTAACTCTTATAAAGCCATCTGTAGTAAAATTGCATGTCTATGAGGCATTTTTTTATCGAGTTTTCCCAATTTTAGTAGTTTTCAAAATAACCATTATATGTGAAGTGGGCATGGATATCCAGATTTCTCCCATTTTCATAATGTATGAATAGCTAGAGAAACGTATCTCCAGCAAGTTTGGTTGATATGCACATGCAAACGATTAGATGCCGTTGTCAAATGTGATCCTTTGTACCAAACTGCATGTTGGCGTGACGGTGGTTCAATGCTTCTTATAGTGCGAAGCAACACAAGTACCGAATTTGTCCAAGCACTGACAGACAGGCAGTCATCTGCAATTCAACTCATCTTATCACCATAGTCAGTTATATTTATATAACTCCACATCTACTTTTTCTGAATAATTTCAAGTATTTCAAAGAAGCATTTGGTGAATAAAACTGTTAAACCGGTATCTATATCAACATGTTCCGAGAGTATATATGTATATTATCTTCCTATGAAAAATATTAAGACTCGTTTCATTTTTGTTGGCGCTGAAAGCGCGCAGTTCTAGTTTTATTCGTCGCATCGGGTCATTCTATACCTTTTTGGAAAGCTCATTTCACGCGCTAACACGTGTTTGATTGATTGTCGTTTCTTTTAAGTCGTTCGTAAGTTATAGCGTCGCCAACATGGAGCAAAATAAAGAGAAAATACGGCATATTTTACAGTACTACTACGATAAAGGCAAAAATGGATCTCAAGCCGCCAATAAAATTTGTGCAGTTTATGGACCCGATACAGTTTCCATTTCCACAGCACAACGATGGTTTCAACGTTTTCGTTCTGGTGTAGAGGTGGTCGAAGATCCGCCACGCTCCGGAAGGCCTGTTGTCGAAAATTGCGATAAAATCGCTGAATTGGTCGAAAGAGACCGGCATAGTAGCAGCCGTAGCATCGGTCAAGAGCTGGGCATGAGTCATCAAACCGTTATAAACCACTTCAATAAATTCAATAAATCAAATACAAAATGAAGCAGAACGCAATTACAGTAAAAGCTTCACGAAATTTGGCATGAGTTATTGTCTAATGGTGCAATCTCCAAAGAAGTTGTTCCAATCGTATGCTATAGCAAATAGATTCCATAAATATGATCTTGTAAGGAATCTTTTGTATTTGTGAAGAGTATTATAGGAGGAAAAAATACATTTAGTAAAGAAAACACGATTAAATAGAGAACCGCTTCAAAATGAATTTTATAGAATAAATAGTAAAATTTCCAAATCAATATAATCTGCTAAGTCCTACAATAGTAAAATCGTTAATTAATAAACATATGTTCTACAGTATAATGTATTTTGCACCAAAATACCCTTTTTTGTAGTTTTAGCATTCCTTGTGAGGAAAAAGACTTTAAAAGAGATTGATATTTGCTTTAAGATTTGCAAACCACTTACAATTTAAAATATATAGTACGTATGTTATATGCTGAGCCACTAATTCTGTGGTTCAGGGATTTCAAATATTATTCCGGAACCCTTTCTGTACTTTTGCAACATATGTATTGCTACAGAGTATAACAGATTTTTTCACCTTACGATTGTTTATATCACCTAAAACTAATCGGGTTGGATAGATATAGATCTTCCGAGTGACTTTATACCTAATATACGACAATTAAGTAATGAGACTAATTTTATTGCCGCACTTGTGTAAAGAAAGGGTTACAGTATCTTTTTCCGGCATCCCTCCCCTCTCCATTGATACATGTACCATCGCTCTAGCTTGTTTAGTTCGCCTACTGGGCCAAGTTGAGTAGACGAGTGTTTGTAGTGCTCGTCACGAAAATGGAAAAACGAAATCAAGAGCAACGCGTCGCGATAAAATTTTGCGCCAGATTGGGCGGAACAGCTTCGGAAACGTACGCTAAAATTGTAAGAGTGTATGGTGATAGTGCTCTTAGTCGTGCCCAGGCGTTTCGATGGCACAAAGAGTTTAAGGAGGAGCGTGAAAACGTGGAAGACGAGGCGCGGAGTGGGAGACCAGTCGAGGTGCGGACTGACGCGAATGCGCAGCGTATTCGCGTATTAATCCATGAAGAGTGAATGTGAATCAAGTCTACTATTGCCAAGTACTCGAAAGATTGCGAAAACGAGTCAACAGGGTGCGCCCAGACATCGCTCGTAACAGGATCCTTCATCACGACAACGGGTGGTGTGGCCCTCAGCATGTCCCAGTATTTGACCTCTAAAGGGATCGCCGTGTTTTTTTTGTTTCCGAAAACGAAATCGAAGGTCAAAGGAACCCATTTTGAGTCGATTACGGACTTCCAGGCGGCCGTGACGAGGGTACTCGCGGACATCCCAGTCGAAGCGTTCCACAAATGTTACGAAGCATGGAAAACGCGCTGGAATCGTTGTATAGCTGCCTAAGGGGACTACTTTAAAGGGGATGGCAGAGTTGTGGAATAATTTTCACATGTACGGTTTTTATGGAATCAGTCTCATTACTTAATTGTCATACCTCGTATGTGTATATATCGGTCAATATGTAAGTTATCTTATGAAAATGAAAAAACGTGCTTCACTCTTAACAGTGTGTCTTTGTGCCTAAAATGTATAAATTTGGGCGAAAACTTGACCTAGCCCCCAATAACTAATATCAGAATTTCCGGCTGACTTTACTCCATTCGGATTGGTGATGATATATGAGGTAGTCTAATAAAACCCAGGGAACATTTCTTTAGTTTGTGGACTCTTAATAGAATGTGGTATTTTCAAAAATAGATAAAATTCGGTCAATACTACCCCCAAACTTCTATATACTGCATACAATGATTTTCGTTTTTCCAACAAGATTTATGCCAAAAATCTCGTTGAAAATAGGTTCTCGAGTATGTGTGAGCAATGTCAAAATCGGGATATAGGACAAGTTCGGAGGAGTGTAATTGCATCACTGCAACGCGAACAAAACGTCATTAAACCGAAAATTATAAACGTCACAACTGTACATTAAATTAAGATATAGAACTGTAATTTGACACAGAAGATAAAGCAAAGGGCATCCGTTGGCTAAAACTTTTTAATAAATAAGTATTGCTACCGACGCTATAAAAATTGATGAAATCGGTTGATAACCCCGTCCACTTCCCACATAATTCTGTTCTGTTAAAAACTACTAATATCGTAATAAATCAAAACATAAACACGCCAGAGAAATGCAATTATACACCCGAGATTGTAGGCGTGACAGCGCCTACAATGGTAGGTAATATTATCTAACAGGAATGTTATAGTATAAAAATGGGAGAAATCGGACTACAACTACGCCTACTTCCCATATAAATTCTATCTTATTCTTTAAATCTCCGGGGCACAAATCAAGAAACGTATCGGGGTATAATTTGAGAAGAATAGTGCCTCTGTGGTGTCTCACTTCATGACCAAAATTGCCCTAGTCGGACCGAAACCATTTACCATTCAGATACCGAATATGTGGACCCCAGGTCGAAAATATCGGTCAATCTGTCATATAATATTAAGATTCTAAAATAATTTTACCCGGCTTCGATTCTTGCAAGTTGAAAAAGTATAAAATGTTCAGTTACACCCGAGCTTGGCCCTTTTTTACTTGTTAGGCTCAGTTTTAAAAAGGAAATGTATGTATAGATTAACATCTACAAATATGAACAAAAACTCTATGTTCGAATTAAGGTTTCATCACACGTATTATATACATATGTACATATTTTAGCTTGCATTATCATATATACAATTGAGAATATATTTAGTTAATTTGCAATGGCGAATTACATTGACAATAATAATTTCTAAATTCTAATCTTTTTCGCAAATGAAATGTAATTTGCAATTTCCAAAAACTTCAGATTAACATTGACTGAAGTACATACAATGATACATGTCCCTTATTTAGTAAACTGATAAAGTTATCACAATGGTGTGAAAAATCAATAGCGGATCATAGCTTGCAAGTGTATACATCTTTTGCACTACATTCACTGGCTCAAAAAAGTGGGTATTCAAACCAGCAATTCTGATTTATGCTAAACGATTTTGAATGAAAATATTGCCGAAATTGTTGATATTTAAATCCAATTATTCTTACGCTTAAGCGTTGGCTTTTTTCAAAATGAGCATAAACAGTTTCACTGATGTACGTTAAGTGACACTTAATATTATTTACCGTTAAATTACCTTTCTCGCAGTTATTGTCTCTGTATCTTTCTTCGGTATGCTATTTCTTATATTAAAAACCTTAGCTAAATTTAATGAAATACAAAAACGAAGTTTGGTAATGCTTATGTCTGACACAAAATAACGATTTGACAGCAAGCTCAGCCAAAACCTTTTTTATTTTCATTTAAATAGTATTTATACTATGTTATTGCCATGCGCAAAGTGTATATCAGTGATTTTACACTTAGCCAAAAATACCTTCCGCAAATTTATCGGATATAATATTTTAAAACATGTCTCTAAGCTCCGGTAATTAAAAACTTACATTTTATCAAAAATTACTGGAAGTTTCGTGGCAATAATAGAAAATATTTGCAATCGAAAAGTTATATACAATAGTATATGTAATTAATAATTCCCACCTGCTATAATTTCTGTTTAATAAAACATATTTTTTTTAAAGTTCTTTACTTCGATTAGTAAAAAATTTAAAATTGTCAATAAAATTGGTCTGAAATGCCACCACATTCGAATTAGCTTGCTACTATTTCAAAAATTATAAATACATATGTACATACATATATAATATATACTTATATGTATATATATATGTATATATATTCCGAATATATGTAATATATATACATATACTAGAAAAATAGAAATTGACTGCTATTTAATTCTTGTGATTAAATAATTCGATACAAAACCTGAAACTTAACACCTGCAACACAACCTGGTAGATTTTTCTCTAAGTAATTAATTTATAAAAAAAAATATATAAATCCACACAAAAATATTTCACATATTAAGCGATATATTCGGTATGGAATAAAAAATTGGAGCCAAAATATTATGTAGCCATCGACTGATTGAACCCATTTTTTATACTACAGAAATTGTATGTATGTACCACTGACGAACGGAGCGAGCTTCTTTTTATACTTCTCTAGTTTTGAAACCCATTATTCGATAGCGTTGCGCTAAATACTTACGTAACTTACAAAAGAAAACAATTAATTTAGTCCCTCTTAAGAACATTTTTTTCTGATAATCTGGGGCTCCTTGAGGACGATATGCTCAATCTTAAGGTTAAGGATAAACAAGAAAATATTCTCTAAACAATGACCTACGACCAAAAAAATAAATATTGCAAAATGTTGTTGTTTTTTTGAGTGGAATCTTACTCGAAATTTTGGTTGTTTTTGGCCTGCCAAAATTCGATTTTTCAGGGTGGGTCATCTAACGTTTTAAATTTGAATTATCTATATTTCGACATTGGAAACGTCAAATACCATTCGGAAAGTGACAGATATTCAGTAAAAAGTCTAAAATTTACGAAATGGGTCGCTATTCACTAGAAGAAAACTGGGAAATATTGAAAACTTTTTTCAAAAGTTCGTTTGACCGAGGATGGTAAATTATACCGAAAAATCATCTTTTCGAACGAGGCTCATTTCCACCTCGATGGTTACGTTAACAAGCAGAATTGTCGCATTTGGGGCACAGAAAATCCGCACGTAATCGTTGAGAAGCCAATGCACCCAGCACGAATCACTGTATGGTGCGGATTTTGGTCTGGTGGAATCATCGGCCCGTTTTTCTTCGAAAATGAAGAAGGAACCGCCGTAACCATCAATGAGCGATATTGCGCAATGTTAACTGAAGAGGAAGACTTGGACAACATTTGGTTCCAGCAGGACGGTGCTACGTGCCATACAGCAAACGTCACACTCAATCTCTTACGCCCTATCTTCGAATTTAAAATTTTATATGGCCCACCCTTTATTAGGGTGGATCAAATAAACTTAATTCTTTTTCGCTTGGTACTCTGAATACTTCAAAAAATATTTCATTTTGTGGATTTTGTAGGACATTGAATGCTCTTCAAGATAGGTTTACAGCGACTTTTTCGTAAGCCTACCATTTAAAATATATTAACGGTTAATATTTCATTATTTTAAAGAAAAAAATGCTTATGAATGGTGTGAATTCTTACGAATTTTTTACCTTTATCAAAAAAGTAAAGACGAGTTGGGACTACTGTCATGCCCACAAAACACCATTAATCGAAAAAGTAGAAAGTGCCGTTAATTAAGATAAATAACTCAAATTAGCGAAACGAATTGCATTAGGGAGGGGCAACAGTGATTTGAAAATCTTTAAAAAGTAAGCGTGGCTCCGACCTCTATTAAGTTTAATATATATATATTTGAAACCAATAAAGCTATATCATACAACAAATTTTTTCAACCCTTTTAACGATAATGTAAAAATTGATAAAATCGGATATTAACTCCGCCTACAGCCCATCTAACGGTTTTGCTAAAGACTATTAAAAAATAAATAACTAAATTCGTTAGGGACTTTAAATTTCGCATCCAGGAAGGCACAAGAAAGTGTTATCGTAGTCGGAGTCAAAATCGGACCATTGGTGTGGCACCGCCCACATTTAAATGATTTGAAATATCTCGGGATCTACTTGAACGATTGCAACCAAATTTGATATAAAACAACCTTTTCATATTTTTATGTTACTTTGAAAACACTCACGACTACTTTCCATATAAAATTTATAGCTCTCGAAACTCCCATATACAACATAAGTACGAGCGCTGCTATATGTATATGTATATATTTCTGGCCTAATAATGAAAATAGGCATATTTATCAACGAAAATGTTTTTTTTTCGTTGGATTTGGCTCGACTTGGAAGACCCACACGGTCGATTGCTGTTTTGTTTCGGGCTCATACGCATAGATCCATGATTCGTCAACTGTGACGATCTTATAAACGTCTTTTGAAGCACCGCGATCGTATTTTTTCAGCATTTCTTTACACCAATCCACGCGAGCCTTTTTTTGAGCGATTGTCAAATTGTGCGGGATCCAACGAGAACAAGCCTTTTTTACGGCCAGGTATTCATGCAATATCGAATGTATGCTGGTGGGAGAAATGCATAGGCATGCCTCTATCTGAAGGTATGTTACATGACGGTCTTGCATTAACAGTTCACGTACGGCATCGATGTTTTCTGGCACAACGGCTGTTTTTGGACGACCTTCACGGAATTCGTCTTTGAGCGAGCGTCGGCCACGATTGAATTCGTTGTAACAGTTTTTCACAGTGCTATAGGATGGTGCTTCATAGCCATATAAAGATTTTAGTTCATCGATGCACTCTTGTCGTGATAATCCACGTCGAAAGTTGTGAAAAATGATCGCACGAAAATGTTCACGAGTTAATTCCATTTTTTGGCCGAGATGAATTTTTTAATTCCCTGTAAATAAAACAATTCTCGATTAAATGACAAAACGTTCTGAGTGATGTTATGCTAAAAAATGTCAAACTTTCCAATGGAAATGTCAGATTGCAACTGGCAACACTTAGTGTTGCCTAGTCCAGAAATATATATAGCAACCTACGTATAATGATTTTCGTTTTTCTAACAAGTTTTATGCCGAATATGGCGTTCCAGTGTGTGAGATATATAATTAATAAAATTACTTCAAAATAGTTCTGAAGTGTAATTCAGCAATGTCGAAATTAATACAATCAGTCAGTTTTTTCTCTGTCTCCCATATACCCCACATAATGATTTCCGTCCGTCCTCCTACTTTAAACGTTCAGTTGGTAAAATTTTCATATTTTAATAAAATTAAATGAACAATACTACTATCAGCAAAAAATATAAAACTTTGTTCGTAATTTAAATTTTTGTATTTTTTCTTAAAAATCTAAGTCGTCTCCCTCGAATTAATTTCCTTTGAGTTTGCTGAATAGCCAGAAGTCACACGGAGCTAAATCAGACGAAAACGGTGGTTGGAGCATGATATTGGTTGAAAATACTTACGAAGAATCAATGCAGTAAGTGACGGTGCATTATAGTGGTTCAAAAACCAAGAGTTGTCGGATCCTTCCGAAGTCTTGATCTTCAAGGACCAATTCCTTTATTTTATTGATGCGTGGATCATCAGTTGATGCTAATAGCTGATAGTTGCACCAATCAAAAACCTTTTCCAACATTCTGAACGTTTCGGCATCACAAATTTAATAGAAGTTCTTTTTTGAATAATTTCACTCATCGTAAGAATCGCCGAATGCACTTTATGTACTTCAGAAACGTATACAAAACACGAATGATTATTTTGATATAACATTTGGCACAGACGTCACTGCCAGTCATACTAACATAGAAAAAAATAATTAGGCGAATAGTTTTTTGCGCAAAATTTAAATTAAAAAGTCTTACTACTTTTGACTCATAAGTAGCTGTAAGTGATGTGTCAGTATATTCAAAATGGCTAACAAAAGTTCCTTTTAGTTTCGTGACCTGCTGAAAATCAGGTGACACATTTGAGACTAGAGATTGTGTTGTGAATAGTAACTTGTCACATATTGAGACTTTACTTCAAACTGTCTCAAATACAGACTAGAGACTATTTACAAATTGTGCTACAAATTTAGCCTATTCCGTCGAGGTTAAACCATACACAAATATCTCATGATGTTTCTAATAAAATTTTATCAGACGAAGTAATATATAGCAATAAAACGGAGTATAATTTAATGACCTTCAATGTACATAAATCACGAAGATTCGAAATTTGATTGTAATTTATTAACGATTTCTTCGAATAATGGGTATTTAATTTTTCTTCTTCTTTACTGGCGTAGACACCGCTTACGCGATGATAGCCGAGTTAACAGCGCGCCAGTCGTTTCTTCTCTTCGCTACATGGTACCAAGTGGATATTCCAAGCGAAGCCAGGTCCTCTCCACTTGATCCTTCCAACGGAGAAGAGGTCTTCCTCTGCTTCCCCCCGCGGGTACTGCGTCGAATACTTTCAGAGCTGGAGTGTTTTCGTCCATTCGAACAACATGACCTAACCAGCGCAGCCGCTGTCTTTTACTTCGCTGAACTATGTCAATGTCGTTATATATCTCATACAGCTCATCGTTACATCGAATGCGATATTCGCCGTGGACAACGCGCAAAGGACCATAAATCTTTCGCAGAACTTTTCTCTCGAAAACTCGCAACGCCGACTCATCAGTTGTTGTCACCGTCCATGCCTCTGCACTATACAGTAGGACGGGAATTATGAGTGACTTATAGAGTTTAGTTTTTGTTCGTCGAGAGAGGACTTTGCTTCTCAATTGCCTACTCAGTCCGAAGTAGCACTTGTTGGCAAGAGTTATCCTGCGTTTGATTTCCAGGCTGGCATTGTTGGTGGTGTTTACACTGGTTCTAAGATAGACGAAATTATCTACGACTTCAAAGTTATGACTGTGAGTCGCGAGTGCGACGACTGTTTGTTTGATGACAGGAGATATTTCGTCTTGCCCTCGTTCACTGCCAGACCCGTTTGCTTCCTTGTCCAGTTTGGAGAAAGCAGAACTAACGGCGTGGGTGTTGAGGCCGATGATATCAATATCATCGGCACACGCCAGCAGCTGTACACTCTTATAAAATATGTACCTTCTCGATTAAGTTCTGCAGCTCGAACTATTTTCTCCAGCAGCTGATTGAAGAAGTCGCACGATAGGGCGTTGCCTTGTCTGAAACCTCATTTGGTATCGAACGCCTCGGAGAGGTCCTTCCCGATCCTGACGGAGCTTTTGGTGCTGCTCAACGTCAGTTTACACAGCTGTGTTAGTTTTCGGGATACCAAATTCAGACATCGCTTATAGAGGCAGCTCTTTTCGTGCTGTCGAAAGCAGCTTTGAAATCGACGAAGAGGTGGTGTGTGTGTTGTTTCCAAGATTTGGCGCATGGTGAATATCTGGTCGGTTGTTGATTTGCCAGGTCTAAAGCCACACTGATAAGGTCCAATCAGTTTGTTGACGGTGGGCTTTAATTTCACACAATACGCTCGAAAGAACCTTATACGCGATGTTGAGGAGGCTTATCCCACGGTAGGTGGCACAGATTTTGGGGTCTCCCTTTTTATGGATTGGGCATAGCACACTTAAATTCTAATCGCTGGGCATGCTTTCGTCCGACCATACTTTACAAAAAAGCTGATGCATGCTCCTTACCAGCTCTTCGCCGCCGTGTTTGAATAGCTCGGCCGGCAATTTATCGGCCCCCGCCGCTTTGTTGTTCTTCAGACGGGTAATTGCTATTTGAACTTCTTCCTGGTCGGGCAATGGAACGTCTGCTCCATCGTCCTCGATAGGGGAATCGGGTTCACCTTCTCCTGGCGTTGTATGTTCACTTCCATTCAGCAGGCTGGAGAAGTGTTCCCTCCATAATTTAAGTATGCTCTGGACATCTGTGACTAGATCAACTTTGGGGTTCTACAAGAGTATGCTCCGGTCTTGAAACCTTCTGTAGGCCGCCGCATTTTTTCGTAGAATCTTCGAGCATTATCCCTGTCGGCCAGCTTATCAAGCTATTCATACTCACGCGTTTCGGCCTCTTTCTTTATCTTTCTGCAAATGCGTCTCGCTTCCCTCTTCAACTCTCGGTATCTATCCCATCCCGCACGTGTTGTGGTCGATCACGGCACTCCTCGTCGTATCAGCTGTTCTTTTGCGCTTTCCGAAAACCAATGGTTTTGTTGACGAGTGCTCTCAGAAAGCACAAGTGCAAGCCGAGTAGAAAATCGTTCTGCTGTCTGTTGTGATTGCAGCTTCTCGACGTCGAACCTTCCTTGTGTTTGTTGGCGTGCGTTTATTGCTGCACAGAGGCGGGTGCGAATCTTGGCTGCAACAATATAGTGGTCCGATATTAGGACCTCGGAGCGTACGCACGTCTGGAACACTGGAGACGTGTCTTCCATCTATCACAACATGATCGATCTGGTTGGTGGCTTTTCGATCCGGAGACAGCCAGGTTGCTTGATGTATTTTCTTGTGCTGGAATCTAGTATCAAAGATAACCATATTTCGGGCCCCGGCGAAGTCGATCAGCCTCAACCCATTTGAGGATGTTTCGTCGTGGAGTCTGAATTTACCGACCGTCGTACCAAAGAGACCTTCTTTGCCCACCCTGGCGTTGAAGTCGCCAAGCACGATTTTGACATCGTGGCGGGGGCAGCTCTCATAGGTGTCCTCCAAGCGCTCATAGAAGGCATCTTTGGTCACATCGTCCTTCTCTTCCGTCGGGGCATGGGCCCAAATCAGCGATATGTTGAAGAACCTCGCTTTGATGCGGATTGTGGCTAGACGTTCATTCACCGGAGTGAATGATAGTACTCGGCGACGGAGTCTCTCTCCCACCACGAATCCAACACCAAACTTGCGCTCCTTTCTATGGCCACTGTAGTAAATGCCACAAGGACCTACTCGTTTTTGTCCTTGTCCCGTCCATCGCATTTCTTGGACGGCGGTGATGTCAGCCTTTATTTTCACGAGGACATCAACCAGCTGGGCAGTGGCACTTTCCCAATTAAGGGACCGGACATTCCAGATGCATACCCTTAATTCGTAGTCCTTATTTCGTTTGCCATGGTCGTCATCAAAAGGGGATCACTCATCCGAGGCTTGTTGTTTCTTTTCATTGGTATGATTTTTTACGTGGCGGGTCCCAAACCCAACGCACCACCCTGCGGAGGGGATTTTTCGCCTTCTCACTTTAGCCCGCCTTCAAACTCATGTTCTTAGGTTACCCAGAGGATACTTGTTCATAGACGGGAAGTCGTGAGCTGCTTAAGTCATATGTAAAAGAATCGTTTCTGGCCACTCCCAAGTGAATGACGATCAGAAAACTTTTCTCACTTGCGTGAACTTCTACACATGACTCCATCCTCCCCGTAATAAAATTACAAATGCTTATAATATTTGCAAACGAAGGAAGTTTTAACAATTCTTGATAGTTTGGAAAAAAAATTGTGCTTTTGCCTAATACTCGCTAAAGCCGAACATTCGTTAAAGATGTGATGAAGTGATAGCGTGCTTGCGCAGAGAGGGCAAGATGGTTTTACTTTGCCAGTAAGGAGGTGCTGATATGTGAGTTGTGTGTGGCCAATCCTTAGACGTGTGAAGATGGTAGCTTGCAGGCGAGATATATTCCTAGGATATACAACTTTTATTCTTCTGGGATTGAAGGTAGAGTACCAATGATCGAAACGTTTCATTCCGTGTGTTTAATTTTGTGAACGTAGCGGTCCAGCATATTACAAAGGTCGTTTCTGTCATGTGGGTCATATTTTAGGGTTGGCGCTGATTAAAAAAACCGAGCTGCGTGGCCTGCATGTTCATTTCCCATAATACAAACATGTCTTGGTACCCAGAGTAGTGCAACTTTATGACTGTATTTAACGCACAGGTCACGAATATTCGAGATAAGTGAGGCAGTGTTGCGAATGTTACAAACAGCAGATAGACAAGAAAAGCTGTCCGAGCAAATAACAAATTTGCCTTCGCTATGTATCGCACATTCTAATGCTTTGAAAACAGCAAAAGCCTCGGCTGTAAATATCGACGAGTAACAAGGAAGAATCCCGCCTGTAATAACTTCTCCATTTGGTTTGGTGAGAGCAAAAGCTGTGTTTATCACTTTGGACCCGTCTGTATAAATTGCAGTCCAATTGTTTTCTTCATAGGTATTCATTAACTCTGAGAAGAGTTTCTGAAATACTAAATTACTAGTGTTGCTCTTTTTGAAGGTGTGTAGGAACATGTTAATAGTTTCTTTTTTTAACAACCACTCCGGCTGTTTGTTGACTCTCTTGTACTTTGGGGCGGATATATATGTCTTTTTCGTATTTGATTCAACGTCGTAAAGTGGATTTTACCCTAAAGTTCCGTTTATGACGTGACGCTTAAATTACGGTTTTATGTAAGCTGGCATTTGGAGAGTATATCAGTTTTGGAATTAGTTGCATCGTTGGTTCATATACCCTTTCTTTTATTGTTGGTAGGCCACGTTCCGCCAAGATACACTTAATAGGGGATGTAGGGAAAGCGTTTAAACTCCGACGGCTCGCTGCATGATAAGGAGGTTCCAAAAGTTTCAAATTAGAGTTTGCGCACCATCCGAAAATAGGTAAAGGTAGTCGATTTTAGCGAGTATTAAAGCTCTTGTAGCGTTTATTAGAGAGTTGGGATGAATAAAAGATCGTTTACTAGTTAAATATTTAATTATGTGTAGCCTTTTTGTTAGGTTATTTCTTAGGTTAAGACATTGATACCGAAAATTAAATCTTTTATTAAAATATACTCCTAAAATATAAATAACTATTTATATTATATTGCTTACGGATTCTATTACAATATTTTCAAAAACTATCTGTATATATCCACAACATTTTGTCTTTTTACAAATACATATGTAGTAATTTACATTTTGGAATCGAAATTGTTGCACCAGATTTCATGCCCCATTTCTTAAACTCTGTTAGTATTTTCTTAAAAGTATTGTTAGCAGTTTGTGAGCATAGTGAGTTTAATGCCTTAAGTTTTAAGGCATATCTCAGTTAATTTATCAAAAGCTATAATAAAAAGCATCACCGATAGTGGCGAGCCTTGCGATATACCATTTTTGAGCGGATGCAAACAAGATAGAACATTGTTTATGCGAACCTGAAATTTCCTTAGGATCATAAAAGCTTTTCCTATTTTAAAAACTTTTGCACTTGTCTTCCAAGTTGCTAATTGGCTTAGCACTGCATGAATTCCTATACGATCAAAAGCTCTCTCGAAATCGATGACTAGGATAGTGGCATGGTTTTTGGTGGAGAGAGTGTCAGATACATAGTGTTGGAGTTGAATAAGTGAATCCATTATACTGTGCTGGTGTTTGAAAGCCGTTTGGTGATTTATAAAATTATTTTTTGTAGCAAACCATGAAAGTCGCCTAGCAATAATTTTTTTCGAAAATTTTACTTAAGCAGGATAGCAAGGAAATTGGTCTGTAGGAAGTAGTTAGGTTCGATGGTTTATTTGGTTTATTAATTGGGTTAATGGTGGCTATCCGCCAGTTTTGTGCATATGAACCTTTGTGGAAAATTGTGTTGTACAGGCAGAGTAGTCTTTCTTTGGCTGCTGTAGGTAAGTTTGAAAGCATTGGGTAGGATACCCTATTAATGCCTGGCGTTTTGCCTTTAGCATTTTGTAATGCAGACTCTAGTTCGCGGAAAGTAATATCGCACTCTAGGCTTCTTGCTGATGCGGAGAGATTCGTTGGTGTATAGGCGGCAGATATCCAATATTGTTTATCTGCGATATATTCTGCAGAAAAATTACTATCTTGCGAATATGTAGACCAAATATTGGCGAAGGTTGCCGCAATATCTGCGGAATTCGTCAGAATACTTTGATTTGTACTCGTATTAATGAAATTAATACGGTTGTGAGGGATTCCGGTTAAGAGTTTAATGCCTGACCATACCTTTTTGGTAGTTGACGCAGGAGAGATTTTGGCAGTGAATTCTTCAAAACTTTTCCTTTTAGCCGTCTTTACGGCTCTTTTAAAAAGGGCGTTTGCTTTTTTATATTTATTCAGATTATATTCAGACATTGATATCTTGAAAGTATTCCAGTATTCATTTCTTTTGTCACGCATATGACCAAGATCTTTGTTCCACCAAATCGGAAAAACTTTTGAAGACTTGCGTTTGGTTTGAGGAATCGACTTAATTGCCGCAGAACGAATCAATTTTGTGAATGCAGATGCGTCTTGGTTGATGTTGTCGATTGGAGTGGTGAGTAAACTTTTTAAAATTTCTCTTTGAAATATATTCCAGTTTGCGAGTGAAATAATAAATTTTGGGAGATGCTCATATTTTTCAAAGTGGAAGTTTATTTGAAGTGAGATCGATATAGGAAAGTGGTCACTACCTCTGAGAATAGAGGAAGCTTCCTAACTGATTCTGGGGGAGAGCTGGGGAGAGGATAGGGAAAGGTCGACGCTTGTTAGGGAAGACTGGGTAGAAAAATGTGTGGGGGCGCCATTGTTAAGAAGAATTAGGTTGCTGTCCAATAAGAAATTCTCTATGATTGCACCCCTTGTGTTTGATTTTCGGGAACCCCAAAGTGTATTCCACGCGTTGAAGTGCCCAGTCCACAAAACCGGAGGGGGTAGTTGGGAAAGTAAATCTTTCAAATCAGCTTCGTTAAAAACTTGCTGGGGTGGTATATACGTATTAATGATAGTAAAGCTAAAATTTAAGATGGTTTTAGGAACTATTGTTGAAAGTGTTGAATTTAAATCGATAATTTCATGTGGTATGATTTTTTTTATTAAAATGCAAACGCCTTGCTTATTGCTTTGGATGTTATGTAAATTCGAAAAATAACCGTTGTATTGCCTAAGACAGGAAATGTTGTTACTGGGAGTAACTGAGATGTGGGTTTCTTGAATACAAATGACGTCTGGGTTTTGCTCTTTTGTGAGTAATAAGAGTTCATCATAATTGTTGTTGTACCCGTTTATGTTCCACTGGATGATTTTAAGCGTCATTAATAAGACAGAGAGAAAAAAATATTTTGTTTATATGTATATAAGTAGTATGTTCAGATATCGTTTGTATTAAATTTCATCTTCGGACGTAATTAATTCTTGGGTGTTGGAAAGTACTTGAGAAAGGGAAGGAAGGGGTTCGAAAGGTAGGGATTGGGTTTGTTTGAGTGGATGGCTTGTATTGTGAAGGAGGTGTGCTATTATTAGTGGTGAGGTTAGTGGTGAAATCATTACAGGCAGAGAGTCTTGGTGGATTATCAGAGTTTATGGAGTAGCGAGAGAGGTTAGTTCCGTTTGTCCGTAGAGTCGTTGCAATGTTCCTTTCTAATGCTTGAGTGGATTCCACAATGGGCGATTTGGAAATATTGGTTTGCTGTAAAGGAGAAATGTTTTTAGATTGAGTGCTATTATTGGTGATTTTTGGTGAATTTGATCTTTGAATGTTGCTGGGAAAACTAATGTTGTTAGTGTTTATGGTGGTGGAAGATTCAACGTTAGTGTTTGTTGTTTCGATATTTTCGTTGGAATTGGACGCTATTGAAGCATATGTGTTATTGGGTAGAAATGCTGGTGTTATTTGTTCCTTATGCATTTTTATTGCTTCGCGCATTGAGCATTTGTTTATTGTTTTAATTTTTATTATCTCTTTTGCTTGTAAGAATTTGGTACAGTCTTTAGAGGATGATGCGTGTTGTTAGAAGCAGTTGATGCAAAAAATGCGTTCGCAGTCAGATGGGGCATGGGGAGGGAGTGACAATTAACACAAAGAGGGAAACGATTACAGCGCTTTGCTCTATGACCGAGAAGTTGGCAATTTTTGCAGTGCATTGGCGAAGGAATATATTGACGTACCAAAAATTTACACCAGGCAACGACAATTTTATTTGGTAGCTTGTAGAGGTTGAAGGTTAGTAACAAAACCACCGAGGGGTGCGGTTTTCTTCAATAAACTTATTGAATTTAATTACTGATACGATGCCGAGGAGAGCTGAGTTCGCTTACTATCTCCTCCTCTGAAACGTTGTTTCGAAATGGAGCATATATCGTTCCTTTTACTTGATTAAGAGACTTGTGTAGAGCGGCTGATATTGAACATATGTTGGGCAGTTCTTTTACTTTCAGGAATTTTTTTGCAATATCGTTATTCTTGACAAGCAGAAGTAGTTTACCATCTCGAATAATAGATATGGAGTGAACGTAATCACTAATTTGCTTAATAGCAAGATAAATGGCAAAGCAGAAATAGTAGGAAAGGGGTTTGGCCGAGTCAGTAGCTTCCATCACTACGAATATGGGGTCGTCAAATTTTATATCTGGAAGTTCTGGAAAATCCATAACGGAAACACTTTTACCAGCTTTACGTTTTTTTTACCAGGTCCTGTATAGAAAACGGTGAAACGATTCGCCTCGATAATTTGACGCCCAGGGGCCATTTTGCACGAGAAACGCTGATACGCTCTTTTTTAATAGGATTCTGTGCGCGAACAGTAAAAGAAAAAGTAAGAAAGAACGGATTAAACATATTTAAAAGGTCGGAAAAGAAGAAACAGAAAATGTCGAAAAAGACACTTGAAAAAACACTCGAATTGCAAAGACACGACTTGTTGGCGCGAGAGCTAGTCGATGACACAAATTATTATTTATTTTCAGGTTTTAATAACCTTAATTTTATTTCAGGTATTTGTCTTTTATAATCTTTTTTCATTCTTTTATTTTCAGGCATTTGTCTTTTACAATCTTTTTTCACTCCTTTATTTTCAGGTACTAATAACTCTTTTCTTTAATTAATCTTTTTGGATGAAATAATTTTTTTAAATTAAATATATTTTTATTTATACAATATTAGCGTTAATATATTTAATTATAATAAATTACAATTTTATGTAAATATGTATTAAAAATAATAAAATTAATAATTTAAAAATTAAAAAGTTTTCTTTGAAATTTTAGGAAATTGTAGGAATCAAAAAATGCAACCCTGTATCAGCTGTTTAAAATGCAATCCTGCATCAGCCGTCGATTGGGGATATTAGAGCAGGACAGATATACTTTTTTATATGACACTGCTGAATGAGCGCAACAAAGATGTATGATCACATATACTATACGAGTATACGTACGTGAGAGGGTAGAGTCTTCACGCGGCTTATGGCAAACTACCCACATGTTTACCCCCTGATTATCTGGTTTTTTACCCGCTCATGGTTGGAAGGAATGTATTTGAAATAGAACAGAAGTGCCCGACTAAATCAGTGTTTAGGGGTCGATATACAAACCGAACGCTGTCGATCATTTCAATCATTGAAGCATGATATGCTGAACACATTGAGCGCGACAGGCTGCAAGCGACATCTGTCAAATATTAAAAGACACACATTCTTATGGACACAATTATTTTGACAGCTGCACGACTACACGACTGCAGGGCGACAGTTGTCGCTCTCGCTAACTGCAATATATTTTTATATTTGCCAACGACAGTACTTGGACAGTAGAGAGATGAGGTAGAGCGGTGATGCCACTAATACGTAAACTGTAAATTTATTCAAAGCTCTAACAACTCTAACAAACCTGACGTTATTTTACAAATAAAAGCATAAAATAGGTCTATTATATCATTTGTAATAACAATTGATAATTTAAAATATATAAATTTACCTATTTATCAGTACTTAAGTAAAAACAAAAATTTATTACTCGTTGCAGTTCTCTGGACCCGACTATCATGGGAATTTCGATGCTGTGAGAGCAAAAAAAAAAAGGTGAAACATTGTTTTTTGTAATTAACGGGTGATCTAAGTAGAAGTATTTTCTTCAATAACCTTTTTTGACAGTTAATGTCAAGCTGTAATGTTGTTTTTGTTCAGTAAACAACATTTTCAAATCGTTAAATTTTATTACGAAAATTCACGTTCTGTAAAGAATCTGTTTCCAGCGTTCCGCTCAACTTATGGTCAATATAATCGGTCTATTGAGCGTACTATTCGCCACAAAATCACCCATCTTAATACCCAGCATTCATACGAAAGTTTAAAATATATGTAGATAATCCCGCTTCGGTTCAGGTATTAAAGCAAAACTACACGCATATCATTCGCCAGTTACCAATCGAAATATTTGAATGAATAATTGGAAATTGGACTCAACCGATGAACCATCTGAGACGTAGCCGCCAACATTTAAAAGAAATAATCTTCAAAATATAAAAGTCAAAGAAATTTTTTCTTAAAATAAAAAAGAAATAGAGAACCTCAAAATGGATCACTCTATATAAATATTGTAATAAGCATGTACATAACAAATTTATTTAATTTTCCAAATTGTGATATAAATTAATAATCGGTTGTAATAAATACGAAAAAGCAATATTAGAATATAAAGGGCAAATAAAAATTAAATCAGTTTTTTTTAGTCAAAATATATATGTATGTAAGTATGTATATTATATTTCAACTCAACAAACTAATTTAACAGCATGCCAACAATGGTTGGGTGTCAAGCGGTATTTTTTTTTACTCTGTTGTCTAAAGAAAATATTTTTATACCCTGAACAGGGTATATTAAGTTTGTCACGAAGTTTTTAACACCCAGAAGGAATCGTCGGAGACCCTATAAAGTATATATATAAATGATCAGTATGTCGAGCTGAGTCGATTTAGCCATGTCCGTCTGTCTGTCCGTCTGTCTGTATATATACGAACTAGTCCCTCAGTTTTTAAGATATCGTTTTGAAATTTTGCAAACGTCATTTTCTCTTCAAGAAGCTGCACATTTGTCGGAACGGCCGATATCGGACCACTATAGCATATAGCTGCCGTACAAACTGAACGATCGGAATCAAGTTCTTATATGGAAAACTTTCACATTTGACAAGATATATTCACGAAATTTGGTATATATTATTTTCTAAGCCAACAATGTAATCTCCAAAGAAATTGTTCAGATCGGTTGACTATAGCATATAGCTGCCATACAAACTGAACGATCGGAATCAAGTTCTTGTATGGACAACTTTCACATTTGACAAGATATATTCACGAAATTTGGTATATACTATTTTCTAAGGCAACAATGTAATCTCCGAAGAAATTGTTCAGATCGGTTGACTATAGCATATAGCTGCCATACAAACTGAACGATCGGAATCAAGTTCTTGTATGGACAACTTTCACATTTGACAAGATATATTCACGAAATTTGGTATATATTATTTTCTAAGGCAACAATGTAATCTCCGAAGAAATTGTTCAGATCGGTTGACTATAGCATATAGCTTCCATACAAACTGAACAAATAGTTACTAACAGAAATGCACCTGTGAAGGGTATTTAGCTTCGGTGCAACCGAAGTTAACGTTTTTTCTTGTTTTTTCTAATGACAATATTAATGATCCTGTTTTCCATTATTATCTCTCCAGCAATCATTTTAAACGTTTTAACCAGCTATTGAACTGGGTGAAATTTCATACTCACCACAAAAATGTCAACTTTCGTCTATTAGAATTTTAAATTTTTTCCGATTGGTACATAAGAAAAGTATAACATTTATTTATCTTTCACTGAAACGACACAACGTATCTCTTATCTCTTCCGCAAACGGTTCGTCATCACAATATACGACAGTATTTGTGGGATTCTGGCAATTTGTATCCACTTGCTTAATTTCTAGCCATTTCTCGTCGATGTTATCATTTATTTCGTTGAGAAAGTTATATAAAATGCATGTGGATCGAATAATAAGAGGAGCATTCCCTTTTCTATTATCTATGCCGATTCCTATACGTCGAAAACGTGCTTTTAAATGCCAAAAAGCGTTATCTACAACTTTTTTACATGTTAATAACTTATCATTAAATTGTTTTTTATTCTCGGTTAAAGAAGCGTTAACTGGGTAGGGTGTCATTAAAGATTTGGAAAACTCAAACGATGAGTCACCTATAATATAAACTGGTATTTCCACTCCATCTATTTCTTTTTTATATCCCGTTAATAACTCGTTGTTATTTAAAAGAACTCTTAGTGCCGATGCTTTGTATGTTTGTGAGTAATTGCACAGCCCTGGAACACCAATGTTAACATATAAGAAACGACATCTGTAGTATTAGAGGTTGTTTATATATTTGTTTATATAGTAATATGAAATACTCAAACCTGTAATCCACCAACGCTAGAAGTATAATGGAATACCAGCCTCTGTTATTTAAGTATTCCTTAGCGACAGTTGCGTTCGGCCTCACTTTTATATGGTATCCACCTAGAATAACATTAACATTAAAAAGATATTAACAAAATTACATTGATAGGAGGCAAATTTGTATATTTCCAACCAATTACTCCCATGCACTGAGGATGACCAAGTTTGCAAAATCCAGAAATATATCCAGCTAAATCTTCCTTTTTCGGAGGTAATTTATTAATATATGTCGACATAGTTTTCCACACTTCCTCACAGAACTCGTATACAATTTCGCATACAGTTGAGATTCCAACTCCGAATAGTTCAGAAATTTCTCTGTACTTTAGGGAAGAACCCAGGGTAAATAAAGCGATTGCAACCCGTTTTTGTAATTCTATCGCTTTACGCCAATTCGTATCTGCTCTTTTCATTTTGTTAACCAATCCACATAGTACATCAAAACTTGCTCGGGACATTCGGAAGTGTTCCTTGAAAAACTGATCATTATTACGATTGCAATTTATTTCCCAAAATTGAGATCGCCGTTTCTGTATTAATGAAGACTGATTAATTGAAGACTATATTGTCTATATCATATTGTCTTTTGATTTACCAATTTCCATAACGCTCTTTGAGATGCCGTTTGCTGCAATATTTCAAGGCACAAAAGTTGTTTTTTCTTTAAATGCTGTAAAATCATCAAGTTTCGCCTTTTTCTTCTCCTATATAGTGTTAATACACTATCATAGTTAGATTGTACTGACTCAAAGTGTTCAACATGCACACAATATGCTAAAAATAATTTTTTAAGCAATGTTTTATCCATTATTAACAAATTCGTAAGCAAATATTAAACAGCACGACTTTTTTATTCCTAATTAATGAATAATTAAGATAATTGTGAAAATAATTTGTTTTACTTGATTAAGCGCTTAATTGAATCGATTAGACTGCAATACATAAAGGCCTGTTTCCACATTATATGATTTGTCGGATTCAGTTCATAATTCAAACATCATTTATTATCGAAATGTGTGATCGTTTTGCATTAAATTGTTGACAACCAGAACATCATAGAAATAGCGACGTTTATCTTGCTATTTATATGATGAAATACATTAAAAACAAAGAAAAAACTTTACTTTGCGAATTATAATATTCATCAAAATATAAATATTTTATTTTAATTGAACAATTGTTATTAGATGAAAACTTAAGGCAACGTACTAGCCTACGTGCTTCGATAAACATAAATACTTCCTTCCACGTTTACAAAATCGGTAAAAATTTCATCTTTTATGATTAATGAAAATTCATTTTTAAGTTTCTTTTTCGGAAGCGATTATTTTAGATATCACGTTTTTGCTTTCGAATTTATTGTATAACATAATGAGATTTTTAATAATTTTATTATTACCTGCCCTAGGTATAGCTGTTCTAATGTTATTCACCTAATAAAATATTATTTTTACATGCTTCCAGGGTCTTAATTGTATTATATTCATAATATCATGATTAAATAAATTAGTAGCATATTTTATGATTTACATTTTATGTACGCGGAGGTTCTCTTAAATTCATTTCTTCGTGAACGCATAAGTATAGGTTGTCAAAATTGTCAAAATTTTACCTTTCTCTTGAGCTAAAAAAAATGCAGACTTTGGGATCAAGCACGAAAAATATCAATATTTAACTTTCATCTCTCAATATTTTAGTTTTATTCTTTTTAACAGACAGCCAAAGCTACGTGTATGGTTTAGCACTACTGTATACTCAAGTTTGTGCAAGCCATAGAGAAACATTTCCAATAATCGTTTATCGGAAAAATATCGGAGTTTAACAAAAGTGACATGCTGTAAACGAAATCAAAATAAATATATCAAGCCATATGAAATGAAGAATCTGGGGTGTCGAAAGAACATAATCTCCGGGAAATAACTCATAATACAGACAATGACGAACGTTTCTACTAAATAAATTTTTAAAATTAATGTGAGCCCAGCCTGGATTATTGCACTAATTCTGTAAATTCTTAGAAAACCGCTTGTAATATGCAAGAATATATTGTGGAGTCAACTGGATGTCAACCTCAATTGTACGTTTTCAATCAGATTTTTAAAGCGTATGAAAACTTGGATTATGTCCGGCGTTATATTACAGATAGCTACGAGTCTAAGCAACAAAAATCTTTTTTGGATTTCTGGTATTCAAACGGTGATAGCATTGTATATAATAAATATTGGGATAAGGAATGTGGAAAAGAATGGGTATGATATCACTTGAGTTTCAAAAATGTATACACGTTTATTAAAAATCTCGTTTTAGGCGGAGGACACATTAAATCATGACTCCGAAAATGTAATTGCTGAGTGTGAGCAAAAAAGAAAACAAATTTGGGAGAAACACTATGAAAAGATATATATAGAACAATATCAGTTATACGCAATAATATTTTATGAATATTACAAACATTTGCATAAATCTTTAGATGAAGAAAGGATTGAGTTCATAGCTGATAAACTTGAGGAACATATTAATAGTAGTTTTGCGGAAGATTTTACACAATTAAAACTGCTGGGACTTCCTACTGCATTTGGTAAAGCAAAAAGCAACAGAAAAACTCAATCACAAAGGTACGATAACTGGCAACAAGTGTATAGCGGTTTTTTCTCTGATGAGGAAGATTCTTCAAGTATGGACACTCAACATTTTCAAAAGAATACAGTAAAAGATCTTGATAAAAAAGTTAAGGAAACATCGACATTATGTGATATTAAAGAGAAAAAATTTAAAAAGAAGAGGGCAAACCGAAAGCTACGAAATGTACCGGAATTTCTATTGGAAAATAAGGAAATGATGAAATATTGGCGAAAACGTTTTTCCCTATTTTCACGATATGATGTTGGCATACGGTTAGATTGTGAAAGTTGGTTTTCAGTTACACCTGAAAAAATTGCTGCTCATTTAGCTGAACGCCTATCATGCGATGTAATTATAGACGCATTTTGTGGCTGCGGTGGAAATGCTATACAATTCGCTCGCACTTGTAAGCGTGTTATAGCGATAGATATAGACCCTGTGAAAATATCTATGGCAAAGCACAATGCCAAAATTTATGGAGTAGCAGATAAAATTGACTTCATTATTGGAGACGTTATGCAAATAGATCGTACCTGGAATTTTCGTTGCGATATTGTTTTCTTAAGTCCGCCTTGGGGAGGTCCAAAGTATAAACGAAAGGAATCCTATGATATTGAAAGTTATTTACAACCTTCAGGTGCATCAAAACTAATGGAAATCGCCAAGCAATTTAGTGAAAACGTAGTATTCTATTTACCACGAAACGCTTGCATTAAGCAAGTCGTTGAACTGGCAGGAGTTGGAAACAGATGTGAAGTAGAACACAATTATTTAGATTCGAGGCTTGTGGCTATATCTGTACTATATGGCGAAAATATATTAAAAGTAAACTAATAATAATGTACAATTAATATTGTAATTTTTTTGTTCTACAGAATAACTGGAAAAATAACTATTTTTAAATACATACATATATCGGACATAACCCCCTGTAAAAATTCTTATTAATTTTTCGTTTGACATCAAGACACAAATTGTTCTTGGCGTTTACAATATTTTCGAAATGAAATCGTATACAATTTTGTTATTGTAGTGTTACCATTGCGCTTCCTTACTTTTATCTGAGGGTTCGAACTGGTTTTCTGCATGAACTATATTTTCGAAAACGTATTCTTTATAAGTTGCCAGAAATGAGAAGTTAAACTTAATTTAAACGCACAGAACAGATATCATTAGAGTTCTCAGTTGGATCTCTAAATCCTTTGCAATCGCAAATTTAAATATACTTTTAAAGTATATTTAAAAATATTCACTAATTAAATTCTTTTTATATAATATATATTTTATGCGTAATATATTATATATACATTAGATTATTTACAAAAAAATACACAGTAATAAACTATAATATAATATATAAATAAATATAATATATGTACATATATTAAAGGACTTTCCATCCATAATTTCTTGAATGAACTCATACCCTTAAAAACATATAAAAAATAAATACGCAAAGCGTTATTGCTTAAAATCATATAATAACAGCAAATATTTTATTTATATATATTTGTTTTATGTCATCGTGTGTTGACTGATGGTGTAAGATTGTGCTAGACATTTATTCCCTTGGAACACCGTCATTTTTGCCTCCATAACATCGTCTTTTAAAGTCACTAAGCAAACAATTTTTCAAACCGTTTTGGTCAATAATAGTAGATTGAGTCGTGTTGCTGTATGATTTAAATTGAATTACTTTTTTATATGCCTAAATATAAATAATAGTATAGATATTACCTGGTCTTGTTAAGTATGGCACATCCATTTGCCAATGAAATTTGTAGAGAGTACAATGTAGCCAAATTAAGTAAACTTTCATGCTCGTATATTTCTATATCGGGCAACCGAATTTGTGTTTGTCTTGGATCTTGCAAAAATCGGGCAAGGCGCTCATTTACACTCGTTTTAATGCTAAAACCAGGTCTTTCATCTTTAATGCGTCGACAACCTGCACGTATTTCTCTAATTTCATTTAAATGAGATGGTGGCGAAGAAAGAAATGGATTTGACGTTTCGCCGGACATTTCGCTTTCTATTTGCTTAAAAGGGATGATGCCCTCATCACATATACTACGCCCCAAATCGAAACCTTTGTTCGTGATAGCGATTGGTTCTGACGGTCGATAGCGGAGTTCCATGTTATCATTTGAAATATTAGGTGACCAATCCTCACTACCCAACATAATTGTATCATCTTCCCCCATTACAGCTGTAAAGCAGCTTTCTTCAGATTTTATGAGAGAATTAGTATTTTTCTTCGTAAGCTTACGTTTAGCATCATTTTTATTGTCAGCGGGGCCACTAACGCATTCATTCCCTGGCCAATCCGTTAGTTCATCGTCTCCTTCACGATCAGTATCGTTTGCACTTTGTACGTCATCGGAATCGGAAGAACTTAAAGAACTTGAACTTAGAAAATCATTTATATTACTGCAATCCATGGGGTGCTGTTCAACAGCAAACTGTAATTCTTGTAGCTGAGAACGCCGATATTGGCTACGTTTTTTACGAAGATTTTTCAATTCCTGTTGTTGCGCTTGCATTTGTAGAGCCATTGTATTTGTTTCAGTATTGTTTAGAAATGAAGGTGCCGATTTTTGCACACATTCAGTCTTTTGCAATTGTGATATTTTCTCTATTCTCGACAGAAGGCCTTTATTTAAAGGCAACAAACGGTCGCAATTAGGTTTTGATGTGGAAGAATAACTTCTTGGACGTATTTTATTATCTTCTATATTTGTATAACGGGGCATACTCGTTGAGTGAGATTTCGTGTTATCGTAATCTTGGTATCGATCACGATTGGATCGTTTACGCTTTCCACAGAAAAATAAGTTGTTGCGGTTATTAGGATCTGGCTTTAAAACGCGCTTCCTCATTGAAACACATCCATTAGCTGCAATTGTTGATGACGGATGAACACTTGTATCTGAATTCTGTATAGGTGCTATAATACCTATATCACATTCCATTGACATTCTTTTAAATTTCCTTTTTCTCCTGGCATTGGGTTTAAAAAACCTATGTTATTATGAAAAGATTATCCAGCATAGTTTAGTTTGTAATTAGGCCTTACCTTGATGGACTGAAAGTCTCATTTAAAGAATCTGATTCTAGTGTACCCAAACGAAGCGCCGTTTTTAAAGACGATTTATTAGGCAAACGTGTTTCTTTATCATCGGAATCGCTCATATTTGATAATTTAATATTTTTTATGTCCAAGCCGTCTATATTCGTTGTTTTTCTTACATCACATGGACTACTAGAAGAGTCTTCTTTTTCTGTTGGTTGTGGGGCACATGCTTAAGTAAACAAATTAAAAATTTTTGTTGTACCATTAACTTTATATCGTATTTAAATATCTTATATAGCTATCAGGATAATTACTTCTTAAATATATTAATTGTATAGATATCTCAGCAGCGCATTACTTACGCAAATTCCCTGCAGAACGAGTCCTTCTACGTTGGCCCCACCTACTTACTCGCACCCGATCTAATAAAGAAGTCTCTTCCATCAAAGCTACCGTTAAATCATGCGAAAACTGGTCCATCTTTATGTAAATACTTAGTCTGCCTTTTTGATTTGATGAACTGTATTTTATACAAAACAAATTCACAAACTTATCTTTAAAGCTTGGAATGATGACAACTAATATCAACGTAGCGAAATACTTCAAGTAGCAAAGTTTTTAATGATTGAATCAATACAGGGGTAACAATATGAAACAAATTAAAGAAGCAACCTAGCCAGAAATTGGTGAAGCATTCAATTTACCATAATTAAAATTGTTAAAATGAGGCACCTTCGATTTATAATGTTATATTACTTAGAGTATATAAAAATTAAACGCTTTTTCGTCACGGAGAAACACGAACATTTGCACAGTTATTCGTATAGGGAAATGTTTAGTATCGCGCCGGTTTAGTATCGTTTATGGTGAAAAAGGGGGCGGGGCTACCCCCTCACGCCTCCTTATTGGAAAGAGGAAGGATTGAACTTTTTAATAAACCCCCCCTCGACCCCCTAGAGCTCCTATAGACTTGTAGGGAGCCCTTTGAAAATGACCAAAAATCAGTATTTTTGCTCATTTTTCCATACAAACTGAAACCAATGCAACCCAGCCAACATTTTTGTATGGACAAGAAATCAACACCGGGGTGTATCAATTTTTTTCGCATAGAACTCCTTTTTGCGTGGGCGGCCTTCGGCCGCGCTTCAAAAAAATAACCCTGGTCGGTCCAACACCGGGGTGTATCAGATTTTTTTCACATAGAACTCCTTTTTGCGTGGGCGGCCTTCGGCCGTGCTTTAAAAAAATAACCCTGGCCGGTCCAACACCGGCTACGCCATCCACAGTATTTTAGCATTGAACACCTTTTCGCGTTCACTTCATACATTTATTGCCAAGTGGGTTTAATTTATTCCCTTTTGTTCGTGCATTCTCGGTGATTTGACAGTTCAAATTAGGCAGTCATTTTGGTTTTTTCGCATTATTGAACTCAATGCATAAAAAGGTGTATTTTATTTCAAAATCAATCAAAAGTAATTAAACACATTACTAGTGGTTTTTATAATTCATAAGTAATATATGTGCGTGAAAATGTATCCATAATTGGTTTGCTACAATGCACAACAGGTGAAAATACACTAGAATATATTGAGAAATTTGCAAAAAATAGCATTTTTTAAAGTGAATTTTTGGAAAAATTTGTGAACCGATTTTTATAAAATATGTTTTAAAATAAAGTTAGATAATTTAAGCATACATGCGTGTTTAAAATTTTCAATTTGGTTCTCTCGTTTAGGTACAGTGAGCGAAAATTAACCGGCGCGATACTAAACCCAACCCTTCGTATATACCGTCAAAAGGTCGTGTTGTTGTTGTTGTTTTGTTTCGATGTCATCTAGTGGGAGGCTCAGGAAACTTGCTGTTTCGACGGGGTCGGACCAAAGGAAAAGGGGTGTTAGATGAGTGGGGTTCCCACTCATTCCCATACAATTCCCACAAACAGCCGGTTCTACGCACCGGAATTGACTCGGATTTCATCCGACCAAGGGCTGTTACTTCGGCGATCTAACCCCGTTTGGATCGGTGAGTATTAATTTGTGTTTGTCGTCATTGGAGCAACGCCTTGCAGCAGGGTTGCTCCGTATCCTCCTAACTCGTGCTGGCATTGAGTCCAACCCGGGCCCGGAGGAATTTTTTTGCTGCGTCTGCGCAAAAAGGCTCCATCCTAACTCCATCTCGATCAGGTGTAATACATGCAATGGATGGAGCCATCTTAAGACCTGCTCAGGCCTTAAGACTCACAGGGAGTGGACCACGCGTTACGTGGCCCCATGTTACCTGCGCAATACTGCGACACATGCCTCTACGGCTGTGCAATCTGCACATAGTTCGCGCGCCGCGCCGCCACTCAACAAGATTGGCCAACTGAGGACCTCTACGGTCAGGAGCTCAAACAGGCAACATAGCTCCCACTCTGACTTGAGTAACGGACTCCAGAGTAAGATCGAGGAGATAGTTGCACTCATGAATCGGGAACGTGTATCGATAGCTGCGGTCCAAGAAACCAAGTTAAACAGCCGCTCAGATCTTCTGAGCTGTGCAGGTTTCAACGTTATACGTAAAGATCGCGAGCGAGATAGTGGTGGTGGCCTAGCTTTCATATTGCACAACACCGTGCAGTACCGTCTTATCGAAGAAGACATCGACCCAAGAGATACTACCCTAGAATGTCAGGGCATAGCTATCCGGCCAGGCGATGTCGAGCTCGAAATATTCAATATATACATCCCCCCAGTTACATGTTGCCCTACAGGATATCACCCGAATATAGGTGCGCTACTTCGTGGTGAAAACCGTATGGTACTAGGCGACTTTAACGCGCACCACGATCTTTGGCATTCCTGCCTGTCAAATGATCGTAGGGGGATGGAGCTGGCGGAACAGATTGACGGCTCGACATTCTGCACAATGAATGACGAAGCCCCCACCAGAGTTATGGGCACCTATAATAGCTCGCCTGATATTACCATTGCTAGTGGTGGTCTGATTAATAGCATAACCTGGCGACCTATGCTAACTCTCGCTTCAGACCATCTGCCCATAATTATCTCGATCGAGAAGCCTCCTGATTTCGTTTCCGTGGACAACCGTACCTTCTTTAACTTTAAAAAAGCTAATTGGGTCGGCTTCACGGAATTTACCGAGAGCACCTTCAACGCTCTACCCATTCCTACGGACGTATTCGTTGGCGAGCGGCAATTCCGCAAGGTGATCGCAGCAGCTACCGCTCGCTTCATCCCGGCTGGAAGATTTGCGGAAATCCGCCCCAATTTCCCAGCCGAAGCAGCGGTTCTAGCTAACGAGCGCGACACCTTACGCCATGCCGATCCCGAGAATCCCCGAATAAAGGATCTCAAATTGGAGATTCGGCGTATGGTAAATCAACATAAACGAACGAAATGGATAGAGCACCTGAAGTCCTGCAACCTCTCCACCGGTGTAGTAAGCTTTGGGCTACTGTCAAAGCTTTGTCTAATCCGAGGAGACATGACGACCGAGTTGAAATTCAATTCAATGGTTATGCCTCTTCGGACCCGAAGAAGTGCGCGAGCTATTTTAGCCGGCAGTTTACACTGCACCCTTCGGTAGACAAAGCCAAGAGATGTGTTAACCGACGGCTGCGCAAAATGCCAAACAAGGGTGTCATCAACAAGGCAAAATCGTCTAAATCCATTGGCCCTGATGGAATCAATATGCTAATGTTAAAGCATCTAGGCTCGACGGGAGTAAAATATCTCACCAAGGTCTTCAACCTGTCGCTCACCACTCTTCAAATACCCGATGTGTCGAAAGTCGGAAGAGTGGTCCCGCTACTGAAACCTGGGAAACCCGCCAACAAAGGGGAATCTTATCGTCCGATAACTCTCCTCTCCCCAGTAGTGAAGACACTTGAAGCCTTGCTACTCCCGACCTTCACTCACCACCTGAGCCTAGCCAGCCACCAGCATGGATTCCGTAAAGTGCACAGCACCACCACAGCACTTAGCGTCATAAACGCCCAGATAGTTCGTGGCCTCAACCAGAAACCACCCTGCGAAAGAACGATCCTCGCAGCGTTGGACCTGTCAAAAGCTTTTGACACGGTCAATCACACAACGCTACTGCAGGACATCGAAAAAACCACTCTCCCTACAGGGCTAAAGAGGTGGACCATTAACTATCTGAACGGTCGTCAGTCATCCGTACTATTTCGAGGTGAAACATCTAAACTGAGAAGAATTAAACAGGGGGTTCCGCAGGGTGGTGTCCTCTCCCCGTTACTTTTTAACTTCTATATCTCGAAACTTCCTCAACCACCAGAGGGGGTTTCCATAACCTCGTACGCAGATGACTGCACGAGTTCGAAAGTAAACAGCTATCTCTCCGACCTTTCTCGTTTCCTCACTGCACGAAACCTCCAACTTTCACCCACCAAATCCACAGCGACCATATTCACAAACTGGACGAAGGAGTATAGACTTGAACTTAATATTGCGGTCGATGGCGTCAAAATCCCGACTGTCAATAACCCTAAGATTTTAGGCGTAACCTTCGACAGTCTATGCTCCTTCTCTCCCCATACGACCGCGATTATCGCCAAGGTACAGAGCAGCAACAAAATCCTCAAGTCGCTAGCCGGCAGCACATGGGGAAAAGACAAAGAAACGTAGCTGGCAACTTACAAGGCAATCGGCCGGCCGGTCCTCAACTACGCAGCGCCTATATGGTCGCCTGGATGCAGTGGTACGCAGATGAGGAAACTCCAGACCTGTCAGAATACAGCACTCCGGACCACGACGGGATGCCTCTTGATGTCTCCCATCGAACACCTCCACAGTGAGACGCGCATGCTACCTGTAAAGGAGCATAATCAACTCCTCTCCAGGCAGTTCCTGCTGGGTTGTTTCCGTAGGAATCACCCTTGCAGCCACCTGCTTGGAGCGGAACCGCCTCCCAGGAGCATCAAGAGGTCATTCCTCGACTATGTCGACGACATCGAACAGTACGCCGACCAGACTTCGGACGCAACTAACTATCGACAGGCACTGACCGCCATTCACAGTGGAGCCATCAACATCTTCACCGACTCCCTTCCCGTGAATGGCGTTCTTGGAGTCAAACCACCACCTATTGCAGACGAGGAGCTCCAGTTGCCGCGAGAAACGCGAGTGACCCTAGCGCAACTTCGTTCTGGATACTGTAGCAGGTTAAACTCCTACTTATCCAGAATCGACCCAGACATACCTAATGTATGCCCTGCATGCAACGAGTCTCCGCATGACACTGGCCACCTCTTTGCATGCCCTACAAACCCTACCCATCTAACACCCCCTCCCTTTGGTCCGACCCCGTCGAAACAGCACGTTTCCTGGGCCTACCGTTAGATGACCTCGACGACAACACAAACAACCCTTACCATCCTAACGGGGATTAGCTAACCGTTAACAACAACAACAACACAACATGAGTGGGGTTGGCAGGGAATGTAAAGAGGTGACTAGAGTCATGCGGAGACTCATTGCATGCAGGACATATATTGGATATGTTGTGTGTGTTATTCTGGACAAGTAGGAGTTTAACCGGCTACAGTATCCAGAACGAAGCTGCTCAAGAGTCGCTTGTGTTTCTCGCAGCAACTCGAGCTCTTTGTTTGCGATGGGTGGTGATTTGACTCCAAGAACGCCATTCACTGAAAGCGAGTCGGAGAAGGTGTTGATAACTGCACTGTAAATGGCGGACATTACCTGTCGGAAGTTGTGGCGTCCGAAGTCCCGTCGGCGTACTGTTCGATGTCGTCGACATAGTTAAGGAAAGACCTTTTGATGTTCCTATTAGACGGTTCCGCTCCAAGCAGGTGGTTTTTACGAACATTATGTAGATGTTCGATGGGAGACATCAAGAGGCATCGTGTCGTGGTCCGGAGTATAGTGTTCTGGCAGGTCTGAAGTTTCCTCATCTGCGTACCACTGCATACAGGCGACCATATTACCTTGTATGCTGCCAACCACGTTTCTTTGTCTTTTCCCCATGTGGTCCCGGCTAGCGACTTGAGAATTTTGTTGCGGCTCTGTAACTTGGCGATAATCGCGGTCGTATGGGGAGTGAAGGAGCATAGACTATCAAAAGTTACACCTAAAATCTTATGGCTATTGACAGTCGGAATTTTGACGACATCGACTGCAATATTAAGCTCAAGTCTATACTCTTTCGTCCAGTTCGTAAATATGATCGCTGTGGATTTGGTAGGGGAAAGTGTTAGGTTCCGTGCAGCGAGGAAACGAGAAAGGTCGGAGAGATAGCTGTTTACTTTTGAACACATGCCATCAATTTCATTGCCCGACGTCAATATCGTGCAGTCTTCAGCGTACGAGATTATGGAAACTCCCTCTGGTGACTGTGGGAGTTTCGAGATGTAGAAGTTAAACAGTAGCGGGGAGAGGACACCACTCTGTTTAATTCTTCAGTTCTTTTAGTTTAGATGTTTCACCTCTGTTTAAAGGTGAAACCAATGTAATGGGAAGCACATATCACACACGTACAATATCGTTGATTAAAATAAAACTTCCGTATTTCGTTTTGGTATATTTACACTTTATTTAATTTATGGCAAATTTGTATGTCGTTACAGTATATTGCTTTACAGAAGTAAACGGAATACCGGAAAGATTTTTTCACGCAGGCTCGTCGTATTACGTTAATGTCGACTTGACCGTAGCGCGTAGGATCTATCTACTTCGGAGCGAAATGTTGATAAGCGCAGTGTACATGTGTGACTTGTGTAGATCGAATGTATAAAAACCCAATGTAATGTTTACGCGGCGCAGTGGGGAATCGCATAGTGTCCGCTTTCCTTTTTGCCCATCCCTTTTGTTAAGTGGGTTGATTGATGTAGAAGTGTGGTGAGTTGTATTAAGTGGTAATGTATTAGTATGGTCAGTATCGTCAGATGGTGAATTGAGCTGATTTATTATTAGGGTGCGTCAGTTTTCCTGGGTAGAGTGGTGGCAGGCTGAACTCATTTAAACAACCTCGAAATAGCACGGATGATTGTCGACTCAGGTAGTTCCTTGATGCTTTGGCATAAGCATGTTGATTTCATCAGGGCCAATGGATTTGGAAGATTTCGATTTGTTGATGGCATTCTGAACCTCCTCATCGGTGAAAGTAAATGGCGCGCAGTCGTTTGGCATTTTGCGCAGCCGTCGGTTAACACATCTCTTGGTTTTGTCTACTGGAGGGTGCAGTGTAAATTGCCGATTAAAATAGCTCACGCATTTCTTCGGGTCCGAAGAGGTATGACCATTGAATTGAACTTCAACTTGGTCGTCATATATATTCGGGTTAGACAAAGCTTTGACAGTAACCCAAAGCTTACTCACACTGGTGGAGAGGTTGCAGGACGTCAGAAGGTTTTAACGGAGGGCTCTTTTTTTGCAAAATTACCGTCGATTTTGCGATTTTATTCGATGAAATACGGCGTGTGTCCTTATAAATTTCGCACTATTTTGAAGATTCGTTAGATTGAACCAAGTAAATTTTAATATTTTCCGTTAAATACATATTTCTATTGTGAAAAATTTTCAATGTACTCAACATTGTTTTAAGTTTCATCAATTGGTATTCAGTTTTTGTGAGCAATGGAATAAAAAGAGGTGGTGAAAAAGTTTGTAAAGAAAACAACAAGTAAAATTGTTAAGTTTATCCACGGTGTTTGTGTTAACCGCAGATTCGTGATATATATATATATGCATATATGCATATATACATTTGAACTATACATATACATATATGTATGTATATATAACACATACACTGACCGACATATTCGACAAATGGTTTGATAATGGCAGATTTTATCTATTTATGCCAATACTTCTTCTTTATTAACAACAGCGCGCCAATCGTTCTTCCTTTTCGCTATTTGGCGCCAATTGGTGATTCAAAGTGTAGCCAGGTCCTTCTCTAGCTGGTCTTTCCAACAGGTGGAGCTGTTCCCCTTTCTTTGCTTTCCCCGGCGGGTACTGCGTACGGCATGATCTAGCCGGCGTAGCTGCCGTCTCTTAATTCGCTCAACTACGTCAATGTCGTCGTATATATCGTACATTCATCTACTGCTGAATTCGTCGTTGCTAATACGCAAAGGACCATAAATCCTCCGCAGAACCTTTCTCTCGACAACTCGTAGCGCGGACTGTTGTTGTTGTTGTTTTAACAGTTATTAGTACGCGTTAGGATGGTAAGGGTTATCCAGGTTGTCGTCGACGTCATCTATTGGGAGGCCCTGGAAACGTGCTGTTTCGACGGGGTCGGACCAACGAAGCGCGGACTCATGAGCTGTTGTCATGACTCTTAAAGTTTGGTCTTTGTACCGTTAAAGAGAACTTTACTTCTCAATTGCCTATTCAAGCTGAAGTAGCACCTGTTGGCAAGAGTTATTTTATGTATCAGTTTGTTCAGTACGCTCGTTAGAACATTATAAGGGATGTTGAAAACGGTATGAATGCGGTTTTTGGGGATTGGGCAGAGCTCGCTTATATACCAATCATTGAACATGCTTTCGTCAGACCACATTCTACTACGAAGCTTATACATGCTCAATATCAGTTCTTCGCCACCGTATTTGAATAGCTCGGCCGGCAATGAATCGACCCCGCAGATTTGTTGTTCTTCAGATGGATAATTGCTATTCGAACTTCTTCATGATCGAGCAATGGAACGTTTACTCCATAGTTATCGATTGAGAAACCGGGTTCATTACCTCCTGCTGTTATGCTTTCACTGTTAGTCGCTGCAGCTTTTCGTAGAATTTTCGAGCATTACCCCTGTCGGCCAGTTTGTCAAGCTCTTCGTACTCACATATTTCGGCCTCTCTCGTTTTTTGTCAGCAAATGTGTTTCGTTCTCTCTTCAATTCTCGGTATCTATGGACACTGGAGACATGTAGAACATACTTAGTCTAAGACCAGAAGTCGTGAGCTGCTCGAGCCATACATATGTAAAATAATCGTTTCTGGCCACTCTCAAGTGAATGGCGCTCAGAGATCTTTCTCACTTGCGTGAATTTCTACACATGACTCCTTCAAACTAAATGTTTTTTGGAGTTCATTAAGGTATAATTTCCAATCGTATGGGGTAAAGTCACCCTGATGTTATCCGTTTGTTATATGGGGGCTAGATCAAGTTTTCGCCGACTTTTATCCATCAAAGTTACACCGTTATCAATAAAACACGCTCTCTCATTTTCATAGATATACGGTAAAACTTCACCGGGAAGTTCGAAAAACTGTCTTAAGGGAATTCGACATGTTACCTGTAGTGGTCTACAAGATACTCGTATATATATTAAATCTATTAGAGTGCGGGGCCACTCCAACTTTTTCTGAATTTTCATCCCACAGGTGGCTCTTTCTACTCCAATCGTTTGTGCGAAAATATCTGATTTTAGTGTATGGTTTTGGCACTTTATAGGTTTTTCTTTAATGGGGTTTTGTCGGCATGGTAGTGGTCCGATTACGCCCATCTACGAACTCGTAATATTCTTGTCGCAAGGAACACGTATACCAAGTTTCAACAATATATCTCAATTCTTACTCAAGTTACAGCTTGCACGGCCGAACAGACCCAGATTTCCACTTACATAACCTATATCTATCTCGCTTAGTTTTAGGTGATACGTACAACCGTTGGGTGAACAAAACTATTATACTCTGTAGCAACATGTTACAAGAGTACAAAAATGGTAAACTAATAATATATTTGTTTTAAATTAGTTGTGAAATTTTTAAATATAAAAGTTATAAATGTGATAAGAATAAATCAAAAATAAACGAGTTAAACCGAAAATTATTAGAGACAAATCATATGTGAACTCAGCCGGTCTAAGCCCGTGTTGTGAAACGAGGAGGGTTGGAGCAGGCAACTCGATTGGATTGTAGTAAGTGTCTCGGAAAGTAGGAGGAAGAAGAGAACAATATCCTCTGAAAGATAAGGTAAAAATGCCGGGGCCGCTAGACGAGCAGCGGATATTGATTACTGGACCCAACAATGGATGCTGCTACGGAAATCAGAAACCCCCAGTATCAGTAAAACGACTCCGAACTCCTGAAGTTACTAAATGCTCAAAAAGAACGAAATATCACGACTTTTGCAAGGGACCGACTGAGCGAGACAAAAATGCCAATTTCAAGTACCGGCAAGAAGAAAGTTACCAGTTACGAGGCAGAGAGGAAAAAGATTACCATACAGAACTATCCCAACTAACAGAGTCGCGTTGTGTCTTTGAAGTTGCAAAGCAACTGAGAAAGTCCTGTGTTCAAAACATATAGTACATATAACTTTTTCAATGTCAGTTTTTACTCAGTATCTGGAATTCCAGTAGCATATGAAGTGGTTGTTGGTAGTCCTATTCAAATGGTACGACTGGCGGCACTTAATTAGCGTTTATATTTCAATAGGAAATTAGAACATATACATTATACTATACAATATTTTTAAAAGCTATCTATTGTAATACAAAAACTTAGATATGTGATTATAAGAGCTGTTAACGATCGATTTCCAGGAATGTTCCTTGACTCACTTGTGTGGATTCTTTCCAACGAGCGTCAACATTTAAAAACCAAAAATGAAAATGAGGAAATGGGATTTCGCTTTCTTGGTGACGATATACTACATACAGTCGTTAATGATATGTATTCATTATTTTGCTAACTTATTTATTTCTTATAGGCGACTCTGAATATCCACTAGAACCTTGGCTTTTAACTACATGTAGAATTGCTCCTGAAAACTCTCCTGAAAGTTATTACAATACAAAATTTTCAAAAGTCATATCCATTATCGAACGTGTTTTTGGAGTATTAAAAGCGTGGTGTTGATGGTGATGATACTCTTTATACTTAAATCACAGAATGTGCTAATGAAATCAATATTGCTAAACGTTTAAGGGATCAATACAGTATGCTTAGTTTTGGGCTTATAAATAATTAATTATTATAGTATACATATTAAGAATTTCCATTTAATGGAATGAACTTTTAATTTTTTTCATTTACACCGTTAATAACGTGTTCAGAGCGACACTTAATCACAAGTTTCGGCCGTTGAGTAGTTTATCCCACTAATCTTATAAATTTAACAAGATTTCGCCATACAAAAATGACAGTTCTTAATCTCACTTAAAATTTTTGGTGGGAGCATAGTATAACCTCGTCTCCGAGGTGATTTGAATCTAATCTACGCGAAAACTCTCTGTGCGACGCTGATTTAGACACTCTAAAAGAAAAAAATGTAAACAAATGAATTAAACGCAATGAATTCACCTGAAAATCGACTCCCCAAATAAAAAAAAATGCTTCCATTATTTCCATTCTTTTGTGACAAAATACTATATAACAATGTTTTTTTTTTAATAAATATTAAGCGATGTGAATTCTTGAATGGCAAAACATCCGTTTTATCAATTGCCCAATGGCAGTGAGAACGGGCTAGATTACTGAAGAGATTAAATGTAATCTAATCACTTAAAATTTTTAGTATGAACATAATAACATTAGATGTATAATCATATTATATGATTCATATATATATGTGTATTTACGTAAGTAAATATATGTAATACAGTTGAACTTCCATGACTCGAACTTCTATAACTCGATCTCTTGAATTGGCAATAGTAGTCAAATTTCATACTAATTTCCTTTTATAAAGCGAACTTTTAAATTAGCGCATGATTCTATAAGTCGCATATTTCGGGGAAGTCCCACTTTGTAAGCAGCTACTCACGTAGAAGTCACCCCGCACATTTATCCCTTCAAACGTTACTATTACAGATTATATTGAGGTGAACAAAGAGATTTGTTTAGCCGGATTTATAACAGATAATAACAACAGCGCCCCCGTCGTTTTTTCTTTTCGCAATTTTGCGCCAATTCGAGATATCAAAGTCAGTCATGTCCTTCTCCACCTGATCTCTCCAACGGAGTGTAGATCTTCCTCCTCCTCTACTTCCTCCAGCGGTGAATACTGGGGAGTGGGAGTGCTTTTATCCATACGGACAACATGACTTTGCCAGCGCAAAGAAACAAAAAAGTTCAGGGGGCTGTAGGGCAGCTGCGGAAACCTTGGGATGCCGGTCTTGGTTAGGTAGCTATTCACAAGAAAGGCGTTGTGGCACACTTCTTCTCGCCGCAATTCTTGGTCGTCAGTAAGCACTTTTGGGACCATCTCCGCGCACACATGTTATGAACCAAAAATTTTGATAAATATAACATCTGGGCAATTAAACGAATACTTGGTCGATGCACGGTGTTCATCAGCGACCTCTTCCCGAGCCTCCAAAACGGCTTCTATCGAATCTAGTCTGTGCGTGCTCCCCGCTACGAAGTACAGTCGTGGCGCAAGAGTATCAGTCCTATTACTTTCCAGCCAAACCGTGTATGTAAATGTCGTCGTATAACCCTTAAAGCTCATCGTTCTATCGAATGCGATATTCGCCGCTGCCAATGCACAGAACCTTTCTCTCGAAAATTCGTAACCCCGACTCATCAGATGTTGTCACTTATGTTTGGTCTTTGTTCGTCGAGAGAGGACTTTACTTCTCAATTGCCTACACATTCCGAAGTACCGCCTGTTGGCAATAGTTATTCTACATTGGATTTCGAGGTTGTCCAGATGATATTGTGAAAACGAATATTTCAGACCCAACGAATATGACTTCTAGCGCTATGGAAAACGAGGAAGACTCTGAAGAAGAAATTATTCAACTGCCAGCAAAAAATATATGTTCAGCAGAAAACGTAACGTAAGCAAAAAACTGTATGCGAAATAAATGAAAAAACTGTAAGTATATTTCTATATTTTACGGCTTTTTAAAAAATGTTTATGTTTAAATGAGAACTTCTATAGCTCGAAGTATCTCTAACTCAAAGTTTTTTTGTGGCTTATGGTGATTCGAGTAAGAGAAGTTCAACTGTAAATAGTGCGAACTATCACAGCAACACAAAATATACACTCAATTCAGAGCAAATCGTTTATAACATTACCATATATGTATAATAAAAAAATAAATAATTCACAGAAAGTATTAAATACTAGAAAAATCGTAAACTTCGGTTTCACCTAAGCTAGTATGCTCTTCCCAATAAAAAAATTTTCTATATACTTGTAAGAATTTCATTTTGTTCGGTTGGTTTGTATGGCAGCTATAACTCATAGTGGTCCGATCTCGTTAATTTCTTCGGAGATTGAACCGTTACCCTACACAGTATTTTATGCCAAATTTCGTGAAAATATCTCGGCAAATAAAAAAGTTTTCCATGCACACATTTGATTGCAATATTCCCATGTCGGCTCATTACGTGTGCAAAATTTCAGATCGATATTTCAAAAAAATTGTTGAATATGTGCAGACGGACAGACGAAACGACATACCGACAGACAAACATGACATAAATAAATTACAAATATAACTAAAATAAAATTTATTTAGGAGCTCTTAATAAGTTTGAGGTCGAAGCTAATCTTAAGAATATCATGTACTGCCTTCTTTGCGACAGAACGGCTGAGTGGCGAAGTACACGGAACTTTTTGAAGGAACTTGAGGAACGGGTTGCCAGATGGATGCCTACGCAGACGATATAACTCTTTTGTTAAAAGGAAAGTTCCTTAACACCTTTCATTTTATATAATTTTCTCAAAATTGTGCTTTACATTATTTACGCGGTGCACAAATCAATGTTTATTGCTAATTGGGTTTAAGTTTTTTTATGAAAATGGCGCTATATAAAATGTATGTGCTATATTATGGATATTTGTATACATTTTCCCATATAACATATAAAACAAATTTCAAATGTCCAACAAATTATAATATTAATTTCAAAGTCCTTAAGGAGGTCATCCCATGTGACAGTATTCATAGAATGTGTTGGCAAAGCAATTTTGAGAAACTGAATGTAGTAAGTTGGGAAGTTACAGGAGTGAGAAATTAAGCGCGTGGCCTTCACACCTGAATTTTTTACATATACATTTTAAACATGTTTTTCTTGAAACTACATTTTTTAAACTAGCGTCCACGATTTCTCAAAAACGGTTCCATCGATTGCTTTAAAATTTTAATGATAGAATCAGTTGTGAAGTTATCGCCCGAAAAAGGCTTTTGGAAAAATATTGAACTTAATTTTCATAAAAAGTATACACAAAAAATCATGAAATTTCGAATTTTAGTGATTAAACGCATTCAAAAATTTAAATTTCAAGATGGTAATAGCCATCTAGCTACAATTTACATGTAATTTTGTTTTTGCTTTTATGTTAGCCAGTCTGCTGGAATCATGGACGATCGAAATGATAAAATTCGCAATTAACAAAATATTTTTACTTAAATTAAATTATAATTACAACTAAAGACTTAAATAGTATATAATAGAAATTTGAAAGCTATATATATTTTCATTTCTTTATAGAAAATTACGAAAAAACTTAAAAAAGCACTAAAGGAATATCTTCTATAACAACCGACAGCGAAACGGGTATCTACTCGACTGGCACTTCTGGTCTCTGAGAGCACTAATTAGCAACTCGGCATAAAGGAACTATGAGTCGGTAATTCAAACTAACATACAGCTGCAAACGAAACCATTGCTTTTCGCACATGGCCAAAGAACAGGTGGAAAGATGAGTAGTACCATGTCGCAGTGGAGATAAAACAGATTGCCTACCTCGCAACATAACAATCGAGCAAAACATCTGCAGACAAAACAAGAGAGAGGCCGAAATGCGTGAGCACAAAGTGCTTGACAAGCTGACCGCCAGGGGTAATGATCGAATATTCTACGAAAAGTTGCGGCGGCTGTCAGAAGATTTCATGATCGGAGAATACTCTTGTAGGTTCTGTGGACCTGTTAAGTGTGGCTTTAGATATGGAAACACATCGACACACATCACCTCTTCATCGATTTTAAAGTCGCCTTCGACAGCACGAAAAGGAACTGCCTCAATGCCGCTTGGTATCCTCGCTGCGCTGATACGGTTGTGTAAGCTGCCATCCGTCAGAATCGGGAAGGATTTCTCCGAGCTGTTCGAAACCAGCGAAGTTTCAGACAAGGATACTTTTTATCGTGTGATGTCTTCAATCTATTGCTGGAGAAAATAATATATGTTGCAGAGATAAATAGAGAAGGTACATCTTTCATGAGAGTGTGCAGCTGCTGGCGTACGTTGATGATATCGATATCATTGGCCTTAACAACCGCGCTAGTAGTCCTGCTTTCTCCATACTGAATAAAGAAGCGAAGCGTGTGGCCCTTGTTGTGAACGAGATCAAAACAAAATAAATCCTGTCATCAAACAAATAGTCTTCGCATTCGTAGTGGGAGGATGGAGTCATGTGTAGAAGTTCACGCAAGTGAGGAAAGTACTCTGATCGCCATTCACTTGGGAGTGGCCAGAAACGATTCTTTTACATATGACTCAAGCAGCTCACGACTTCCGGTCTTTGACCAAGTATCCTCTGGGTAGCCTAAGAACATCCGTCTGACGGGGAGCTAAAGTGAGAAGACGAAACACAAAAAAACACTCCAATGAAAAAACAACAACAGCCTCGAAAAACTAATACGGCTGTGTAAACTGACGTTGGAGCAACACCCAAAGCTCCGTCAGGATCGGGAAGGACCTCTCCGAGCCGTTCGATACCAAACGAGGTTTCAAACAAGGCGATTCCCTATCATGCGACTTTTTTAACCTGCTTCTGGAGAAAATAGTTCGAGCTGCAGAACTAAATAGAGAAGGTACCATCTTCTATAAGAGTGTATAACCGCTGGCGTATGCCGATGATATTGATATCAACGAGGGCAAGACGAAATATCTCCTGTCATCAAACAAACAGTCCTCGCACTCGCGACTTGGCACTCACGTCACTGTTGACAATCATAACTTTGAAGTTATAGATAATTTCGTTTATCTTGGAACCAGCGTAAACACCACCAACAATGTCAATCTAGAAATCCAACAGGTGCTACTTCGGACTGAGTAGGCAATTGAGAAGCAAAGTCCTCTCTCGACAAACAAAAACCAAACTCTATAAGTCACTCATAATTCCCGTCCTGCTATATGGTGCAGAGGCATGGACGATGTCAACAACGGATGAGTCGACACTGCGAGTTTTCGAGAGAAAAGTTCTGCGAAAGATTTATGGTCCTTTGCGCGTTGGCCACGGCGAATATCGCATTCGATGGAATGATGAGCTGTACGAGATATACGACGACATTGACATAGTTCAGCGAATTAAAAGACAGCGGCTACGCTGACTAGGTCATGTTGTCCGGATGGACGAAAACACTCCAGCTCTGAAAGTATTCGACGCAGTACCCGCCGGGGGAAGCAGAGGAAGAGGAAGACCTCCACTTCGTTGGAAGGACCAATTGAAGAAGGACCTGGATTCGCTTGCATTTCCAATTAGCGCTACGTAGCGAAAAGAAGAAACGACTGGCGCGCGGTTGTTAACTCAGCTATAATCGCGTAAGCGGTGTCTACGCCAATTAAGAAGAAGAGATTCGCAGTTTAGCTTGCACGTCACTGTTGACAGTCGTAACATTGAAGTCGTAGATCTGTAATTGCGTCTATCATGGAACCAGAATCAACGCCAACAGGTGCCTTAATGAAACCGAAAAATCATATTTTTCAATTAGCAATATGTAGTAATGACAGAAATAGGTAAAATCAGGTAAAACTTCCGTCTTTATACCGAACATATCAGTCAATATGTAAGATATTTTAGGAAAATTAACTGAACGTACAATGTTGGATATACAAGGTGCGTTCCAAAGTAAACAGGACTTTAAAAAATAACAGAACAAATGGTTTTTTCGGCAAAATCAATTTATTTTATTCAAAATAGTCTTCTTCTTCAATACAGCTTTTTGCACGGTCCAAAAGCATGTCGAACGAGTGTTTTAGCTTGTTGGCCGGTATGACCGCCAGTATGCCATTGCAAGCCTTTTGAATGGCCTCTACGCCTGCATAACGCTTTCCCTTCATGGGTAAATGCATTTTTCCGAAAAGGAAGAAGTCGCACAGTTCCATATCAGGTGAATACGGGGAGTGGTTAATGGTTAAAATTTGATTTTAGCACAAATAATCGTCATTCGAATATTGGATTCTGAGCAATTTTTGGTCGTTTGTCAATTTGTACACACACCTTTCGTAAGCCCAAATGTTCGGTCAAAATGAGATAAATCGATGTTTTGGAGATGTTCAATTTTATTTCCATGAATTTCATTGATGATTTGGGCTGATTTTTGATGAATTCACGCACACTTTCGATGGAATTTCCGGTGATCGCGGACACTTTCTGATAGTCCCACATGTCGATCGATCGTCATTTATGTCCTCACGACCACTTTGAAAACGTTGAAACAACTCGTGCACTCTGCTACGGGATAGGCAATCATCGCCATAAACTTGTTTCATCAATTAAAACGTTTCGGTAAGAGTTTTACCAATTTTAAAACAAAATTTAATGTTGGCTCTTTGTTCGAAGCTCATTTTCGCACCGATAACACAAAAATGCTGACACTTAAAATGCAATAACTTCACTTCCAATCGATGAAATGTCATGAAAATCTCACTATACAATCGATTAAGATTCTAACGCACCAATCGACATATCAAAAAGTTACTTACTTGTTTACTTTGGAACGCACTTTGTATATGTTAAGGTATCATCTTTGGATGATTGATTTTGCTACTAATTTTCGTATGCTGGGTTATGTTCAAAATCGCTTTTGACTCATCTATTTTGTTCTTCATTTTCTTATTCCTGGAATAACGTAAGAATTTTGATGATTTGCTGTCAAACGCAGCAACCCTGCATCAACCACAAAGTAAATAGTGATGATGGCGTTCACATTCCTGGAATTCTAACACATTAAATGCATAACGGTACTAATAATGTGGAAAAATACTAACGCGAGTTGACAGCGTCAGAAGGTTATGAGTAAATGCAAAAATCATTGAATCATTCATTATAAAAGTGGCGATCAGCAAGAGGAGTTGAATCCTCATAAAATTTAATAATAAAAGTTGTACTCCCAAAAATTGCTATAAGTATAAAAATTATTATTTAATAAAATCTGTTTGAAACGACAAAAATATAATTGGCGCCCAACGTGGGGCAAATAAAAAAACCACAGGACCATAGTATCCTGAGAAGTTGCTCTACCGAAAAGGACTATAGAATCCTGAAGCTGTATTACATAAAATCCTACATAAAATTCTGTTTACCGTACTACCCGGAGGATCATATAATCTTTATAAGCTGTCCAACTCAATGCAGAAAAATATCTAATATAGGATAACGAAAAACTGTAAGTGATTTTTTAAAATACGTTTAAAGTGGACTTAAGTAAAATATGAAATTATAATTGATAATTAAACTATGAAAAAGTTTGAAAATATTTCGAAAAAAACACGTGTTCATAGCTTAACACATTGTCGGAATTTAAAGTTAAAATTTTGCTACATTTTCTGTAAAAATTGGTGACAGAAAATATTCACTCTTTTTGGCTTATAAATAAATTTTAAAAGTTTTCTAAAGTGCGGGATATTGAAATAAAATAAATTATCGTGTTTCTTCTATACATTTATATGAATAACTTTTTTTCGTTCTGAGGTTCCAAGTAGAAGTTTCTAAGCTTGCTTTGAGGAAAATTATCTTTGTGTTCTTTTCTCGCCGACAAAAAATGTGTGAATTATAATTTCCCATTAAGATCTTTTTGATAATAAGAAGTAACAATATCTTTTTCAAGTAAATTCAGTCTTACCAAAGAAAATTGGTAAAATGAGTGTCAATGAAGAGCAGGTTCTGCAAATTGTTAACGAAACCAATGAGCGCACTAAATTAGAATTTGCAAAACAGTTGCGTCAGTTAAATTTAGCAGTTTACAATTTACATCCACCGAGCGTAGAACCATACCTTCCGGTAGCTATAAATCCAATAATTCAAGATAATGCAAGTTTAGACTTGATTAAATCTTTATCTGAATTCAAAGGTGATTCGGCTTCTTACCCAGGTTGGCGAAGTGCTGCGCAATTCGCTATGAATTACTACAAAGAGAAATAAAATTATCGAATCTGCTAACTCCACTCTTGCATCGTTTAATACCGTTCTTAATTTTAAAGCAATAATCGCTAGGCTTGACCAGACTTATTCAGATAAAAGGCCGTTATATGTATGTATTAGAGAATGAGTTAAGCGTTTTAAGGCAGGATAATTTGTCTCTTACTGATTACTACAATAGAATAGACAAACCGTTATCTTTGATTATTAATAAGCATATTATGACCTACAGCGGTAACAACGAGCTCCTAGCTGCTTTCAACGAACGGTCTAGAGAGAATGCTTCACGTGTCTTCATATCTAGCCTTCGAAGACCGTTATGTGATGTCTTATTTTCCGCTAGACCCAAGGACCTTCCATCAGCGTTGGCAGTTGCGCAAGAGCTTCAAACTAGTCATATGCGTTACGAATTCGCAGAAGAATTTGCATTAGGTAACTTAAATAAGCATTACCGATCAAGGCCATTCTTACACCAACGTCAGTCGACAGAGACGAAAAGCCAGAATTTAGATAAACCCATCCCAATGGAAATTGATAATGGTTCAAGCTTTTACAGAAAACGTAATAATTCGCGAAGTTCCTTTTTACCGCAAAAGGTGTTTACCCCTAAATATAATTTAGAATCACAGAATCCAAATCCTTCTCCGCCAGTGGCATTTAAACGTAGTAATAATCGATTACTATCTGATCGTTCGCCGTTTCGTAAGATACAGAAAGTTAATGTTATGCCAGAAGGAACGTCATCTTCGAATGATTATGAACACCAATGCATTGATGATAATTGTAATCAAAATCAAAATGAAGAAGCTCACTATTAATTTTGTCGGCTACCTTTTGGTCTGAGGAACGCACCCAGTATATTCCAAAGGACTATCGATGATGTGCTACGCGAAGTTATTGGTAAATTCTGCCATGTTTATGTGGACGACATAATCATATACTCCCCCAATGAAGAATCGCATTTGAAGCATATCGATTATATTCTGCAAAAGCTTGCAAATGCTGGAATGCGCATGTCCCCAGAAAAGTCAAAATTTTTCAAGACGGAAGTACAGTTTTTGGGTTTTCTTGTGTCTGAAAAAGGCATAAGAACTTGCACAGAAAAGGTCCATGATATCATCAATTATGAACCCCCAAGAACGCTGTGTGCCTTGCGTTCATTTCTCGGGTTGTCCGGGTATTATCGACGTTTTGTGAAGGATTATGCGGTGAAAACGGACAGGTTGGTACAAAATCTTTGAAACAGATCAAAATCAATCTCGACGACGAAGCATTACGTGCATTCGAAAAAATTAAGCATATTTTAACTTCTGAGGACGTGTTACTTCAATATCCAGACTATAACCAACCATTTGAGCTTACAACCGATGCTTCGTCGAAGGCACTGGGTGCGGTTTTGTCACAAAAAGCGGAAAAGTCTTACCTTTTGAACGCTGGCGTTGTAGAAGCCGCTAATGCCAATACGATGGCAGCAATCCTGAATGATTCGCTGCATATTTTGTGGCCGGACGGTAGATATTTTTTTATATATTCCTTTAATATGCTAATTTTACTTTTTTAAAGGTATTCAGTACAACAGAGTGTTATTTGCGGTTACGGATGCGGCGGCGTACATGTTAGCAACTATGAAGGCTATGAAGACGTTGTACCCAAAGATGTTGCATTGCACATGCTTCGCCCATGGCGTGCATAGAATAGCGGAGTTCGTACGACTCGAATTTACAGATGTCAATGCACTTATTTCGAATGTGAAATCAATCTATTGCAAGGTATCACCTCAATTTGAACAAATTAAGTAAATATTTACCAATAATATTTTTTGTTTTAAGGCACCGTCTCGACGCCGTCAATTCAGGGCAGACTTTCCAGAGTTGAAACTACCCCCACAACCTTGTATAACTAGGTGGGGTACATGAATTGATGCGGCTGAATATTATTGCGATCATTTATACGACGTAGATTCAGCAATTAATAAACTCAGCAATGACGACTCAGACGTTATTCGTCGAACTAAAGAAATATTAAAAAATAAGAACCTAAAAAATGAACTTATTTTTATCAAATCAAACTTTGCTTACCTTTGTGCAGGGATTTAAAAGCTGCAAACAAAAGGCCTATCTTTGCAAGAAGGTATTGACGTCATGGAAGTTGTAAATCAATCATTAACACAAATCGAGGATAAACGCTTTTTGCAAAATATAAATGCAGTTCTAAAAAGAAACGAAGGCTACACGTCTTTATGCAAAATTAAAAGAATTATTTTCAATAACTCGAAGGAAAATGATGACTTCATCGATTCTTTAACACCGTTGGAAGTTGCTAATTTTAAATACTGTCCAGTGACTTCAGTGGACGTTGAAAGATCTATTTCCGTTACACCACAATGAAAATTAAAACAAATAAAACAAAATTTTTTGACCAATTGAATATTTTTTTATTGTGCATATTTGCAAGCATATTTCAGCCTTTTTTTAGTGCATATCTAAGCGCTTAAACTGCATTTTTCGTGCATATTTTGGTTGGCCCTGATTATTAGCAACGCATAAGTACAATTGCAGTATTCATTCTGTGATTAATGCTAAGCCAATTGATGCGTTTCACGGAACTTAGAAGAAGGTTTAATAAGTCTTAGGAAGTCTTTGGTTGCAGCTCAGGAAGATACTTTAAAAAGGTGTAACCAAAATAAAAATATGAAAACATATCCTCCCGGTGAAAATGTCTTCTTGAGGCGCAACAAGAGACTTGGCAACAAATTGGATAAAGTTTTTTTACAGAAAATTATCGAGAAAGATATTGGTACAACAGATTAATAGATGGCAAAAGAATACATAAGAGCAATCTTAGATAAAACCTATTATTTAGTAAAAAGAAGACACGAAAAACACGTTGACAAACCGAACTTAAAAAAGTAAACAAAACCAACCACTTTTTTTCTCTTTTGCTTTAAAAATTGTCAATTTAATAACTTTAGGTTCTAAGAAGAAGAGTGACTATTTCAATTTAAATACCTACTGTATAGCTTTATAAGATATATTGTAATTAATTTAAGATAATTAATTGCTTCCGCAAATTGGATGTTTGTGACTGCGTAAAGATTCGCCAATCAACAAGCACATACCAACATCGAAAACAGCCTGGTTCAGATAGACTTTACTTCGATCCGAGGACATTCGATTTTAACAACGAGGATAGTTAAGGTATCATCTTTGGATGATTGATTTTGCTACTAATTTTCGTATGCTGGGTTATGTTGAAAATCGCTTTTGACTCATCTATTTTGTTCTTCATTTTCTTATTCCTGGAATAACGTAAGAATTTTGATGATAAATAGTGATGATGACGTTCACATTCCTGGAATTCTAACACATTAAATGCATAACGGTACTAATCAGGAATAAAGGGATGTTCAACTTATTCCAGTGTGAGAGCACCTCAAAATTAGCGTTTTTTATAACATTTTCCATTATGGCCAGATTGAACGAAATAATAAGTTTTGGGCATTTATCAACCCAAGGCCCAACATTTAGTACGAATAAAAATTACTATATAGTGGTTATTTATTATATGGAGAAACTATTTAAATCTTTTTAAAGTATATTAGAACAATTGAATTTTGACCTTTCAATATCCAATAAAAGGACTTACGCTTGTTAGCTCTCATTCATTAAATGTTTTTAATCATTTTCCATTGAAAATAATACTATGATGCTTCAAATTACAAAACGTTTCATCAAATACCTTTAAATTTTACAAATTTATTTAATTTTCATTGTTTTACATATTTTATAAGTGGTCTTGAACGATGCAACAAATCCCTCCGTTTACATATGTATTTTTTCGGTAAGATTTCAACCTGGCCATCGCCCGTTTCCAATTGATAAACGTCAAAACCTACTGAACTCGATTAGCTGTCAAAGTTCAGTAGGTTTTGACGTTCATCAATTGGCCAGATTGAAATCTTACCGAAAAAATACATATGTAAACGGAGGGATTTGTTGTATCGTTCAAGACCACTTATAAAATATGTAAAACAATGAAAAAATTGACAGCTAATCGAGTTCAGTAGGTTTTGACGTTTAACAATTGCTCTCTCACTTCCAGTGAGAGAGGAGTTAAACATCTCTTTATCTCTGGTACTAATAACGTGGAAAAATACTGACGCTAGTTGACAGCGTCAGAAGGTTATAAGTAAATGCAAAAATCATTGAATCATTCATTATAAAAGTGGTGATCAGCAAGAGGAGTTGAATCCTCATAAAATTTAATAATAAAAGTTGTACTCCCAAAAATTGCTATAATTATAAAATTTATTATTTAATAAAATCTGTTTGAAACGACAAAAATATAATTTATACATACAGTGGGCCAATAAAGTTTACATACACATAGTTCTATTAAATTTCGACGCGTTTATTTGTTTTAAAATGAATACATTTTGTGATTTTTTTCTATCCATATCAAGATATGTATATTTAACATTAAATACTCAAATAAAAAAATGAATGCTAAAGCTTAAAATGCGCCTAATTTATTTATATAAATCAAAAGAAAATAACAATAGTTTTTGTTGATATTGTTGTCCCTAGATTTCGATTTATGCTCCCCACTCGATTTCTAGTATTATTTCCGGATATTTTGACCCACTATTACATGCGGATCCCAAAACACAGACGTCATATCCTTGCTAGCCAACTGCTGCGTTTTTCCATGATATAGAGGGGGTTCATTAATGATATTACCAAACACTGCTACGAATCATCAACTCGTCCCTATTTTTTACCCAAATGTTTTCGTCATTAGCAACTTCTTTTGGACGTCCACTGCTTTCACCGTCCTCGGTGCTCATTTCGCATCATTTAAATTTAGCAAACCACTTCTCAACGGTTGATTTTACTGATGAATATTCCAATTAATGTTGATCAATCAAAACCTTGGATTCCACATTATTTTCCGCCCTAAAAGCCATCCATTTTTTTCACAATAGGAAAATTTGCTTCACTCATAATGACATAATTCACAAACTAATAATGAGACAGCTGTCAAACTTATAATGATGGCGCAAATTAAAAATAATGGATTTAATTCTATTAGCGCCATCTATGTGTCAGGCCGGGAACTTTTCAATTGACCTGTTAGTGCACAGACTCACTTAGTTTTGTTTTTAGTTCCCGTCAGATAAAAACTCAACCGAAGAGGCTAAATTTAATAAATTCACCGACGCTCAAAAACTAGTATACATTTTTAAGAAAAGTTGTTAACTTTATTTCATTAAAATATCACACATTGTTACCAACCTAAAATCAGCTGGAAAATCGGAAATACCTAATTTACCCAGAAATTAGAAGCTTTGAGATTCCTCAGTTATACTTGAGAACAAATATTCAAGCAATTTTATAAAAGGAATAACTCACACACTGACCGTTTTATTTGGCATAAGGTTTGTTAGAATAACGAAAGTCATTATATATAATATAATATAATTTAACACTTTCGGCATTAAGTACTATACTTGTATGATCAAATTTTTTCTTTCGCCTTCAAATGGTAACACATTTTTATAAACGAGAAGTCCGGTCCAAGAAAATATCTGTCAAATGCGACTAAGAATTATTATTTTAGTATTTAATATTTTTATCATTATTGGCGCACACTAAAAACAAGGAAATATGCTTTTACCTAGGCTGTAGAAACCATTTGTTTTCGGATACGTCTCCATTAAATCCCGAAACTAGTTGAAACAATTGATTTTCATGAGTTATATGGCGACAATATCAGAAAATTTTTCGATTACAAACTGAGATGGTGATGGTTATTATGGCTATTAGCGCGCAAAGAACTATATTACGAGTATATGGAAAAATTCCATATAATGAATTAGTTCTCTAGAGCCTCAAAGTCATCAGCATTTTCCACCAACGAATTTTGTATGTAAATTCCTTATGGTCTAATTAGCGAAACATGTAATAGCGTATGGAAAAACATAGTGCTGATTAGTCTTTACAAATACCTGTATAGCACACAGCAGTTGTAAAATTCTTTGTGTTTACCCAAAAATCGAGCTTCTTTTTGTAGACAGCCTTTTTTAAATGGTTCAAAACCGTTTGACGATGAGTGTTAAGTTCCTCAGCGATGCCATGGCTGGTTATGAGACGGTTCGGATCAATCTTTTCCATAATTTCATCTACGTTTTATGTAGATCGACCAGAGCGAAGTGCATTTTTCACGACGACTATTGACAAAATAAGAAACGACTTTTTCGGCCACCAATAAATTAGGCAACCGGCATGTTTTGGTAGTCAAAGACCGTTTCAGCGTATATTTTGAAATTTTTGTATAAAAGGAGAAGAATGCCACGCAAGCCACCAATGAAATTTGTGAAAATGGAAAAAAGTGATCGACCAAAATGGTACATATTTATTTATTTATTTATTATTATAAATATAAAACATAAGTTGAAGTTCGTTTAGAAATACGAATAGACTTTTTCGTTTTAATTGACGCACCTGAATTGTACTGCTTCATATGACTCTTGAACTTCAATGCACTCAGCATAATTGGCCGTAAGTGATAGACGACAACCAACCGAATAAAATCATTGTTTTAACTTCTCCAAACCATTCGATATTCTTAACTGCTCTTCACTTGAACCGTTGTGCAGCTCGTTGAGAACTTCAGAAATTCTAACCTTCTGAACAACCATAACTACTCGAGTGCTTTTCACGCCTTCGCTTTTCCACACTCGAAGCAGCTACACTCCAACTTTAAATTGGTTTTTTAAACGGTGCTGATATACACGCGTGTTGCTCTTCCGATTATGGGGACACTGCTTTTGCTCTTCAGAGTGTGAGAACATATTATCTGGTATACAAAATCCTTGCTCTTCTCACTGCCCTTCCTATGTTGGTATAAATGTCCCGTTAGACATCAACTGTGGTGACATACACGACCCAATCGTTTCAAACAGTGCTGACAAACGCTTACTATGTGCTTCCAACGTTGCTAACAACCGCGCATCCGACAGCATTACAATTTTCATTGACTTGTGCGTCGATATTGCAGCAACAATCAAGTCCATGTCCATAACCTTTGACGAGCATTAAGCCTCTTCTATCGTTGTAATCTTTTCCTCTAATTCCAATTGAAACACATAATCGATAACATCAATATTTTTTGCATCCAAGGCCTCTCGTACCGTGACTGTATCACGACTGTACTCCATTTGTTTTCAAACCACGTTACCTCAGCTCCTTCTTCAATTGTGAAACAACACTTATCTTTATTTCTAATACTAATAACCGATCGCTTTACTATGCAATATAGCATCAATAGTTTCTGGAACAATAACTGATTTTGGACGATCTCCCTGAAACTCGTCTTTGAGTGATCTACAACCTCGATTGAATTCACCAAGAACACTGGTCCTTGGTAGAACTACATCGTGAATTAAGTTCATCTATGCACTCTTGATGAGTTAATCCACGTCGAAAGTTTAAAAAGAAAATGAAATATACGTAAGAAGTAGTAATAATGGAAATAAAAAGTAAAATAATGTGTAACAAAACGTTAAGTTGTTCTAATTATAAATAAGGATAAGTGTATAGTCATTAAATTGGGACTTTTATTTAACAATACAGTGATCGAACTAAAGACTAAGTTACAAGGTGAACAATGAAAACCAATATTTTGGATGGTGAAGATCTTGAGGAGCATAAGAAGAATGATCTTCCAAATCCTCCGTCAGCTTACAAAGTTTACATACAAGAACATAAATTTATATATATATATTTTAGAAAACAAGTTTTTGTGTGAATTAGTGTACATGAAATCGCCCTTACATATGGTTTTCTTTTAATCTTCTTCTTCTTTAAAGTGGTAGACGCCACTCACGCGGTTATAGCGCGCCAATCGTTTCTTCTTTTAGCAATTTGGCGACAATTCGAGATACCAAGTGCAGCCAGGTCCTTCTCCACCTGATCTCTGCAACGAAGTGGATGTCTTCCCCTCCTCTGCTTCCCTCGGCGGGTACTGCGTCAAATACTTTCCGAGCTGGAGCGATTTCATCCATACGGACGACATGACCTAGCCAGCGCACCCGATATCTCTTAATTCGCTAAACTATGTCAATGTCGTCGTATAACTCGTACAGCTCATCGTTCTGTCGAATGCGATATTCGCCGTTGCCAATCGCAAAGTATCTTCCGCAAAACCTTTCTCTCGAAAGCTCGTAGCGCCTCAGATGTTGTCATTCTCCATGCCTCTACACAATATAGCAGAACGGGAATTATAAGTGACTTATAGAGTTTGGTCTTTGTTCGTCGAGAGAGTACTTTACTTCTCAATTGTCTACTCAGTCAGAATTAACACCTGTTGACAAGAGTTATTTGTTTGTTTGATGACAGGAGATATTTCGTCTTGCACTCGTTTAATACCAGACCCATTTGCTTTCAACATACGCCAGGAGCTGTACACTCTTATAGAAGATTGTACCTTCTCGATTAAGTTCTGCAGCTCGAATTATTTTCTCCAGCAGTAGATTGAAGAAGTCGCACGACAGGGAGTCGCCTTGTCTGAAACCTCGTTTGGTATCGAACGGCTCAGAGAGATCATTCCCGATCCTGGCAGAGCTTTTGGTGTTGCTCAACCAGTCAGTTTCCATATCCGCATTAGTTTTGCCGGGATGCCAAATTCAGACATAGTGGCATAAGGACAGCTCCTTTTCGCGCTATAAAAAGCAACTTTCCTTTTCATTGGTAGGGTTTTTTACGTGACTTGTTTTGCCTTCTCACTGTAGCTCGCCTTTGAAAAGATGTTTTTTGGCTACCCAGAGGATACTTGGTCTAAGACAGGAGGTCGTGAACTGCTTGAGCCACATGTAAAAGAATCGTTTCTGTCCCCTCCCAAGTGAATGACGGTAAGAGAACTTTCCTCACTTGCGTGAACTTCAACACATGGCTTCATCCTAGATTAGTTTGTTTAATTAAGTAGGGTTCCTGTAATTTAATAAAGCGATTATCGGTTAATTGATTTCCTAGTTAATTGAAACAAAAGTTGTGCAATTTTTGAAGCGCAACTACCCGGGGATATTGTTTAAATATGTACACATTGATCAGTACACATATATATATACATATGTATACATGCATATTGAAGAATATATAAGTAGATGTATGTACATAGGTATACATGTCATTGAAAATACATATACACTCAAAAGGTAGAGGGCTTAATCAATCTAATCAATATGTTTTACAACATTTGCGTACAGACCCAATAAGAAAACCTAAACATAAACCAATATTCCACCTATATTTGTCATTCTAAAATTGTTGATACATACATATGTTTGAAAAAAAACTATGCCTTTCGAAATCTATTAAGCAACGTATTAATATTTCTGGTAGATTGTGTCTTCGTGTCTTTATTCGCACTCATAAAAATTTTAATTTTAATATTTCATTAAAGTTTCGACCTTCTGCTTGGACTTCAGTGTTTCGGTGTACATATTAAAAGAAATTTAATTATTTGTAGTGACGATTAAGTAGTAGTATTAAATGTTAAGAGGAGTTGAGTCTTCTCTAATCCTTTTTTATATTATTATATTATATTGATTTTGTAGCTGCAGTAAAGCGTTTTACGTATCTTTCACCAGCAAAAGGGAATTCGAGTTAGATTTTACCTAACAGGAACTAAAGGCGCTGTCATTATATTTTTCATTTTATCTATATTCAAACTAAAGAACAGATAAGGAAATTTTATATACATAAATGCTTCGATTAACACAACTTCAAGTCCATTTTGAAGAAACTTTGATCAGGTGCGTACTATGTGTGCAGGAGTTGTATAATTATTGAATTTGAAGTTTGTATTTTTAATTTCACAATATTTTTGTACATTAAGCATTGACTCATCAACTTATTATTCTTATTTCTACGCATTGTCATTAAATTTAATAAAATATTTAAAAACAAAAATCGGTGCCTTATGGTTAGTGGACTAGGGAGCTCTGCACAGTTTTGTTCAATGCTGTGAGATTCTTCTAATCTACTGGCAATATGCATCTATACATCGCTACAAAAAATGTGATACGAAAATGTTAAAATTTATTCTTAATATGTTTATCTTTACCTAAAATAGATTCAATACAGAATTGACGTAAGTCATTAAAATAACTTATTTATTTTATGTAATTTATTTACCATATATTTTGAACTTCATATAATATATACATATGTATATGTACATTAAAAATTAAGCAAATATATTACATTATGTTGTAAAGGGTTTAACAGTTTAGATATAATCAAAGTGAACAAAATAAATTACTAAGTGCAGAAAGTTATTTATTTTAAAAGGTTAGGTACAAAAAGAAGTCCGAAAACGTGTAATATATTGTAATATTAATTTTAAACAGCGGTCCCCTTTATGAGAGAATTCATATGCCGCCCAGTTAGCCTAAAAATCTATGTACAATGTTCTTGTCCAGAAACTAATATTCATCAAATGTTATGTATGTATGTTCATTGCTAATAAACATAAGTATGTAATTGTAAAAGACATGCATACGAATTCATAATGCGAGGCCAATTGGATTGGTGTTTTAGGGAGCTTCCTACAAAATCTTCATTACTGAACTCTATTTCATGAGTATTGTCTACTTGCCCAAACATGATCACTCAAATTTAATGCGCCCGTCATAAAGTCCAAAGCTGGGTGTTTTTCCATAATATCAATTGTCTTTAATGTGTAGTCATCGATTAAGCAAATTCATATATTCCATAAAAGTAAACAAGAATAACAAAAAATGTAAATATCATATGTAAAATAAAAGTCAACAGCAGGGGCGGAATTCATTACATTAAGACTATGGGGAGTAGACCAAAATTTCATACATATATTCATATTCAACGCCAAATGCTGTGGAGAGGGCGCAGTCACTTCCATATTTTTTTCATTTTTTTTTCATTACAGATGATGTTCTCTACGCGATCACAGTAGAGAATTAAGAACACATCGTTTCCACCGAGGGCATTTTTATTTTGAAAATCATTTTGTTGGAATCGCGATGTAAAGATTTTTCTTAGCCTCCAAAGAACAATCTTCGTATACCCCAAAGTAAAACTGTCCGAATAATAAAAAATAGACGAATGTGTCTATATAGTTGAAAACCATTGTGTTTTATCGGCACCTTCTTTGTACAGTTGGCTGTGGTTGTGTTCGGTATTCAAGCGAATGACACTCTACAGAAAGTAGTTTCCGTAGAATAATATTTGGAATTTCATAACCTTATCTAATGTTTCTATACACAACTCAACCCTTAAAAAATATATCGAAATAAAGTATACAGAACGACTTAGGTTAGATAGCCCTGGCTGGCTGTCACGCCATGCATAGACCTATTCGCCCTTTGTAATGCCAAATAGAGGTTAATTTTTAATACGAGCTGAAGTTTACGTCAACGCTATTTGCGAGTTTAATAGAGACTTGACATCTAATTCTAATACTTCCTTCAGTCATTGTTTACTTATTCTCCATAACTTAAAACTCCTCCTCCACTTAAAACCAATCCAGTTGACTTTGAACTAATAATTTACATAATTAAAAATGTGGTTCTATATAAAACGGTTGCACTTAGTACAGTTCGGTCTCATATCAAAAATTCATAGAAATTGGCAAACATTTCGCGAAGCCCCATAGGACGACTTCAGTAATGAAACAAAGAAAATATGTATGTTACCTATAAGATAGCTTTTTTATACTAGTCTTAAAGCAATCGATTCTTATTAGAATAATAATGAATTTACTTGTACATTTAAAACATAATATCTTTTACTATTAAATTGTGATACGTATACATGAAATATTTCAAATTTTTTACATTCATATGCGAGACTATTTAAAGTTCTCTTATGTATATTTTCTTACCTACGTACTTAACCTTTATCAGTATCAAGTAAGAATATTTGTGAATAACTGTATAGATGTGTGTTGTACAATTCGAGGGACAGCAGAGCTAAACAAATAACTACATGTACATACATACTACATATGTATGTGCTCTACAATGAGGTGGATTTTGAATCATATTTTACAGTATTTGGGGCAGAACTTCACAACAGTGCCAACGATCAATAAACGTTGCTTGTGTGCAATATACATATCTACGTATGCATGTTCGATTCACATTTGATAAGTATTATAGACTATCGAAGACGAGAATTTTATTTGATTATATAAATACATATACATGTAGATATATATATACATTTCAATATATATATATATATATATATATATATATATATATTTATATATATGTATATGTAAACATATAAAGGGTCATAGATACTATTACAATATCTACAGGAATTAATCAATCTAATCAATATGTTTTACAAACAATACGTATGTACATTCCCTTTGAGAAAAATCTGAACTAAATATATATATTTAAAAAAATAATGTGAGTAAGGCAAAAAGTTAAAATGTATTATACGCCACTTTGAAATAAGTATACATATGTATGTGAATGTATAACCTTAAAGGAAGTATTGGAAGCATTAATTTCTTATGTAAATCCAGTTAGATTTTCCCTAATAGGAATTATTGGCGCTGCCATTATATTTGTCATTTTATCTATACTCAAATTGAATAACAGATAAAGAATTTTTATATATGTACATAAATGCTTCGATTAACACAACTTCAAGTTCATTTTAAAGAAACTTTGAGCAGGTGCGTACTCTGTGTGCAGAAGTTGAGGACTTTTTTATGTCGGAAGGATGTACTTTTAAGTCTACAATTTTTCGTTAAAATTATTTATTTTTAATCAGTGCATAGTAATATACATTTTCATTAATTTCAATAACTGAATTTAACAATTCGATGCGTTATGGTTAGTGGACTAGGGAGCTCTTCACAGTTTATAGCAAAGATGTGAGATTCTTCTAATCTACTGGCAATATGCATCCATACACCAAAAATGCTAATAGTTTTTTATTGATATATTTATTTAGAGTTAATGCAAAAATGGTGGAAAATGTATTTCATGATAAGATAATTACTATATATTTTTAGCCATATTACATAATCTATGTGTAATAGAATGAAATTCCAGAAGAGTATTAAGTTATTTATTTTACAAATTTAAAAACACAATATTCGAAAGAAAAAATGATGTCCAATAATAATATCTCATAAAATACATATCAATTTTACACAAAACATTTAAATAATATAATTTCCAATGATTCCAACAAATTCTATTTGTTCACTCGTAAAAATGAACAACAGAAAAATATAATCTGGGTTTGAAATTTAAACAAAAGAGTGGTAAACTTAATTATTGCTAAATAACGCAAATAATATTGTGACGAACACGTATACGAGAACATAAGAGAATCGACGATAAATTGTCAAATGCAATCAAACAGCGAAATTCGTAGTTGACGCAATGTTCGAGTGGCGAAGTGTTGCTACTACTACTTTTATATATAAAAATTACGTGTCACGTTGTTTGTCCGCGATTGACTCCATAAACTCGTTTTTTTTCAATGAAATTTATTTGTATTAACATTTTCAAAATGAAACCTCAACTACAATCCTTTGGATTCTTATACCGACAAGAACGTTTTCGCCTTTATTCATAAATAAAATGCCCACTGCATATAGCTCTGATATATCATTTTTATTAACAATTGATAATTTAAAACAAATTAATCGCTTACTTTTATTATAAAGATAAACCTATAGCTAAAATCTTTTTATCTTTATTTAACAATCCTGTGATCGAACTCAAGATTGAGTTTCAAAGTGGACGATTTATCGATAAATCCGTTACAATATAATATAGTTTCTAAAGCTGTGAGCGTGACACCACGCACAACAAAGGATATTCTTATCTCGGAATCTACTTGAATTACTCTGAATGAATTACGTCATATTTCTAATAACAATGTTGTGATTTTTTAAGAATTTTCCACTTTTAGAATAATTATAATTAGTCGTTTGACTTAGGTCGGATATTATTTTTTTCTAATTACCTTCAAATGGCGTATAATGAATTAGTTTGACATTTTCTTCTTCTTTACTGGCGTAGACACCGCTTATGCGATTATAGCCGAGTCAACAACAGCGCGCCAGTCGTTTCTTCTCTTCGCTACGTGGCGCCAATTGGATATTCCAAGCGAAGCCAGGTCCCTCTCCACTTGGTCCTTCCAACGGAGTAGAGGTCTTCCTCTTCCTCTGCTTCCCGCGGCGGGTACTGCGTCGAATACTTTTAGAGCTGGAGCGTTTTCATCCATCCGGACAACATGACCTAGCCAGCGTAGCCGCTGTCTTTTAATTCGCTGAACTATGTCAATGTCGTCGTATATCTCGTACAGCTCATCGTTCCATCAAATGCGATATTCGCCGTGGCCAACGCGCAAAGGACCATAAATCTTTCGCAGAACTTTTCTCTCGAAAACTCGCAACGTCGACTCATCGGTTGTTGTCATCGTCCAAGCCTCTGCACCATATAGGAGGACGGGAATAATGAGCGACTTATAGAGTTTGGTTTTTGTTCGTCGAGAGAGGACTTTACTTTTCAATTGCCTACTCAGTCCGAAGTAGCACCTGTTGGCAAGAGTAATCCTGCGTTGGATTTCCAGGCTGACATTGTTGGTGGTGTTAATGCTGGTTCCTAAATAGACGAAATTATCTACAACTTCAAAGTTATGACTGTCAACAGTGACGTGGGAGCCAAGTCGCGAGTGCGACGACTGTTTGTTTGATGACAGGAGATATTTCGTCTTGCCCTCGTTCACTGCCAGACCCATTTGAGTTGCTTCCTTGTTCAGTCTGGAGAAAGCAGAACTAACGGCGCGGGTGTTGAGGCCGATGATATCAATATCATCGGCATACGCCAGCAGCTGTACACTCTTGTAAAAGATTGTACCTGCTCGATTAAGTTCTGCAGCTCGAATAATTTTCTCCAGCAGCAGATTGAAAAAGTCATACGATAGGGAGTCGCCTTGTCTGAAAACTCGTTTGGTATCGAACGGCTCGGAGAGGTCCTTCCCGATTCTGACGGAGCTTTTGGTGCTGCTCAACGTCAGTTTACACAGCCGTATTAGTTTTGAGGAGATACCAAATTCAGACATCGCGGCAAAAAGGCAGCTCCTTTTCGTGCTGTCGAAAGCAGCTTTGAAATCGACGAAGAGGTGGTGTGTGTCGATTCTTCTTTCACGGGTCTTTTCCAAGATTTGGCGCATGGTGAATGTCTGGTCGGTTGTTGATTTACCAGGTCTAAAGCCACACTGATAAGGTCCAATCAGTTTGTTGACGGTGGGCTTTAATCTTTCACACAATACGCTCGACAGAACCTTATATGCGATGTTGAGGAGGCTAATCCCACGGTAGTTGGCGCAGATTGTGGGGTCTCCTTTTTTATGGATTGGGCATAGCACACTTAAATTCCAATCGTTGGGCATACTTTCGTTCGACCATATTTTACAAAGAAGCTGATGCATGCACCTTATCAGCTCTTCGCCGCCGTGTTTGAATAGCTCGGCCGGCAATCCGTCGGCCCCTGCCGCTTTGTTGTTTTTCAGGCGGGCAATTGCTAGTCGAACTTCTTCATGGTCGGGCAATGGAACATCTGCTCCATCGTCATCGATTGGGGTATCGGGTTCGTTTTCTCCTGGTGTTGTGTGTTCACTGCCATTCAGCAGGCTGGAGAAGTGTTCCCTCCATAATTTAAGTATGCTCTGGGCATCGGTGGGTAGATCACCTTGGGGGGTTCTACAAGAGTATGCTCCGGTCTTGAAACCTTCTGTAAGCCGCCGCATCTTTTCGTAGAATTTTCGAGCATTACCCCTGTCGGCCAGCTTATCAAGCTCTTCGTACTCACGCATTTCGGCCTCTTTCTTTTTCTGTCTACAAATGCGTCTCGCTTCCCTCTTCACTCATAAAAAGCATCTTTGGTCACATCGTCCTTCTCTTCCGTCGGGGCGTGGGCGCAAATCAGCGATATGTTGAAGAACCTCGCTTTGATGCGGATTGTGGCTAGACGTTCATTCTCCGGGGTGAATGATAGTACTCGGCGACGGAGTCTCTCTCCCACCACGAATCCAACACCAAACTTGCGCTCCTTTATATGGCCACTGTAGTAAATGTCACAAGGACCTACTCGTCTCTGTCCTTGTCCCGTCCATCGCATTTCTTGGACGGCGGTGATGTCAGCCTTTATCTTTACGAGGACATCTACCAGCTGGGCAGCGGCACCTTCCCAATTAAGGGACCGGACATTCCAGGTGCATGCCCTCAAATCATAGTCCTTATTTCGTTTGCCGTGGTCGTCAGTCAAAAGGGGGGTCTCTCATCCGAGGCTGTTTTTTTCCTTTTCATTGGGGGTGTTTTTTTACGTGGTGGGTCCCAAACCCAGCACACAACCCTATGCAGGGGATGTTTCTCCTTCTCACTTTAGCTCGCCTTCAAACGGATGTTCTTAGGCTACACAGAGGATACTTGGTCAAAGACCGGAAGTCGTGAGGTGCTTGAGTCATATGCAAAAGAATCGTTTCTGGCCACTCCCAAGTGAATGGCGATCAGAGAACTTTCCTCACTTGCGTGAACTTCTACACATGACTCCATCCTCCAGTTTGATATTTTGCTTTACATGGTCAATTAGATCATCTGATGAGTCGGTCTTAGGAGTGTTCGGAAAGAAAGGTTTCGGGGAAAATTTATGGTCCTTTGTGCATTGGCAATATATGCGATATATGCTTCAAAGGTTCACGGGAGGGTAGTCAATGCCATGAAATAAAGAGCAGCGCGGTTCTCTCTTCCAATCGGCTCTCTACGAAACAATCACATGCGGAATTGTATATAAATAATACTAGCTTATTAATCTAGAATACCGATTATCCAAACCTACAAATTAATCGGGATCGACCTACGGAAAGAATGTTTTACTCATGGCCATCTGTTCCTGAAATTCAATTTATTTTGCTCTCACAAAAGAAAACAATATCTAATATCGTTAACTGGGAAGCTCTGACTCAAATTTTTGTTTTGTTGGCATTAACTTTGTAAAACTTCGTAAACTAGGTTAAAAAAAAACACAATATCTTAATTTTCTGTGAGTAACTCTCAAACTCCTCTTCCTATCCACTAACACTTCACTAATTCGTTTGTACACATTTAATTTACATTATATAGTGCAAAAATAGTTTTAATTCAATATTTACAATATTGTTCAATTCTATTTATTTAACAATAAAAAAGAGGTACAAACTGTCAAATAATCAGTGTAATATATTTTACAAACTAACAAAAATAAAATAGAAAGAAAGATTAACAAAAAAGAGTTTTACGTAAAAATAAATTGATACAGCCCGGTATTGAACCGACCATGGCCCGAATCGCAGCAGTCGTGAGCGAGCAAGTAATCGTATCGAGTGAAATTTCGTAACGTGTCGAGTATGCGGATCGTCGCACTCGATACGAAACGAATAGAAATTTTATGAAATAACTTCCCTGGTGTAGCTCTAAATGACATTTTCGAATAACATGAAATACGAAACAAAACAAAAGAAAAAAGTTTTTGAATTACTAAATTTAGTTTTTGGGTAAAATATGCACTTATACAGCTACAAAATATATTTACAGACATATTTACGTATTTTCTCAATTAACAGGAGATTCTGGATATCCTTTGGAACCATGGTGCTTGACACCATTTAGAAACCTGGAACTTGGCTCCTGCCAAGCACGCTTTATTGCTGAGCGAACCATTGGTATACTGAAAGACCGGTGGAAAGTTCTCAGTATTACTAAAATTGGTCTCATTTAACTAAAATTGGTCATCATGTTATGTTGTCTTTAGACAATAATTGAACTAAAAGTTCCAACAACATTTGAATTCATATATTGCTTTAATAAATATATTTTCAATAAAAAACAGGAACTTGGAATTAACATATCGTATATATTGATGTTTATTTCTGAACTTTTCTCTTTAAAATATCAACCTCATAAGTTTTAATCTGCAACTCAGCTTTTTTTGCATATCTGCATTATGTGTCTCTTCTTTTATTTGCAGCGATCTCTCCTTTAAAGTAATTAGTTTCTCAATATTTTTATTGATTTGGGCTTGCGTTGCTTCATATGCGCGTAAATTGGATTTCAAAAGAGAAAGCTTTTCGCTTTCGACAGTAGGCTTCTTCTTCAACTCATTTAAACCTTCTTCTGACACTACATTTCCAAACGATTTAACTATTGTCAACCCTTTACTGCAACATCTATTCCCGTAGCTTAGAGGAGTTGCTCTTCTGCTACCTATACCTAATTTTGTATTTTATTATTATTTTATTTATTTAATTAATATTATTTATTGATCTTACTTTTCTCCAAGATTTTCATTTTTCATCGGTGGCCCGGCAGCGTTAAGTTTTAGCGTCAATGCATCCCATAGCATATTTGCTGCAACTTTGCCTTTCCCACAATTAGGGAAACTGCCAAGTCTTGATGCTGTAGCATAAAATCACTCATTAAATTTTTTTACGCATATTTATTCAATAAAAGAAAAATAACTCACATTTTGCCTCTGATTATTTTTAACTGATATATTAATTTTTTTTTAACTTGTACTGTAACGTTATCTAATGAGAAAATTTCAAATTTGGAAAGTGCGTATTCGATAGCGAGTACAACGATCCGAAAACAAAAAAAAAAAAAAAAATACATGAATTTCGGTCGTTAACGAGTGCCGCGATTCGGGCCCAGGGTCATTTGTTTTTCTACGCAAAAAAACTTAACATACCCCAGTGGCGGTAATAATAAGATTTTTTGCGAGTGACAACCGCAATAATCTCGGAAATCTTACGGATTTGATAGTAGAATACGTTGGGCGAAAAAAATATTGCCAACAGACACGATGATCCGTTTGTAAAACTATTATAGACAATAAAATTACGTATAATCCACATATACTTTTTTTATTAAATTGGAAAATTTTCTTTAAATTCTATTTATATAGGCTTTTGATCCTGTTTTTGAATATAATCTATTTTCTTTATTTCTATTAGTCCTATTACAAAACATGTTGGTAAGGTAACACTGATTATTTGACATTTGGCAACTCTATGTTCCCGAAATCCTGGGACGGCATACTGAAGTATTCCTTTGAAACCATCTGTTAATCGCTTGCATCTTTTCGTAGAATTGTCAAGCATTACCCCTGTCGGGCAGCTTATCAAGCTCTTCGTACTCACGCATTTCGGCTTCTCTGTTTTTTTGTCTGCAAATGCGCCTCGCTTCCTCTTCAACTCTTGGTATCTACCCTGTCCCGCACATGTTGTGGTCGATTGTAGTCTGTTTTCTCTCCACTGCGACACGGCACTTCTCATTTTACTAGCTATTATTTTTCATTTTCCGAAAACCAATGGTTTCGTTTACAGCTAAGGAGCTTGAAATTCCGCCTCACAGTTCCATTATACCCAGTTGCTGACGAGTGCTCTTAGGGAGCAAGAGTGCAAGTCGAGTAGAAAATCGCTAGGCTGTCTGATATGATTAGAGCTTCTCGACATCTAACCTTCTTTGTGTCTGTTGACGTGTGTTTTTTGCTGCACAGAGGCGGATGCGTATCTTGGCTGCAAAAAAATAGCGGTCCGAGTCAATGTTAGGACCTAGGAGCGGTAGACGTGTCTTCCGTCTATCACAACATGCTCGATCCGTTTGGTGGCTTTTCGATCCGGAGACAGCCAGGTACCTTGATGAATTTTTCTATGCTGGGATCTAGTACTACATATAACCATATTTCGGGCCCCGGCGAAGTCGATGTATGCTGAATTACCGACTGTTGGGTCAAATATACTTTCTTTGACCACACTGGCGTTAAAGTCACCAAGCACGATTTTGACATGGTGGCAAAGATAGCTCTCATAGGTGCGCTCCAAACGCTCGTTACAGCGCCCTTGTCTATCCGTCGGGGCGTGGACGCAAATCAGCGATATGTCGAAGAACTTCACATTGATGCGAATTGTGGCTAGACGTTTACCCACCGGGGTGAATTCCAGTCCTCGGAAACGGAGTCTCTCTTCCGCCGTCCCGTATGAGACTCACCAAATTTGCGCTCCTTTATATGGCCACTGTAGTAAATGCCACAAGGACCTGCTCGTCTCAGTCCTTGTCCCGTCCATCGCACTTCTTGGACGGTGGTGTTGTCAGCCTTTGCTTTTACGGGGCATTGTTCATGTGCTGACCGTCACAGGACCTAGCGCATAACCCTGGAGAGGGAATCTCGCGGTTGTTCAGACGGTTGTTCTTTGGCTACCCAGCGGAGCTTGGTCTAATACTGGAAGTCGTGAGCTGCTTGAGGCATATGTAAAAGTACCGTATCTGACCACTCCCAAATAAATGGCGCTCCTCACTTGCGTGAATTTCTACATATGACTTCATTCTCCTAATCCTTTTATATACTTATCTTAAAATGATAAATTTTGTTTAAATGTTCAAAAGGATTACCTATTTTAATATATTATATAAAATTCTGATACAATAGTTATTTTTTCTGGTCCAGTCATTGTAAAATTGAATTTCCAGTTTAAACCGCATATTTATCTATGTATATAAAGATAGCATAATTTAATTTTTTCTTAATAGCAACCAAATTAATTAATTAAAAAGAGTATGTATAAGAGTATATATAAGAGTATATTATAAAATCTAAAAATTTATTAGAGCGTTTTTTGTTTTGCGCAACTCATTTTGACCTCTCGTCACCCATACTCACCTGAGGCGGCTATGTTGGTTTTATTGCGAATTTCGCTATTCCCTTAGATCATTAAGGTTAAACAGTAATGCCTCTTTTGAGGTCAAAAACGCCTTTATTTCTTTTTAGTATCTTCGACTTCGAGTACAGCCGCTGTCTTTCCATATTCTGATTTGTATAAATCAGGGCGCGTTAAACAACGTTATTCAGTTGTATTTGTATTAAGATTATCACTGGCTGCTGAAGAATCAGAGTCCTCAACAGACAATAATAAGATTATGTCCTTTCCTTCTTTTTATCAGAGTCAGTATGTTGGACTTAGGAACTCTTTTCATCTTCTAGTTTTATCGTTCTCACTTCTGGAACAAATACTTTTTTGATGCATTTTCTGTTGGCTTTTGGCACCCATTTTAACATTTTTTAACAAATCTTACTACCATCCCTAAAATAAGCGGCAGCGGAAATTACTGTCCTTATGTCCATAGATTTTGTATGGCGCATACCACGGCAACTTTGCCCGTTGAAAAATTCGATTTTGATAGCGCGTTTGGAAGTGAAGTTGTCTGCAGAAATCAAAGAAATTGCATTTTTTCTGAAAACAATTTTAAATCGCAATATTTAATGCTTGTACAAATGGATGTATTTCATTTGCATTTCATTTATTTTGTACTAATTTCAGACTTCAAAACATTTACCGCCATGTGCGGCACCGGTACACACGCCCTGAGTACTCGTTTGGGTCGCGTGTTCACATACACACACGGAACTTTAATGTCTTCAAACGCGAATGTGGCACGATTTACATTGGGTTTATACGTGGTTTGACAATTAAGTAATGGGACTGATTTTATTGCCACGCTTGTGGTAAACCTGTGACCTAGAAATTCCCTTTCTCTTTTTCCGGCATCCCTCCCCTCTCCATTGATATACCATATAATGGGAATGGAATTTATGAAGAAGTTCATAAAATATTGTGTTAACTTATATGTACCATCGCTCTAGCTTGTTTAGTTCGCCTGCTGCGTCAAGTTGAGTAGACGTGTGTTTGTAGTGCTCGTCACGAAAATGGAAAAACGAAATCAAGAGCAACGCGTCGTGATAAAATTTTGCGCCAGATTGGGCAAAACAGCTTCGGAAACGTACGCTAAAATTGTAAGAGTGTATAGTGATAGTGCTCTTGGTCGTGCGCAGGCGTTTCGATGGCACAAAGAGTTTAAGGAGGAGCGGGAAAGCGTGGAAGACGGGGCGCGGAGTGGGAGACCAGTAGAGGTGCGGACTGACAGGAATGCGCAGCGTATTCGCGCATTAATGCGTGAAGATCCACCGGGGAAAACTGTGAATCAAGTATACTATTGCCAAGTACTCGAAGGATTGCGAAAACGAGTCAACAGGGTGCGCCCAGACATCGCTCGTAACTGGATCCTTCATCACGACAACGCGCCGTGCCACACCGCCCTCAGCGTCTCCCAGTATTTGGCCTCTAAAGAGATCGCCGTGTTGCAACAGCTGCCATATTCGCCAGACATGTCACCCTGTGACTTTTTTGTTTCCTGAAACCAAATCGGTGGTCAAAGGAACCCTTTTTAAGTCGATTACGGACATCCAGGCGGCCGTGACGAGGGTACTCGCGGACATGCCAGTCGAAGCGTTCCAGAAATGTTACGAAGCATGGAAAAGGCGCTGGAATCGCTGTATAGCTGCCCAAGGGAACTACTTTGAAGGGGATGGCAGAGTTGTAGAATAATTTTCAAATATACGGTTTTTATGGAATCAGTCTCATTTCTTAATTGTCATACCTCGTATAGCTAGAATGAATCTGTGGCCATAGAAGAACGTGAAATTGTGTTTGGCCTGAGCAGTTTGCATACCCATAATGCGTCAGGAGCGGACAAAATAGGGCTATTTGGTTCAAAGAGAACAATTAGTTAGTGAAGTGTTAGTGAATCTTTCTTCTTTACTGGCGTTGGCACCGCTTACGCGATTATAGCCGAGTCAACAACAGCGCGCCAGTCGTTTCTTCTCTTCGCTACGTGGCGCCAATTGGATATTCCAAGCGAAGCCAGCTCCTTCTCCACTTGGTCCTTCCAACGGAGTAGAGGTCTTCCTCTTCCTCTGCTTCCCGCGGCGGGTATTGCGTCGAATACTTTCAGAGCTGGAGTGTTTTCATCCATCCGGACAACATGACCTAGCCAGCGTAGCCGCTGTCTTTTAATTCGCTGAACTATGTCAATGTCGTCGTATATCTCGTACAGCTCATCGTTCCATCGAATGCGATATAGGAGGACGGGAATTATGAGCGACTTATAGAGTTTGGCTTTTGTTCGTCGAGAGAGGACTTTACTTTTCAATTGCCTATTCAGTCCGCAGTAGCACCTGTTAGCAAGAGTAACCCTGCGTTGGATTTCCAGGCTGACATTGTTGGTGGTGTTTACGCTGGTTCCAAGATAGACGAAATTATCTACAACTTCAAAGTTATGACTGTAAACAGTGACGTGGGAGCCAAGTCGCGAGTGCGACGACTGTTTGTTTGATGACAGGAGATATTTCGTCTTGCCCTCGTTCACTGCCAGACCCATTTGAGTTGCTTCCTTGTTAAGTCTGGAGAAAGCAGAACTAACGGCGCGGGTGTTGAGGCCGATGTGTTAGTGAATATAAAAGTTAAAAATATATGTTTAAAGTTCATTATAAACTGGAGAAACACGCATTTTAAATAGTTGAATTTTTGAACTTTAAATGCAAATATCTCAAAAATCATAAGTCAACGGCAACTATATATACAAATATTTTCTTAATCTGGAGGACCTCTTTTAAAAAAGTTAAAAATCTGACTTTCCACACTACGAAACGGGTCACCATTTCACTTTTATCTGTCAAAATTTTAATTTTTCACGATTTAGTACATTTTATCACAGTCTGAGCATTGTATAATATTGAGAGTGCAAAGATTCTTATTAACTTATATTTCCCCATTTGGTATGACCCTGTTGCGTTCTTTTTTTTTTTGTGGAATTATTTGGGTTGCACTTTCCTATACTTTTGTTTAACCAACTGCCTAATGGATAAATAAATTGGTTATTTTCATTAAAGATATTAATGTTTCTAATCATTAAATTAGAAACAAAAGGACTGCTTGTGAGAAATTGGTATTGGTTCACAGAAAAGTGAATTTCAAATGATATCTGTGAGTGGGAATTGCGTTAACCATTGAAAAATGGGCACTATAGCTTCTGTTTTACAATGGAAATGTGAAGTTTGTAATAGTATCGACCCTCAAAAATGTATAAACTGTGGTACAATGCAAAGAATTTTGTCGACAAGTGCAAATATATCAGAAGACAAGAAGCGTGTGCAAAATAGTCGAATTTTGTTTTCAAACAAAGAGAAAAATTTGTGTAATGCTGAAGGGTCTGAAACTCTTCCTGCCTCAAGATCCCTTTCCGATAATGATCCATCTTCAAATACCTCATCGGAAGAGGATGAAATCATAACCAAGTAGGTTAATGTTTATTGGGCATTTGGCATGATAATAAAAATTGTTAAAAATCAATTAAGTAAACTTCTTTGTGACACATTTTATTGATTATTCAGCAATATAATATAATAAAGTAGTTAACAAAGAGCTTGAAACATATGTACATTTTCCTGGTTTTAATATTCATATATACATACCTTCTAATGATTATATTTTTGAAGCAATTTTTATAAATATATCTAAACTGTGAAGTAGTAAAAAAAAATTAAACTTAAAATTAAAATAAACAAACTGAAGAGCGAAATACAACCTTAAAACACACATATTTTATACAATATTTTAAGTAACAGAAATATTATATGTAGTAATATTAATATATAACCTAATTGATTTTATATACAAAAATTTTTAATTAATTTTTCATTATGGAAAAATATTTTTGAAGATGTATAATTAATTAAAATATTTCAATCAACTTTCCGAATCTAAGTTAAATCGAATAAGGCACCCAAATGATACGTGTCGATCATGAAAAAAAATATTTTACTAACCGTAAATACGAACCATTTTTTTAAAGAAGTAGTCGGTAATCCTTTATCGGTAAAGAATGCTTCTTTACAATTTATAATGGTAAGAATTTCTTTATTAAAACAACCTTCTCGCCTTCTAAAACACTAACTTTCGATATCTTGGTACATATTTAAAATAAACAACAAATTATTACTTTATAATTGAAACAAACTATAAGAACAGAGCTTTCTATATACTAGTCAGTAAAAACTAAACGGACAAAAACAACCCAAAACGGACCAATCGAACAAAAGCATTCACAAATTTGCAAAGTAAGCAAATGGAGGGATTTAAAAGTTATTTACACATAATATGCGCTAACAGCATTATTGATTTGAGAAGATTAAAAACAATAATATCAACTAAATTGCAAATTAAAACAGATGGACTAAACGAATTTAATCCCTTTGGCCACATATTCCACTGTCATGTGCATCAATCGCTTAAATGAAAAATTATATTCTGATATGGTGATAAATTAGCACTAAATTCTTCATTATCATTCCAATATGAATGCGAACTATCGCTGTTAAGTACAGTAAATAATCATATTTTGTTTTGCATCACACAAAAAATACAAAGTTAATTTTAACAAATGTATAAACATAAAAATAAAATTATAAAAAAATAAAGATCACAATATTAATGAAGTGATATTGACGAATATTTTGAAATATTAATATATATATATCGTCACCTGAATTGGAAAATAACGTAACAACATTTTCGGAAATTTACAGTGGCAGGAATAAAACACGAAATAAAATGGAACAGGAGTGAAAAAAATTTTATATTGGTTAAAACTGGTTTATATCTGAGTGCAGAACCTGAAAATTTTGAACATATGTAATATAATGTATGTAATTTGAAGTAGTGTGAGTCAGTATCTTATTGACTCAATTTCGAATTTTTTGATGATACGCTATTTTGCATCTCAGGTGACGATATATAATATATATTTTTATATCCATATACTATATTTTCGACTAAATTGAATGTATGTACATAAGAAAACTTCCAAATATAATATACTGATTTTGAATGCATATAACATTACATTCATTCATTAGAAATATTTAAATAATTATATAATTCACTTTTCAGAAGTGAGCATAAGAGGGTTTATAAATCTATGCTTAGAGGTTGTCTACGAAGGCCACAACGCAACAATAAAAATTTGCCATCAAATTGTATAGACTGTGAAGATACACGGAAGTACGTTAAAACCTCCATCGAGTTATATCACCACTTTTCGAATCCATCGTTGAACCGACGATGGGTTTGTAATAACTGTGAAACTGAAAATAGTTCCGTTACGTGGCACTGCATTATTTGCGACACGGTCAGCTATTTGGCGCCTATATATAAAGATACCATTTTGAATCGTGGTTACAGCTATTATAAACAAGGCAGCGCAAAGCACCCAATAGCGAAAGATAATAAAAAGAACAAGGTTTTCAAACGTCCTAATTGCTTACGTAAAACTCAGAGTCTTACAACAGACCAATCAGTCTCGTGTCGCAGTTGTCATATTTGCTTCGTAAATAATTGCAAAGACATTTTTAACCTTCCAGACACGTTTATGCTAAAAAGCGATAAAAAGATAAGCGATACACTCGGTGAGATATTTGTTTTAATTCCTTACATTCACTATATATTATTTGACAAAATATAATTTATGTTTAAAAACTCGTTTAACCTAAAATTTTAGATTTGAAAGCAATAACACCAATTAATCATTTAACAATGTGTGAGAAAACTTACTGACTGTAAAGTGCTATGTTTCATCTATGACATAAAGAATTGCGTATAGAATTTTTTTTTAAATCAAACATGGTAGCTTTTTTTTTACAACTTTTGCAAGTTTATATTCATATTAGAGCTGAATGAATGACAAATCTTCCATACTCAATAACTGAAACGATTTTAAAATAGTTAAATAAAATGTGTCCAATTTTATTCTAAAAGATCTTAAAAGATAAGAGACTTTGTGTCTCATTGTTGAAAGAAACAAAAAATATGTATTTTTAAACGTAAACATATAATTGAGAAGAATTGGATTAACCATGCATGATTTAAGCGGCAACAATATACTTTTCGGTAGTGTTGAAAAACTTCGATTGACCATACATAAGCATGTCCGTATAATTGCAAAATATTCATAACAAATAGTGTTTAAATTTTAATTCCATTTAACATTTTTACTTTATTGAACAACTAACTTTAATGTGATTTATTTATTTGATTATACCTTAGGAAAGCGGGGCTGGGGTCTTCTAGTAAACATATATATGTTAACAAAACCACCTAAAGAAAACTGAGAAACTACAAAAGTAACTTTTAACGACATAAAAGGCCTAATTTATAGTAAAAGTGTGTTCCGCACAGGCGCATAGTTGTTGTTCATTGGAAGCAAATATTCACATGATAATTTATTTTTGAATTTTTAAATAACTACAACTAGATACAGAGCATATTAATTTTGCTTACCTGACGGTTGTTAGTAACTTCTTAAACTAATCTAGGTTGATATAAAGTTTTATATACATATATGTACATACAAAAAGGATGAAAGAACCAGTTGATTTCGAGTGTCTATCTGCCCCTGGTAGCAATAACTTGAATAAAAATTAAGATAACTTGATGAAACTATTTTACATGGATTCTTTGACAATCAAGACAGGTTGGTACTGTATATGGGCGCGATCGGATTATTGCCTCGCCAATAAACTGTGGTTAAGCGAAAATTTGATAATAACTACACCCTTTTGGCATATAAAAATTTCGTTGGAAACTATGAAAATTGCGATAACTCACTAAATAAAAAATTCAGATGTATTTCACACTCGATATGGACGAATATTTTACCCATTTTTATTTTAAACTTAATACCTTAGAAACCACTCCACCAATGTCAACCAAATTAGGCATATAAGATTATCCCAAAGTTCTTATGTTAGATTGTTAAATTAGGCTAACTTGGATTGCAATCACCGTTATATCCCATATATCGCTATTTAAAATGAAAATATGAAACTTTCACCAAACAATATATGAATCAAGAAGCAATGAAAACCAGGGACCTCAACAGCTATGAGGAAATGGGCAAAAAATCAAGTTTATTTATTAATTTTTTATTTTTTTCCTCACAAAACAAACAACTGTTTATACTTTTCGGTTACAAAATAAGAGTTATTTGATAACTTTTATTTATTGCTCTTACAAAATAATATATCCGGTAGTTTTAAAGGACTCTTACGCAATAAGAGTTGGAGAGTAAGCTTTTTATTTTGCCTTGGCAAATAATACACTTACGTTATTACTTTCAAATCGCAAATGCAAAATAAAAATCTTACACTTCGACTCTTATTGCGTAAGAGTTATTTAAAATTTACCGCTTAACTATTATTCTGTAAGCATTAAATACAAGTTATTTGATAATTTTATTGATAATGATTTGTAAGCGAAAAATAAAAATCAACATATAACGATTATTTCGCAAGGAAAAAAACTATAAAATTTTAAATGTTTTTGACATATTTGTGTGCTTCTCAAATAAACAAAAAATGTCTATTATATATATCCGAAACCCTCCATAAGGATTTTTTAGTCACAAATTTTACAATAACTGTTATTATCGGTCTATCTGAAGAAATCTTTGCGCAAATAATGTCTTCAAGGTATGCCATTTCTATCCAAAAGTTTTGGAAGTTTTTTGAGCAGCAAGATATCGAATATGAATACACATATTTAATTTATACCGAAAATCTTCGCTCTCAGCCAATGTGGTATATATTAATAATCAAAGAGAGTATTTTCCTGCTTATAATGGATCCTTATAATACCCTTGACAAATACAAAGTTTCCATACAAGAATTTGCTTTTGATTGGCCATATCTCAAAGACTGATATACAAGTTCGAGCATGTACAGACAGATGAACAGGTCGTCACGTTGATCATTTTATATGAATGTATATCGTCACCTAAAACGCAAAATAACCTAACATCATTTTTCATAAGTTTTCAGGAGAAGAAAAAGACTGTATAAAACAGAAAGTCTTCTTATTAAAAAAAATTTCAATTTCAATTTTTGACGTTTTGCTTTTTAGGTGACGATATATATTATCTTTCGAAGTGACCTTCTGGGTATTGCAGACATCGTGTCAAACTTAATATACCGTGTTCGGGATGTAATAATGAGCATCGATATGTACCGAGGGCTAATAGAAAGAATGTAAAGATTTCTGTTAGTTAGATTTAACTGATGCATTCATAATTTCGTTGAATAATGAATATTGAATTTTCGTGTTTTGTCGATATCTGAAAATATGCCCCCCGCTTTAACAACTTTTGCAAATTTCAAGCAAAGCTTATAATTAGCTCTCTCTTATTTGTTGGTATTATTTTTTTTGTCGTTTTATTATTACATAAAATTAAAACAATAATTTGAACAAAACTATCTTTTTGTTCAATACCATGCGGCGTCCACAGGAGGAAAAAATATACAAACCACTTCCGCCGATAATTGCACTCTCGAGCCAAAAGGCAATTTTACGATAACAACACTTTCTAAAGGCAATAATGTCGATCAAGAAAAAAGTAACTTCATTTTACCAAGTTCTAGTGTTTTAATAGCGGTCAATGATTGGGTCCCACAAACAACAAATTCCCTGCTCAAGGATCAAAAACGAATTCCAGTAAACAACATAGAAAAATCTATTGACTTTATCGGACCTACTAGGGTCTTCAGAAATGAACATCTACAAAGTGGCTATGCAAACTTTAAAGATGATAGAAGGCAGGAATCACAACCAATTTATGAAAACAACACAAACCGAACAATAAATATTAACGATGAAAATGTAAATGCGAAGGAAAATAATCAACCGATATATGCTATAGTCAATAAAAGTAAAAAAATAAAGAAACAAAACATTTCAGCAGACGATGCAGTGGAGCAAGATTTTTTACCCAATTCAACCAGCCATAAAGCAGAGAAACTTGATAATCTACCGAAAATCTACAGCAAAACCAAATGTAAAGGAGCTCTTAATACTCTTAATACCAATGATAATGTTCCGCAAAGCGATTATGCAGACATCGATACAGTTAACATAAGCGCTAACTCGATAACTTCAGATCCGAAAATGGATATTAATGCTGAGCACTCAATATATGCAAAGGTGTGGAAAGGCCCTCGGAAAACCAGTGAATCAAAAATGTATGATTTTTTAGCTAAAGATCACGAGGCATGAGTTTATTTTTCTGTATTTTGTATTTAATATTTACACACACCTAAAATATAACTTACATGCATTTGCAAATATACCCGCATGACATAGTAACAAAATAAAAACAATTTTCTGGTTTGTCTAGTTACTGTATTTATACCTGCCATCAAAATAATCGTTATTTTTAGTTTACTTAATTACCAACCAGTTTAAACACCTAAACTTCATAGTAATTTTACAAAGAGTGTAAAATCCTTCTCCTCTGCTAATGATATTATTTTTCACTATTTAATTAATACGTTGTTCTTACTAGCTACCGTTATGGTTAAGCCTGTTTTGTGAAAATGCAAATCAAATATGGTATATAAATTAAGGAGCTTATAAAGCAAATTGTAATAGTAAATTAGCAAGTACAGTTATACGTACGAAATGATGTATAGAAACCAGTAAACAAGTATTTTTTAACCAATAAAAATTAAGTCCTTTTTTATTTGAAAAATTTATATTTACGGCCATAATATATTTAATTCAAATCCTTATGAAAATTGCTAAGAGGCAAATTGATCTACTTCTTCATTTATTTCCACAATGTTCTGCATCAGTTGTACTACGAGTATCACAGTGTTGATAGGAACACTATTTCTATTTTCAGTACAAGTGTTTACGCCTTTTTTCGTCATGCTTCCCTTCTTATTAATGGAATTAATATAGAATACTAATCGTAACGACATTCCAAAGTTTGTTTCTTGACCCTACGGCTACATAAAGAATTTCAATGCTTTTTGTTTTTGATAGTGTTTGAATTTTGTGATTAGAAGAAAACCTTGTGTAGCTGTAAAAAACGGTATACTTTTTTTTCTAACTAAATTTTTATTTTAAGTTTTTTTTTGTTTTTTCAATTTATGCATGATAAATGTTGATGCCACTGGAATTGTAGATAATACTTACATTCCGATGTATAATTTAGTTATCGTAAATTCTAAAATAAATCTAAACAAAATAATTACTTTTTGGTTTCTTATGAAATATTTTTTTATCGCTTGGCTGTACAAACCGATATACAGTGAACCAAAAAACCGAAGTGTACAGAGAGATGTTTTGACTTTGAAGGGACTTTTCTTTTAAACTATTTCAGCTTTCAAGGTGCAACCAAGATTAACCATAATAAAATTTTATGTGTTTCTATTTTTCTTACTTTATAAAAAAATTAACAATATTTTTCGGAATTTTTGCATTTAGAGTGTAAACACTAAAAAATAAGCCGCACTTATCAAAGAGAAATATCACGAAACGCTTACTTATTCTAAGAGCACCGTTAGAACGAGTTTTGCGATTCTGTAGTTTTTTTTGCAGATGTGTCCACATTTAATTTATTGCGGTATGGTGGTCGTCAATTTGTATGGTGTAAGGAAGTTTAAGCGCTAAAAGATAAACTATTATATAAGACTGCCAATATAGAGGAGGCTACATTGGGGGTGGTGTGTGGCACAATGGAAGCAAAAAAAGGATAGTGAAAACAAATGGCGTCGGTAACATTGTTTTCATCGAAGGAATTATGTAAAAAATGGACTAGTAGGCAATATTAAAATATAATTTGTCAGCAGCTGAACTCAATTTAAATGGTGGATACTGCTAAAAACCACAAACTATGATAGAGAGAAAATATTAATTTTCCCTTAAAGTGTTAAAATGTCAATTTATGCAAACTATACAAGTAATTTCTTTTTGTGTTCAAAAATTGAGTTATTTTGGATATTTTAAATTTTTGGAAAAACAGGGATTTTTAATAACATTTTGAAAATTGATTAAGCGAAGAATGCAACTCAAAAATTTAAATACTTCAGGAGTCACTTCAAAGTCAAATCATCTCCCTGTACACTCTATGTATTGCTACAAACTTATATAAGTATGCTCTTTATATAAAAGATTAATTATTAGGTAATTCTAAGCAATTTTGTGCATAAAAAGTTATTAAGTTATTATGTACTTAGTCCTGCCATAAGTTCTGTTACAAATTCATGCTGTTATAAAAAGGAAATAATATTTTTTTCAATAAATGTAAACTACTTAATGCAATATTAACTCTGTAACGGAATTTATGACAATAATAATTATATATTAGAATTTAATAGATCTGTACATTAAATTTTGTAAGTTATTTCACAATTTTAGATTAAATGCATCTTCGAATCGCTGTGGACTGCATGATGACAATAATATGCTCAATAACACTAGGAGAACGTGGACATGCTCAAAGTGTTCCTATGCATACAATCGTATTTGGACAGATAGTTGTGAAATTTGCGAATCTGTTCGTAGTCAACCGACTATAGAACAGCCTAGTTTAATAACGGTAACGAAGTCTGAACACTCAATAACACATCCTGGTTAGTACTTTTAATCTTCTCATTAGTGATTTCTTTAAATCAATGAATCAAAATAAGCGATTTTTCTTTTTATTATTTTCTTATATACATATACATATATATTATGATTAAAAAAAAATACTATACACGTATAAACTAGTTCTTTTTATAACTATTTAATTTAATCTATAAAATTTGCATTATTATTTATTTTTTATTATAATTTTTTTGATTTGTAAAATAAATTGTTTAAATAGTATGTATAAGAGCTGCAAGTTGTGAGATAAAAATATTTGTCCTTCAAATAATAAATAATAATTTTAGTGCCAGCACCCTTTCAATTAAAAAATACAATAACGTGCGCATTTATTGTACCACTACATTATGATTTTGAAAATTTGTAATAAATTTAAATATTTTTTATTTCATAAAATAGATCGGCTTGACGGCCAGTGGACATGCAAAAAATGTACATTAGTTAACGATCCATCATCAATCGCTTGCGCAGTATGTGGAGGTTCGAAGTTACGAAGTATTTGCTCAATCGAGGATATGACCTTGCGTAAAGGTGAATTTTGGACTTGCAGTAAATGTACCCTAAAAAACAATCTATCTACCGGAGTATGTATCGCATGTAAATCAGTACGATCACTACCCATTGAACCCAAGAGACTGCAGTTAAATGAAGTCGATACCGAAGGTGAGTTTATCTTATAAAATATTAAAAAATCAAAAATGTTAGTTTATATTCAGTTGTTCTAAGCTAAATTATTTATTTAGTTTTTTCCCTATCTTGAACGAATAATGTAAAGTTAGAACTTCTGAATATCGATTTGCTTACAGAAACAATTTCTTCCAACTCGTTGAATTGCAACTCTCCCTTTGGACAACCTCTTATGATTAAGACGGTAAATTTACAACCAAGTCAAGCAAAGGTGTCGAGGAGCCCATCACCTCGACAAACGCGGAGTTCATCAGGTGCCATTCCTAAGAGACACAGTACGGGTGGCAGTATATTAACTCGAAACACGAGTTCTACTATGACTTCCGTTTCACCAACAGCGACATCAAGTGAGAGTAACAGTCAGCATGCGATCAGTGTTAGTAGTAGCCGTAATACTGTATCATCCAAAATATGGCAGTGCCCAGCGTGCACTTATGAAAACTGCTCAGCTTCAGTGGTTTGCGACATGTGTTCTAGTCCCCGAGGCTTAGCTTGCAACTTAACCGAAGTGGCATTACCACTGTGTGGAAAGATTACAATGGACATTCGGCAAGAAAGCAAACTTATGGAAAATCTGCGACAAAATGAAGAAAAGGAGGCGCTAAATAAATGGAAGAATATTATTCAGTACTGTAGTGATAACAACGAACTTTTTGTCGACGATTCATTTCCTCCGGCGCCAAAGAGTTTATATTACAATCCAACTAATAGCATTCCTGATGGCAATCCGGTTGTACAATGGAGACGTCCTCATGAGATAAGTTGTGAAGGCGGAGTTTTTCCTCCTTGGGCAGTTTTTAGAACCCCACTTCCATCTGACATATGTCAAGGTGTATTGGGAAATTGTTGGTTACTCAGTGCCCTTGCTGTTTTAGCAGAACGCGAAGACCTCGTTCGAGAAGTGTTGGTGACAAAAGAAATATGTTTACAGGGCGCCTATCAAGTGCGCCTATGTAAAGACGGAAAATGGATAACAGTATTGGTTGACGATTTGTTACCTTGTGACAAACGCGGACACCTCGTTTATTCCCAAGCCAAAAGAAAACAACTATGGGTTCCTTTAATTGAAAAAGCGGTAGCAAAAATTCATGGTTGTTATGAAGCTCTGGTTTCTGGGCGTGCAATTGAAGGTTTAGCTACCCTGACGGGAGCACCCTGCGAAAGCATTCCGTTGCAAGCAAGTTCGCTTCCAATGCCCAGTGAAGATGAATTAGATAAAGATTTAATCTGGGCGCAATTATTAAGTTCGCGTTGTGTTCGCTTTTTAATGGGTGCTAGTTGTGGTGGAGGCAATATGAAGGTGGATGAAGACGAATACCAACGAAAAGGTCTAAGGCCTCGTCATGCGTACTCCGTGCTAGATGTTAGAGATATTCAAGGCCACCGTTTATTAAAGCTCCGTAATCCATGGGGGCATTACTCCTGGCGTGGAGATTGGTCCGACGACTCTGAACTTTGGACCGAGGACTTAAGAGAAGTTTTAATGCCGCACGGGGCATCAGAAGGTGTTTTCTGGATTTCTTTTGAGGATGTATTAAATTATTTCGATTGCATTGATATTTGCAAAGTACGCTCTGGATGGAATGAAGTCCGTTTGCAGGTACACCTCAACCTATTTACCTACAACTTTATATTTACAAAGAAATATTAAGAATATATGACTAATCCACGTACTTATAATCTATGTAGTTGACTTAGAAATAAAGTAAATTGCATTTTTATGTTAAACTTTGTGCCAAATTTTGTTTTATAAATTAATTTAAGTATCTCTAAATCCCCCCCTTCATTTTATAGGATACGTTGAAACCGTTATGTTCCATTTCATGTGTTCTGCTTACGGTGTTGGAGCCAACGGAAGCCGAATTTACACTTTTCCAAGAGGGACAACGGAACTCAGAAAAATCTCAGCGTTCGCAGCTAGATTTATGTGTTGTGATATTCCGAACTCGTTCGCCAGTTTCACCAGAGATTGGGCGACTGGTAGAGCATAGTAAACGGCAGGTAGAACGTTTGTCAATGTTATGAATCAAAAAATTCTTACATAATTATTTGCATATTATTTCTTCATTAATAGGTGCGCGGATTTGTGGGCTGTCATAAAATGCTAGAACGTGATATATACTTACTAGTTTGTCTTGCATTTAATCATTGGCATACTGGAATCGAAGAACCTCATCAATATCCTCAGTGTATTTTAGCCATACACAGTTCTAAACGTCTACTTGTAGAGCAAATTACGCCTTCGCCACATTTGCTAGCTGATGCAATAATAAGCCTAACTTTAACAAAAGGTCAACGCCACGAAGGAAGAGAAGGAATGACTGCTTACTATTTAACAAAGGTAATCACAGGTTAAAAAGCTTAAAATAACTTTTAAAAGGAAATGTGTAAAAACAAGTGAACAAGGGCCAAATTCGGGTGTAACCGAACATTTCATACTCTTGCAACTTGATAGGACCAAAAACTAAGAAATACCTTCAGGTATTGGCAAATCTTTATTTTAACTAGTAAGGAAGAGCTACATAAGTTCGGATGTAACTGAACATTTTATAATCTTGTAACATGTAAAACTATTTTATAAATATATATAATATATATAACTCACATACTGTACAACATATTTGTCATAAGGCTTGTTAGAAAATCATAATATATACATATATACTTACTTTTCCCACGGCTTCGTTCGCATTGAACAATTTAAAAAATATCAAAGTTATCAACAATATTATGCAACTAATTTATTTATTTTATTTTATTTATTTATACAAAGCTTACATAATAATTAATTACTATATAAACTAAAGCAAACGCAGTGCTAGCAGCAGAGGCTTTCGGCTAGCTGGTTGGGTCAGATACGACGGAGTAGGTCTGTGTCCTTTAGAAATTTGTAAATTTTGCTAATATTTTCTTCTGTGGCGTCCATTAACAATAGGAGAGGGTCCTTGTTGTCGAAATGATGAAGTCTTTGGGAAGCAAGTTCTGGGCAGGATACCAGTAGGTGTTGCACGCTGCCTGTTGCTTGACAGAAGGGGCAGGTGTTGGATCTAATGCCCTGTAATAAGGGCGCGTTGGTAATTATGGTGTGCCCAATTCGGAGACGTGTGTAGGGGGTGATGTGGTTGGTAGGTATCGATGTTGTGTATACAGGTTTTGTTCGGTTGGGGTTAATGTCCGAATAATGGTGATTATAGTCGGCCCATTCACGTAATAACTTTGTTTGCCTCTGACTAGGAATTAGTCGGTATATGTCGCTAGGTAGGATGACTTCGGATGTGATTGTTGGTGTGATGGAAATATCTTTGGCGATGGTATCTGCAAGTGTGTTGCCCTTTATGCCGGAGTGTCCAGGTATCCCCATGATTTTGATCTTGCGCGGAAAGGAAATAAGTGTGTTTTTTATAGTTTTGATGATACTGCCTGATTTGTTGTGGTTTTGTATAGCTTGGAAACATGACATACTATCGGTGCATATTATATGTTTACCCTTGTTTTTGGCAGAGTAAGAGTAGGGTGAAAATAGAGCAGAATGAAAAAAGGAGGCCGTACGCGACAACTTCTTGATTTTCCTTTACCACAGCATAGGAGGTGTGTGAGGCCTTCGATCCATCAATGAAAATCAATTGCCAGCCGTTGGATTTATAATGTGCGATTGTTTCGGAAAACTTGGCTTTATAAACGGTGTTTGGTGTGCTATCTTTCCGCAAGGAGGCTAGGTCATTAATGAAGGATGTTTTGCTGGCCGCCCAGGGGGGGTAATGAGTGTACCGCGGAATGTGCTGCTTGATCGGCAGTTCAACCTGATTCGCGAATAAGGAGCAGGTGTGTATTGAAGAGGGTATTTTAGGAGTGGATACCCGTGAAGCGGCAGATTGGAAGTCTTTGTGGATAAGAGGATTGGGGCTTAGAGTGAGCTTTGAATAGAGCCTGAATATTTTGTCTTCCATGTTGTCGTGAAGAGCCGGCAAACCCGATTCGACCAGAATATTTTTTATGGGTGACGTTGGAAATGCGCGTATGGATCTTCACACTGCGGCGTGGTAGGGAGCAGCGATCATCTTTAAGTTTTGTTTAGCGTGTAATCCATAGATTTCTATGCCGTAGTTGATGGTTGATAAGATGAGGGCGTTTGTCACGTTAATCAACAGAGGCGAATTAATTAGCGAACGTTTGCTTGATAAGTACTTAATAATGTTTAACTTTACATAGAGTCTTTCCTTAACGTATTTACAGTGCTGTTGAAAGGAATATTTGGGATCGAATACAATACCGAGAAACTTAAGATTATCTGTGCATACAATATTTACACGATTGAAGGTAAATGAAGGAGAATTGCAGGATCGTTTTTTGCATATATGGAGCATTTTGGTTTTAATGGGACAAATTGAGGGGCCTGAGGAGAGGGACCATGTGGATAATAGGCGTAGGATTTTGGAAAAGGTCCTCATGACTTCTGTTTGATCATTGGATTTGTAAAACAACAAAACGTCGTCTGCGTATATTTGGTGTTCGATGTTTGGGAACTTGTTAAAGATGTCGCTTATTTCATTGAAGGCTATAATGAACAGGATGACTGATAAGGGGGAGCCCTGCGGGGTCCCATTCTTCTTCTTCTTTACTGGCGTAGACACCGCTTATGCGATTATAGCCGAGTCAACAACAGCGCGCCAGTCGTTTCTTCTCTTCGCTACGTGGCGCCAATTGGATATTCCAAGCGAAGCCAGGTCCCTCTCCACTTGGTCCTTCCAACGGAGTGGAGGTCTTCCTCTTCCTCTGCTTCCCGCGGCGGGTACTGCGTCGAATACTTTCAGAGCTGGAGCGTTTTCATCCATCCGGACAACATAACCTAGCCAGCGTAGCCGCTGTCTTTTAATTCGCTGAACTATGTCAATGTCGTCGTATATCTCGTATAGCTCATCATTCCATCGAATGCGATATTCGCCGTGGCCAACGCGCAAAGGACCATAAATCTTTCGCAGAACTTTTCTCTCGAAAACTCGCAACGTCGACTCATCGGTTGTTGTCATCGTCCAAGCCTCTGCACCATATAGCAGGACGGGAATAATGAGCGACTTATAGAGTTTGGTTTTTGTTCGTCGAGAGAGGACTTTACTTTTCAATTGCCTACTCAGTCCGAAGTAGCACCTGTTGGCAAGAGTAATCTTGCGTTGGATTTTCAGGCTGACATTATTGGTGGTGTTAATGCTGGTTCCTAAATAGACGAAATTATCTACAACTTCAAAGTTATGACTGTCAACAGTGACGTGGGAGCCAAGTCGCGAGTGCGACGACTGTTTGTTTGATGACAGGAGATATTTCGTCTTGCCCTCGTTCACTGCCAGACCCATTTGAGTTGCTTCCTTGTTCAGTCTGGAGAAAGCAGAACTAACGGCGCGGGTGTTTAGGGGTGCCATTATCGAGTGGAAAAATGGAAGAGCTGGTGTTGGATATAAGTACACTTAATTTTCGGTTTGAGAGAAATGATTTTATAAAATTGTACATTTTGGGGCCGATCTTCCATTTGTCGAGTTGTTTTAGTACTACCGCAGTTCCAATCCGATCAAATACTTTTTGAAAGTCGAGGGAAAGGAGGGAAACATGGTTTTTGCTGGAGAGCGCGTTTGAGATAAAATGATCAAGGTGTAGTAGGGCATCTGTGGTGCCTTGTCCCTTCTTGAAGGCTACTTGGTTGTGGGGGATAAGTTGGTTTGAGTGGGCGTACCAGGTTAGTCTGGTAGCAATTATCTTCTCCATTAGTTTACCTAGGGAGGGAAGGAGGGAAATTGGTCGATAGCTGTTAACTTCGCAAGGGGATTTGCCAGGTTTTAAGAGGGGTATTATTGCGCTATGTTTTGGTCTGAAGAGGCGTTAGAGAAGTGACTGGCGAATTCTTGAGCTATATCCTGGGGATATAGAAGATTGCCATGAGAAATGTTAAGGGAGTAGATTTTGGGATTAGAGGGTAAACCGGTGAGTGTTTTTATGTCAGCCCAGATTTTTTTAGGGTCGGATGACGCACTGATGCTGCTAGTGAACTTTTGAAAACAGTCGAGCTTACCATCTTTGATTTTCCGGCGAAATTGCGCGTTCAGCTTTTTGAATTGAATGAGAGTTGTGGTGGACCGGTTGCGTTTGAAGTTGTGCCACGCTTGTTGTTTGGCTTGCCTAAGGGACGCAATTACGTTGTTCCACCATAGGGGAGCTGACTTTACTGGTTTGGTTGAGGACAGAGGGATGGAGACGTTGGATGCAAAGCGGATTGCTTTATGGATATTGGAGGTTTCTTGGCTGATGTTGGAGGATGTTGGGAAGGATTTGGAATAGAAGTCGCATGCGCTTTCGAATTTGTTCCAATCCGCTCTATCTGTTTTAAATTTGATCCTGGCAGAGAAGGGAATGGTGGGTCGGGATGTGAGAATTTTGATGAGGATCGGGAAGTGATCGCTGCCGTGAAGGTCATCTATAAGGTGCCATGATGAGTTGTTGGAAAGGAAGGGAGAGGAAAGCGTAAGGTCAATATGAGTAAAGGTTGAGTGGGTTGGGAGCCGTCGTTTAGTACGATGCAGTTGGAGTGAGGATGGCATTTTCTATAGAATGTCCTCTCTGATTATAGGAGGCAGATCCCCAGAGCGGACTCCAAGCGTTAAAGTCGCCTGCAAGGATGAAGGGTTGGGGAGGGGAGGGGAAAAGATTGTAAAAGTCAGCTGTTGTTATTGATTAACTTGGCGGGGAGTAAGCGCAAGTTCCCCCCATTGTGATCCTGATGGGGGTTTGAAGTTCTATGGATAGTGAGGATATATTGGATTGGGAAGGAAGGGGGCGGTGGGGAAGGTTTCTCTCAACCAGAATGGCGATTCCTTGTTTCTTTGAGATTATGTGAGGTAGGTTGTGGAAGTGCCCTACGTAGGACTTGGGGGGTGGGGGCAGAGGAATTGTGGGCAAGGTGAGTTTCGTTTAGAAGTATAATGGAGGGTTTATACATCTTTATTAGGATTTCAAGTTCAATGTAGTTATTGTGATACCCGTTTATGTTCCACTGTAATAATGGTAACATTTGTTATATAATATGTGTGTTTGCATATGAATTAAAGGGTTAGTATAAGGATATTTATATTTATGACTTATCTATGTTGGTTGACTTGTGTGACGGTAATGTTGTTTTATATGTATTTGGTGTTATGAGGATGTTAAGATCGGGGAATTTTGCGTGTAATTAGCTGAAAGGTGACATCTCGGTATCACTGATAATTGGGCTGGGGTATGTATGGGTGGGTGGGCTGGAATTTTTTTCTGCATTTCTACTTGTAGTCGCTATTTCTGGTGTGCTGACGTTAGTTGCTGTTTGTTGTCTTACTGGGGATGTTGTTGTGCTGTTTTTCTGCTGAGTTTTGGATATGGTTGAAGTTGTTTGTGTGATTGATTTAGTATGACATGTTTTCTTGGATGCTCCGTTATTTGCTTGTGGGTTATTGTTTGTAGTTTCTACATGGGGTTTGTTTGCTGGAGTTGTTTGCAAGTCGTGTGCTGTGTTTACAGTTGTTGGTTCGGTCATTAAACTGCTGGTGTTTTTTACAATTTGTGCGAAGGACGGCGCCCTTGTTTTTTTTTTTTTTTTGAGGGGGTCGCATTTGATGTGTGTTGGGGACGCTGTTGAAGATTTTCCATGCATCTCTAATTGTGCATCGGCGCTCTATTTTTATTTTATTTACTGACTTGTGTTTAAGGAAAGTGGGACAGCCAGGGTCATTGGATGGATGGGTTTCAATTTGGCAGTTTATGCAGAATGTTCTTGGGCATGGATTATGTGGCGGAGAGGTTGCACACTGGCTACATAGCTCAATATTTCGACATCTATTTTTGGTATGACCGAGTCTTTGACAGGTTTTGCACCGCATCGGATTTGGGATAAATTCTTGCACACAAACCCTTTCCTATCCTAATTTAAGGATTTCTGGTCTACGGATTAGGTCGAATGTCACAATTGCAGCACCGGTAGAGATTAGTGCGTCACCATCTTTTCGCATGATTTTTTTGACTTCGATCACTTTTTGGTTTCCTAGCCCTTCTACTAATTCTTCTTCGGAGAGATTGATTAGGTTTCTGGAAAATATTCTGCCTTGAGTGGTGTTAAGACCTTTGTGAGAGGTAATTTTTACAGGTATAATGCCTATGTGAGTTGCTTTAATATACTTTTCGGCCGATTTCGCATTTTCGACTTTTAGGAGGAGGTCACCGGATCTTAATTCCGTTACAACGGTGTTATCACCGCAAATGTGTTTTAAACCCCTTTCGATTTGAAAGACATTATATGATGATAATGGACGGATTTTGTCATCTGCAATTGGACCGATGGCACTTGCCACTAAGAACCGAGGGATATGGTCGTCATTTTGTTTTGGCGCAGGAAGTGGTACAAAGTCACTGAATTTTGGTCGCTTGTTGGGACGTTGCAAATCGGGATCGAGTAACCGAAACCTATTGCTTTCGGGGGGGTCAGCCCCGTTCATGGTGTCGAATGATAACTACGGCACTGAGTTTTTTTTTTTATGTTTACACTAATAAACTAACAACTACAACTTTAAGGAGCTACGGTAACTGAATCAGCTAGACTATCGTAGTCGATCGCAAAGAGGAAAAGAACGCGTGAAAAGGTCACGGGACGTGTTTACACGGTGGTTGCCCACTTTGAACTGATGCAACTAATTATTTAGTATGGTAGTAGTGTTAATTCTCTTGATGAATTTTTATTTTATTAGATTTTGAAGAAAAACAATCATATATGTGCTCTGAAATAAATTTTTTTAAATTTGATATTTATTTTACAAATAAAAATTATATTTCAATATTAAAGATAATACGTATATGTATATGGTAAAAGGCGAGCCGGGAGTTTGAAATTGCAAATTTGGTATGTGGCGTCTAAAGGATGTATTTGAGCCGATTTTATCTTGATCCGATTCAACCCAGTTTTGACACACGGGAATACTATTATCAGGAAAGGATTCTCTCTGAATTCCAATTATATATCCTACGCACTGACCTATATTTCCTTTCAAAAGTCAACATAGGTCCAGAGTCCACATATTCGGTACCTAAGGGATCGAACAATTTTGGCTCGATTTGGAAAATCTTTTTGTCATAGTCTAAAAACACTATTCGTGCAAGGTTTCATCTCGTTATATTAATTGGTTCTTGATTTGCATTTTGGAAAGTGAAAGAATCAGATGGGATTTAAAATTGGGTTTCATTAGAAGAAGGCGTGGTTGTAGTCCGATTTCCTTTGTTTTCGCACTAAACGTAGGAGTGTCAGGGTAACATTACATACCAAATTTAGTTAACATCGGGCGGCTAGACCTACGAACTCTTCCTCACTTTTTTGCCAAGGAAGCCGTGTACCAAGTGTCATTAAGTTATCTAAATATTTACTCAAGTTACAGCTTGCACAGACAGTCACTCGGAATTCAAATCGTTTTATCTTCTTATTAATTTATATATACATATGTAACCCATATCTGTTTCGATTAGTTTTAGGTGATACAAACATCCGTTAGTTTATAAAACTATTATATTCTATAGCAACATGTTGCAAGAGTATAAAAAAGTTGACTCTTCGAATTTCAAGGCTGCGTGTTTGTGTAGCAGTTATAAAAATAGTTCAAGATCTTCGACCAAAGCTTATCAGTCAGCACATAAAGTATTCTGGGTTAGATGACCAGGAAGTATTACAAATTTCTAGAATTTTTTGAATCAAATATCTTCAGTTCAAATTAAACACAATCTCTATTATTTTTGAAATATTATTTTCTTTAACTAGGGATGGGCAGGACTTGTCGTAATGGTTGAAAATCGTCACGAAAATAAATGGATTCATGTTAAATGTGACTGCCAAGAAAGCTACAACGTTGTATCCACAAGAGGTGAATTAAAAACGGTGGATTCGGTACCGCCTTTGCAAAGGTATGAATTTGTAAATTTGTATTCCAATTGCAATAGTTATCTATCTCCAATTTAGGCAAGTTATTATCGTTCTAACCCAACTAGAAGGTAGCGGTGGTTTTAGTATTGCCCATCGCCTAACCCATCGTCTTGCAAATTCCAGGGGACTTCATGACTGGGGACCTCCAGGCGCAACGCACTGCCCACCAATAGAAAATGTTCATGGATTGCATGCACCTCGTTTGATTACTTAAGTTTTCAGCATTCTAGTCTACATTTCACTATACTGAAACATACATATTTATAAATACAAGTACGAATATACACATATACGTAGGATTAATAAATAATTTAAATGTTTTGTTTTCCTAGTAATGTAAGACAAAAGTGAATAAAGACCACATTGAAAATAAAGGATTTTACTTGATTGATTTGATTTTTTTAGCCGGAAATCTATTGAAGCACCAAAGTTTCTGTGCCTTGCGTACATCCAGAAACTGAAGAGGATTGTTCAGGTAATATTCATACCAAAAATGGAAAGAAAAGATAGCTCAATAGCGAAATCTTCTCCTCTCGCTGAATAATATAAAGAGTTAATAAACAATGAAATAAGCAGAAAGGTTATGATTATTTTACTTGTGGCTCTATGTACAGACCCCTGAAAGGCTTTTCAAGACAAAATTCACAAATTCTAGCAGGGAGCACATTGTCTTTAACCCCAAGCACGATCGTGGAATGTTTAGGGTAAGACATTATAAACAAGGGAGGGTACAATAAAACAGATCGCGATGCATGCCACTACTTATTTTTTGGTCATCCCTGTGTGACGAATTCCCGAGATACTTAATTTCACAAATAGTTTTTAACAAGAAAAATTGTTAACTTCTGTTGCACCGAAGCTAAACACCCTTCATAAATACAGAAATTTCCTTACAAGATTACTTGATTCCGATCGTCCAGTTCTTTTGGCAGCTATATGCTATAGTGATCCGATCTGAGCAATTTCTTTGAGATTGCATCATTGACTTAAACCATAACCTTGACAAATTTTGTGAAATGTAGCTTGCGAAATCTCCGTCAACACGGACAGCAAATGACCGAGACTCAATTTTTTTGTTTCCATGTCAAAGTGTCAATGTTTCGAGAGACTGACACGACGACAAAGCGTCACAACATTGTGTTGTTGATAGAAAATCCGAGCTTTTCAAAAAAAAGCAAACGAACGAACGCCGATTGTCGCCGCTTCTCTTGCCGATTTAACAGCTCTGCTTACAAACCTCGTAAATATGTATGTTTATGTTTGAGCCACGGTAAAATATTTTAAAATTGACAAATATTTTGCGGGGTTGTAAATTTTTTCTTCTAGACGGAATATCAGAAAGTTTCTCAATTTATGATTTTTAAATTTTGCCACCGTTGCGAAAAGTCGGTAGTAGGCAAGCGCATGCTTGGGAAGATGTGATGGTGTCTGCTTTCATTAATGGAGTAAGTTTATTTTTGTTGACTTGTGACCCTACTGATGTTATTTCAGACGACTTAGTCAAATTTACATAACGTGCACAAAAAAAATGTGTGTGATTTTTTTAAACAAATTGCGTTTTATGAGTTAATGAGATAAAAATATTTATACATACATATAAACACGCTCATGTATACATTGTCAAATAATCATACTGCCAACGGCTGGTTTACTGTGTACCAGAGAGCTGCAACGAGTATGATTAAGTCAGGTGAAACACTACTACCTGTATAGCCGACTTCGCTTCAAATAAAATCATATCAGCTTAGGCGTTGTTCGGTCAATCAAACCGATCAATTACTCGAGTAATGTAGTATTGATAACAATCATATGAGGCATACTCGGGCAAAAATGTATGAACTAAGTATGACGCATGCCGAAGATTTCGATGCGTAAATACATAGACTTGTAAATATGTACCGCAATTACACGAGTAAATCAGTGCATTGAATATAATATAAAACCTGAACACAGTCGAACGTTTCAATCACAAGCAAATCATGTAAAAAACTGATCGCTACTGATTCAAATTTGTTGATTGTCGCTGATTTGAAGGCAAACGGTTCGATTCTTGCAAATGAATCAAACTGACAGAATCAGCCAGAGTAACTGATCATCACACGAGTTTGAAAAAAATGTATTATTCGTTGCAGTTGCAAGAATTGACCGGTACAAAGCACTGCGCACTGGGTCTCTCAAAATGTCGACAGTATGCTCCAGGCTACACCCGTTAAGCTGGTAAACAAAAACATGGAGAATAACATAAGAGACAAAACCAATAACTACAACAGTATCAACATTTTTGGCATCAGCAGCGGTTCCAGAAGCTTGAGCGATATCATGAAAAAGGTGCAGGGACAAACTCTTCCCAAGGGTCGCCTAAACGATCCAAACCCTTGATGTCGATAAACCTGTGAAAGGGACGTCGTCACCACCAGCATTGAGGAATATCAGACCTCTGGCAAATGCGGTACATCCTCGTTGAGACTGTATGGTTGAACCGAGATGTACAAGAACCCGTCGGATAATGCATGTAAGAAAAAGAGCACGGAAAACACAGATCATGAACAAAAGGCGGTATACAGGAGGAAGTATATGTAGCTTAACTTAGTGAATAGTTTTGTCTACTACAAGGAACGTGGGCGCATGCGATTTCCATGCATGGACGACCTATATACACATAGTGACCATCAGGCCAATATGTTTGACATGGGCACCCAGCCAACCAAAATCGAAGGGGAACCCTGTACAAACGAAAGGATTGGAGGTCGAAACGTTATAAGAAACACTTTTCAAACTCTGGTTCGACGGTAATATGAGTTGTAAGGAAAATTTAGCTCGAGTGGCGGAGATGACGGTAAGACACATTAGCAAAGCATGCGAAGCTTTTATCATGCGAGGAGGAGCTGCCAAAAGAATCGGGGATCAACCCAGAATATGGAACTATGCAAACGCTACAAAGGGCATTGTAATGACCTTAAAAAGGCTCCTTGGGACGATGCGTACTGCGGAATAAAACATACGTCAAGAAAACACACTCGGTAATTCGGCTCAGTACTATTAGAGTCACTTGCACTTTTCGCAAAGTGTCTCTCGATGCAGCTGGTACCATATCACCAGACATAATGGACAAGGAAGTCAAAAGAGTTTACGACAGAACAAAGAATATAGGGAGGCCACTAACGGTTGCGGAGCGGAAAGACGAAAAGCAAACAAGTACCAATGAATGGCAGAAACGATGGCACATCCTGAGGCAGTTTTTGAAAGGGCTCGGTTGAGAATATGTCCACAAATACTGTCATATTAACGGAACAAATTGCTTCTTATAAGAGTAGCGGGGAAACGCGTTGGACATTTTTTTCCTGTCTGAGGTATGAAAATGAGAGAGCAAATTGGGAAAAGTTAACAGCGAAGCGAGTGACTCAAGATAATGAATTGCATTACATGAATTCGAATCTGGTGGGTAATTGAGTGAGGATGTGGTATGCTATAGTTCTGCAAGAACTTAAAAAGGAAGAGTGGCTACGAAGAGAATGCAAAAGGATGAACGAGAGATAGGCCTGAAAGATGTGACAGACGAGTCGAATGGCTAGCTTGTCCTCACGATGTATTGCCTAACAGCAGTACCGTAGGGCGTACACAAGCAAGGATCATGGAGTTAAGGGTTTAGCCCATAGATGTGTTGTTCCGCAAGTCTGGATGGGGGTGGTAACTTTAGCGTACAAATCGCATATAATTGGATAAGTAATAATAACAATAAGTTTAATATTGATATACAACTACTTTTGCACTATACGTATATAATGTAAAAAAAATTGTAAAAACGATTTAATGTAACACTTCATGTGAACATTAAAATGAAAAATATAAGTGTAAAATAAATTTTAAATCCAAAATATACGTAATTCAAAAAGTGGTAATTTTAACTTTAAACACAAATATCTCGAAAACTACTGCTTTCCAGCCGACCATACCCATTTCATTTCCGAAAGCCTGGGACGGTATTCTAAAGTTTTCCCGGGACTTTTATTTAACAATCCAGTGATCGAACTCAAGAGTGAGTTACAAGGTAAACGATTTACATATAAATTGTATTACTGATAAGTAATAATATCATGATTTGGATGCGAGAAGGTGTACTTACAAATCGCTCATTTACATGAATAGTGTCATAACTCAAACCACACGATTTTTAAGTTAAGTATGCAGAAATGTGCACAATGTAATTGTCCATATCATGAAAAAATTGCAATCTGATTCGTAGAAAAATAAACACTAGAGACAATAATGTGACGTTATTCCACTTGTTATGTTGTATTATTTTTACCTCCAGTAACGACTCATTTCAGTTTTATCAGAATTGTCATAGGGTGAATTTTAATTTCTTCTCAGAAAGAATCGAGATATTTACAACAATATTGGTGTAAAGGTAATTATTTTTTTCATGTTGCTAAATATCTTGTAAACCGTATTATATTGGTATGACACAGTGTTGTTAATAAAATTATAATCGTCGAATGAAGTCTTCTTCTTCTTTACTGGCGTAGACACCGCTTACGCGATTATAGCCGAGTCAACAACAGCGCGCCAGTCGTTTCTTCACGAATGAAGTAGTAGTGAATAATTCTGCATCTGTGTCCCCGCGTTCATCATTATTATCGGAAGACTGACGATTCCATAATTGACATAACATATGGACCCGGTTCACCGAATGATACTGATGACGGTGTCACAGCAAAAACGAAGCACGTTGTGTTATATTTTCCGAAGAAGATTCTCCTGGTGCTACATCCTTCACGAAACCTATTAAAAATGTTTTTTCTAATGTACAACTTACAACATCAACTGCGGACACAGAAAAATCTGCCTAGATATCGCTATGGACGTATCAGCGAAATTAGAACGACTCGTTATAAAAATACTGTTATTGATATTCGTGTTTGTAAATAATTTTTTAAAAACAGTCTTAATGTCAACGTTAGGCCAATACGAACCCTTATAAAACCTGATCAAAGTGGCAAACACGGTAAACACAAAAAAATCGATAATAACATAGTATCTGGAATTAGGGAGTTTATTGGAAATATATACGTATAACGGATGATCCAACTAGATGCTATTTTCAATGGCCTTTTTTTGACAGATCGCCACTGAATCGTGTCAAGCTGTCATATTATTTTTGTTTAGTTTTGTTTGGGATTTTATGTTGGAAAGACCTACGCCTGAATAACGTTTACAAATTCGTGTTCTGTAAATAATGTGTTTCGCGCGCTTCAGTCAACTTATGGGCAATATAATCGACCTACTGAGCGTACCATTCGCAACATCATCACCCATCTTGAGACCCATTCATTATTGGGTAATATTCGACCGAATATAACAAGTCAATCCTGTTGTGATAGACGGAAGACACTTTCCAGTGCTTTAGACGTGCGTAATAGACTCTAGGTTCTAAAATAGACTCGGGAGCACCTGCCTCCGTGCAGCAAAAAACGCAAACACCAGGAAAGTTCGAAGTAGGGAAGCTGCAATCACAACAGACAGCCCAACGATTTTCTACTCGATGTGCAGACCTGCTCCCTGAGAGCACTCCTCAACACCTCAGTATACGAGAACTGTGGGACGGCATTTCAAGCTCCTTACGTACAGCTGTGAGTGTGCCGTATCGCAGTGAAGAGGAAGCAGACTGCCTCGCAACGTTGCAATCGACCATAAGGCGTGCATTTGCTGACAAAAAAGATAAATGCCGAAGTGCGTGAGTACAATGAGCTTGACAAGATGACCGACAGGGGTAATGCTCCAAAATTCTACGAAAAGATGTGGCAATTTACAAAAGGTTCCAAGAACGGAGCATACTCTTGGCCCTCCTCCCGAGGGATAGTGCTACCAAAAAGGTTAACCTCAGGAAAAAGTTTAAGGTTACCCTCGGCAACAAAGACGATTGGAACGACTCCAACCTCGGGATGGTGTTGAGGAAAAGTACTATGAGGTGGTAAACTGATGGCTCGAAAATGTCGGAGGGAATCGGCGCAGGGATTGTAAGCCCACGCACAAGGCTCTTCATACCCATGGGTGAGTTCCAGAGCATTTTCAAGACAGAAGTTTATGCCATAAGCCGGTGTATAGAAATAAACCTCCATCGCAATGAGCGAATAGCCATTCTCAGCGATAGTCAAGCGGCGCTAAAGGCGATCTCCTCTTACGAGATCAAATCGCTTCTAGTGCAGGAGTGTAGGGATAGGCTGAATAGCCTTGCGGAAAGAAACCGGGTACACCTGATCTGAGTGCCTGGTCACAAAGGTATAGCCGGTAACGAACTGGCGGACGAGCTCGCCTGCTCCGCGGTCTCCACCAAAATGGTAGGACCCGAACCCTTTAGGGGGTGGGTCCCCACACCATAAAGGAGCTGCTCCATAAAGAGGAAAGAGTAGGCAGAGAAGAGTATTGGCTACAGGCTCGTGGTATGAGACACGCCAAGCTGCTAATGGGAGGTTACAACTTGAAAAGGTTCAAAATTGTAATAAACCTCTCCAGGAACAAACTCAGGCTGCTAGTCGCATGGTACACTGGTCACTGCAAGCTAAACAGGCATCTGCATAGCATGGGCCTATCAGCTTGTGCCAGCTGCCGTTTCTGCGACATGGAGCCTGAAACCCCGGAGCATCTGCCGTTTGACTGCACAGCAGTCTGTAGACGCAGATCTAAAGCCCTTGGAGTACTGTTTCCGGATAGGGATCGCATTGCCTCGCTGCCGCCTGGAAGTCTACTGGACTTCATTAATGGGCTGGGTCTAGGCGAGTCAATGTGAGTAAGGAGAGGGCACAATGAACCAAAGGTCGCAGTGCATTCCTCATCAGCATTCATACTCTTGTAGAACCCCCAGGGGTGAACTAGTGACTGATGCCCAGAGCATACTTAAATTATGGAGTGAACACTTCTTCAACCTGCAGAATGGCAGTGAAGTCATAATACCAGGAGATGTCGTACCCGATTCCTCAATCCATGACGATGGAACAGACGTTCCATTGGTCGACCATGAAGAAGTTCGAATAGCAATTGCCCGTCTGAAGAACATCAAAGCGGCGGGCCGATGGATTGCCGGCCGAGCTATTCAACCATTGCGGCAAAAAACTGATAAGGAGAATGCATCAGCTTTTTTGTAGAATATGGTCAGAAGAAAGCATGCGCAACGATTGGAATTTAAGTGTTCTCTGCCGAATCCAAAAAAGGGAGACCCCACCGTCTGCGCCAACTACCGGGGGATAAGTCTCCTCAATCTATCGAGCGTACCGTGTAAAAGAGTAAAGCCCTCCGTAATTGATAATTGATTGATTGTATTTTATCAGTGTGGCTGTAGACCTGGAAAATCATCAATTAGCCAAATATTCTTCATGCGCTAAATCTTGGAAAAGACCCTTGAAAAGAGCATCGACACACACCACCTGTTTGTCGATTTTATGCTCCCTCGTCGCTGTTGACAGTCATAACTTCGAAGTTGTAGATAATTTCGTCTATCTTGGAACCAGTATCAACACCAACAATAACGTCAGCCTCGAAATCCAACTGATGATACACAAGTTTTCGGAGAAGTAACGTGCAGTGGCGTAATTGGAAATATAGCCGAGGTACACAATTTTATAGTAGTTGATATCGTCGATAAAGTCATAATTAGAGTAAACTTTCTAGCAAATCAAGGAATAAAAATAGCCATGAAAAATATGGTTATGACTTATATAAATTTGGAAGTGCCACTTATGTAGAATATGATAGCATATAACAGAGAGCTAGCAGATTCTTCAAAAATCAAAAGCAGTTATTTGGCAGAAATAAATGGGAGCTATAGGACAAACAATTTGTGGTGGTCACAGAAGACACCATACTTACCTCTGGCAAAACCCTGGCTATGACAATACAAGCTAAACGTGTTTCAGTACGAGTATTTAATGGGTTCAAGTTATCAGTCAAACTTTCCAGAGGAGCTATATTATGACAGTGTCAAGAGATTTAAGCCGTGATAAATTGTGCAACGTCTTAAGCAAGATGCCATTGTGAAAAACCATGTATCGGGCAAAATTAATGCATGATAGACGGAACTCGAAGCATAACATCAAAATACGACTAATCAACTACTTCTTAGAAATGCAACAATTTTTGATAAAAACGATTCCAAGCTCTTAGAAGCATTTATTTAGGAAAAGTGAATTAGTATGCCAATCCATACCTGAAATCGTCAAGTCCATGGTATTTACTGTGATACTGATGAGGAAGAAAGATAGCAGCATTAGGTTCTGTATGGACTATAGAAAGTTTAACCTACCTAGAATCGATGACCCACTCAACTCGCTATCTGGCACAAAATTCCATAATAATTTACCATAATGAACTTTGGATTATGTAACGCTCGTGTTACTTTTAAGGGACGTATGAACCAGGTAATAAAAGGATTGCATTGAAAGACATGTTTTATATACATTGGCGATATCATCGTGCTGAGTAAAAGTTTCGATAAACACCTTAAGGACTGGGAAGATGTTTCTCAACGAATAGCTCGCTTTTCAAAAAGGAAGTAAGCTACTTGGGACACAAATTGATCTCGTAGGTCATTTGCAGAGCTAATGAAAAATTAGAGACTGTAAAAGATTGGCCTACTTCTAAAAGTTTACATGAATTACGCAGTTTCCTTGGACTGTGTAGCTATTAACAAGGATTTGTTCTAAATTTTGCCAGCGCAGCTAGTAGTCTATATGAACTCACGAAAAAGAAGACGGTCTTTTAGTGCCATAAAGAACAGGAAGCGACTATCTTTCTCTGAAAAATCGGATAAATAAAATTGGGCACGATGGAATAAGTTAAAGTGAAAATGGGCGAAGCTCCGGATATCTGATGATTGTACCGAAAGTAAGACTTCCTGAAGTTCTCAACGAACTGTACATCGGTCTAAGTGGAGGACACTTGCAAATCACTAAAACTTTGGAGAAATTAAAACAAAGATTTTATTGGGCTGGTTGTCGGCAGTCAATTACGGAATGGATCGCTAATTGTGCCGAGTACATTGCAGCTAAAGGGCCAAGGTCCAGGAGTCATGGTCAGATGAAAAGTTCAATTCGAGTGCGACGTTTGAGATAATCGCCATGGACGTAGCTGGTTCATTTCGTACCTATAAATTAGGACACAAATATGTATGTTTTGGTAGTTATGAACTATTTCAGAAAATGGGTAGAGGTATACGCAATTCCTATCCAAGAGGCCGAAACTGTAGCGGAGCAATTTATCAACATTTGGGTGTCGAGATATGGAGTTCCAATAGAATCACATTCTGACCAAGGGGAAAAATTTTATTCAGCTCTAATTCAGAAGATGTGACAGAAACCGGATATAACTGCCATGCATTGGAAGTCAGCAGCATCCTGGAGCACGAGATGAGGAAAATTCGTGCTTTGGTAAGACGGTGTAATAAATAAATTATAAAATGAAAGCAAAATACGACAAGGCAATGAATTCTTAGAGAACGAAATTGTGTATTGTTTTATAACCCACAACGAAAAATGGGTTGTCTCCCAAATTACAGTGTAGTTGGAAAGAACCATGCCAGGTCATTAAGCAACTCAACGATGTAGTGTATCGCATTCACAGAACATTGGAAGACTTAGGAATGAAATGAATGGTAAAGCAAATGCTTATAATAGGGAGGGAGGATCAGACTTAGGTGGAAGGCAGTGTGGTGAACACGAATGCTATAGCAAAATAAAAACGACAGTAAATTGCCAGAATTAACTAGTCAAATATATTCGGAGTTGCCAGAAAGTTCGAGTGGCGACGTTATACTAATGATCTAGTATATATACACATAACGTCTGCCGGATTGTGGATTGTGCAGCAGACACAGTTCTAATTGCCAGAGACAGTTCCAGTTCTTTGGTAAAGAGATATAAGAAGTTGTAAACTTGAATTACGAATAATAAGCATTAAGTTTTTTGAGTAAGATGTAAAGATAAGTGTATAGCCATTAAACTGGGACTTGAGAGTGATATGCTGAATACAATGCTTACGACACGACATGGCATCACGACAGTGAACTGAAAACGGCGTTGTGCATCCTACTACATGAACGCATGTATACAAGACAACACAGCCCTCCATTTTGCAATTTCGTTGTGGCCATACTAATACCTTGCACTTCAATGAAATTTTAATATTTTGTTCAAAGTGAAATTTTTTATGCAAAAAATAAGTGAATAGGTATATATTTTTGTTTTAAATTATCAATTGTTATTACAAATGATATAATAGAGCTATAATAGAGCTATTTTAGGCTTTTATTTGTAAAATAACGTCAAGTTTGTAAGGGTTGTGAATAATTTTACATTTTACATATTAGTGGCATCACCACTCTTCCCCATCTCTCTATCTGCCATTCTACTGTCAACTCTACTGTCGTCCTACTGTCGTTGGCAAATATAGGAGAATATTGAAGTAAGCGAGAACGACAACTGTCGGCCTACCGTCGTGTATTCGTGCAGCTGTCAAAATAACAGTGTCCATAAGAACGTGTGTATTTTAATATTTGACAGATGTCGTTTGTCGTCTGTCGCGACCATTGTGTTCAGCGTATGAGTTACAAGGACGACGAATAATCGCAAATTCCGTTACAAAATATTAATCCAGTAATACAATGTTTTGACCATCCCTAGGAAAGTGAAATTTTTCGAAAATTGATAAACGAAGAAATGGGCTGCTTATATAATTTGAATTAGTTTTTCATATGTTATTGCCAACGAAACGGCAATCCGTATGCAGTCTCGCAATCACTACATATTTGAGACATTTTAAAGTAAAGTCTCAATTTGTGGCAATTCACTACTCACAATACAGTCTTTAGTCTCAAAATGTCGTCTCAAATTTGTCACTTAATAGTAAATAAGTCACAAACCTAATAAGAATTATCTTTTTCCATTTTGTATATATTGACATTTCACTTACAAAGATCATCGTAGATATTAATCGAATACCGGTTTTTATATTTTTTAGACAACTCAAACATGTAGAAGTTAAAAAAAAAAATTAAGTAGAAGAAAAGGCATTTAATACTCTTACAACTTGCAAGACTCAAAGACTTAACGTCCAAAATATTAATTATTATATTGACTGACATATTTGGCATAATTCATCTCTAATTTAAAATGTCTCTGTATCAAAGTACTAGATTTAGATACTCAAGTCGAGATGCCCCGTTGTAGACAATTTTTGTGACTTTCAACTATTTTGCAATTCAATACGTGACAGTCACAAAAATCTCTCAATTGTAAACGAAGACGAGTAAAATTAATGCACCTGATAGGGCCCATACACGACACACATGTGCGTTCGATCTGTGTGAATTCGTTTCGCCCATACACGACACACAAATCCATTTTGCGTTCGTTTTACACACAGTTAACATGTGCGACAGGCAAGCGGAACTTTTCTTCGAATTTATTTCTATATATACATTTATATATATATATATATATATACTATAGCACTTTTATCTATTTCTTTGTATTTCATTAATAAGTTATTTCCACTTTTATTTTTCTCAATTTTATTTTTATATTTATCACTTTTCGTTTGCCAAACGACTTTAGAAGCTTCAAACAATCGACTTTTTTTTTGCTTAAATCTCTTAAAAAAATGTCTAAGAATATGTTCACAAAACTATAGATTGGAATTCGAAATATTATCGAAGCTAGAATGGAAATAGTGACCGAGCGCCAAGCAAATATGTATAAGAGCGCTTAGGCAAAAAGCGAAAACTTCAAAGCTCGATTTCTCGGTTTTTCATTTTTACGATTATTTTTAATTGGCGGGCAGGATAGAAAAAAAACTAAGCGTTGTATGGAATTGGGGCAAAGTTTATTATCTTTGGCATTAAATTATCTTCTATTTAAACTTAAAAAAAAAACTAAGAAAAGTCAAGTTTGAACATATTTTTAAACAACATAAAGTAAAACTTTTTTGATCAAAGACCACATTTTTCAATTTTAAAAAATTTTGTAAAATTTTAGACTTTTTTTTATTTTCTTAGTTTAACTATATAGAAGACAAATTATTAAAAAACATGAATCTCTTTGAATTTTTTGTTTTCGATAGAAATTGCGACCTGCATCCTGCCCGCCGTCCGAAAAATGCACATGCGAGATGCATCGGGCAATTGCTTCCCAAAGGCAGAATATCAAAGATTTCGTATCCAAAAAATTCGTGAAAGGTGTTCAAATATATAACTGTAAGGCCTAGAAATTTCGCTTGAATCAATTATTTCTTTCCCTCCCAAAAAATCGATTTTTTGAAGCCTCTACATACACGACACACCTGTTCGCGCACCGATCGTAAAAAATCAAACATTTTCGCGAACATGGATCGGCATGCGCTCAAGCCCACACACGAGTAAACCACACGCGCACACATACCGATCGAACGCACTTGGGTGTCGTGTATGGGCACTTTAAAACAACTCTAATGTGCATTGAAATTTTAAGCTGGCAGACGGCAGACTTGTGCATTTAGACAGCTGATAGTGAAATTTGTTTATTAAAAACAAAGTTAAATAAAAATGAATAAGATAAATTATTAATAAAAATCTTAGTATTCTTGGAAAATCAGTATAAATTTAACGAAAAAATTCGTTTATAATTAACTACGGTAAAAGATAATTAGAATGAAATTAAAAGCAATAATTGAATGTAATGCGGAAAAATTAGCAAAAAGTTAAGAATATTGGAAAATTAGATAGCAAACTAAGCGTTGTTTATTTTTTGCCATCTAAAAATATTAAATTTTTTTCTGTTAAAATACTTGCACATAAGAAAAGGATTGCAGATTTGCGAATATGGATTAAAAACTATTATCGACATAAGGAAACGATTTCAAGACACATAACCATAGAAAATTTAATTATGGTGTAGACAGAGATAAATAAATTTATCCCTGGTGTAGTGGTTTCTCTTTTTTCTTAAATAATTAGGACATGTATCTGGCAACACTTGATATGTAATCGTTACCGGAATTTTTTCTACATATCTTTTTTTAGTAATGTGGCATCATTTAGTTTGTCCGCCATCATTTGATAGAAATAAGAAGGCAATTAGTTTGTGGCAAAATCTTTGGATTTTGTAAAAATGTGTGCGTGAATTTAATTGAATTTAAAAACTTTTTAACAATACTTTTCTGAGCGGTTTTTGAATTGAATTACATAGGAATCACCGTTGTTTAAAAAGTTCCAGCTATAATATTGAAGTAATAAGTCTAACAAATTATTCCAAGCATTATGTCGTATCCATCTCGCGCACCTATACCACCTTATATGAATCCGACTATACCACCTCCTCATGTAAGTTGTATATCAAAGTTTCTAAATCTTATATATACAATTATATTATGTGATAAATAGATGATGCCTCCTATACCATCAGCAAGGAATTATAGAAGTTCTGCTACTATCAGCTCGCAGCCCACTGTTTACCAACGTTTACCTGATCCGGTTCCCCAATATCGTGGTCCAATTATTACGGTTTTTGTGGGTACGTATAGAAAAAAACAATATGCTATTTATATTGAAATACTTATTTTACTGTAGGAAATATAAGTGAACGAGTGCCTGAAGCATTGATAAAAAGAATATTGGCAGCTTGTGGTGTAGTGGTGAATTGGAAACGAGTTTCCACTTTTGGTTTTTGTGAATATGAGTAAGGCTTAAGTTGTAAATTTTAAAATGCAGAATATAATCGATTTTTGTTTTTAATTTATAGCGGGCCAACCGCGGGTATGCGAGCTGTACGTCTTCTAAGTGAACTTGAATTAGATGGGAAGAAACTTGTGGCAAAAGTTGATGCGAAAAATAAACTTCTTTTAGACAATTATAAGGAAGAAGAACTAAAAAACGGAATCAATGTTTCTGCGGTAGATGAGAAATCAGAAGATGATTATGTTCTTAGTCAAATGAGAAAAATACTTGATGAACATAAACATGAATTCGATGAATTTGATTCCAATTCTCGTGGTGACGTATTCGGCGGTAGAATAAATAAATCTAAAATGGCTCGGACGGAAGATAAAATGACAAAAGTCCTTAACGAAACTAATCTAGAAGAGGAAAAGAGAAATTTGATAAGCAGCGAAATCGGAAAATTCAGAAAAAGGGCAGAGGCCGATGAACACCGAAAAGAAAAGGAAAAAGAAAAACTGAGAGAAAAGGAGAAAGATAAGGATAGAGAATATGAAAAAGAAAGAGAAAAGGATCGAAAACCTGATGTTATAAAAGACGATATAAGTGATGAAGACTGGGATGCTACAGAAAAAAAGGTCCCAATTGATAAAGTCGAAAGAGTGACCAGTCGAAAGGACCGCCACTCCAGCAGCGTGTCACCCAACAGAAAGGATAAGGAACGGGAAAGCAGAAGAAGAAGAAGTAAGTCTCGTTCGCGCGAAAGAGAACGTGATCGAGAATACAGGGAACGCGAAAGGGAGCGAGAGCGGGAACGGGAGCGTGAAAAGGAACGCGAAAGAGAACGCGAACGCGAACGTGAACGTGAAAGAGAAAGAGAAAAGGAGCGTGAAAGGGAACGAGAAAGAGAGCGCGAACGTGAACGAGAACGCGAAAGGTAAATATTTAGAAGGGTCCCTAAACGACATGTTTTGTGATATACATACATACACTATACTAATAATTTATTTATTAGATATATAATTTATTTATTTATATGTAAGTTATTTTTACTAAAATTACTTTATGGAGTGTATTTTTTCTTTTTGAATTTTACTGTATTTTTTCTAATTTATGTATTCAAAACCATTGGATTGTATAAAATTTATTTATATTAATTACCGACATAGGGAACGAGAAGAAAAAATTGTAAAAAATATTAAGGATCTACAAAGAGAAAAAGAAGTTGAGGAAGAACTACGAGAACGTAAGAAAGCTGAAAAAAAGGCTAGAGAAAAAGAAGAAGCTTACCAAGAAAGACTAAAAAACTGGGAGTTAAGAGAAAAACGAAAGGCGAAAGAGTACGAAAAGGTATGGAAATGTGACAAAGTGCATGAAGTGTAAATTTATTAAAAATATTCTTAACATATGTTATTAAAAGATACGAATTAAGGATAAAATGAAACTAGAAGAGCGTGAGAAGGAAGCCAAAAGACTTAAAGAATTCGTGGAAGACTATGATGATGAAAGAGATGATCATAAATATTATAAGTAAGGCGTAAAAAAATTATTTACAAAAATTTGTGTACATATTTCTTAAATTTCTGTTTACTGTGTTCTTGCAGAGGTCGAGAGCTGCAGAGAAGGTTAGGAGATCGCGTCCGAGAAGCAGATCTTGACGCTAAAGATCGCAATAAAGAACAGGAAGAATTAGAAGAATTGCGCAATAAAATATTTAGTGGGGAATATGAGAATCCTTCACAAGAATATGAGAGGGCAAAGAAGGAACACGAAAAACTGTATAAACCTCAAATATTAATTGATGTAAATTTGGAAAATATTCAACGAAAAGAACGTGAGAAGGAGCGTATTAGAGAAAAATTGCAATCAATTGAAAGTAAACGACTCTTACTTGATGTTAATTCAAATGATGAAGGAGAATTAAATGCTCTATCAAAATCATATTCTATAGAGTCAATTTCAAACGATGATGCGAATTCTCGAGCTGATTCCACGTCAAATATAGAAACCAACTACAGTCGCCATGGTTCTGAGTCACGAGATTTTGTACCTGTCGTGAATACTCTTGCAACCAGCTCTACACCATCGACCACATTACAGAGTGTAAGCAGTTCCAGATCTCAAAAGACAGATGCTACCACGCCGCCCACACAAGCAACCGTTATTAGTCTTAATTTAGGTGCTAACTCAAAAAAAAAGAAAATTGAGGCGACAGGAGTTTTTAACGCTGACGAGGATATAGACGATGAAAATAACTCGAAGAGACGGAAATTGGTTCCATTGGGTAACATATTTTGCTTTTTGTTAATTTCTCGCTTTCATATAAAGATTAAAATGTATTATATTTTAACATAGATTATGATGACAATCAATCAAGAAGTGGAGGAAGTACAGCCCAGACAGACCGCCAAAATTCAAATATCGGAAAACCTAATTCGAAAAAACATGGTAAGAATGATACTGCCAGTCAAGAAACAGTGAATAACAAAAAGGAGGAAAATAATACTAGGATACATGATGAAAAACGGCGTCATATTAAGAGCATTATTGACAGAATTCCTACACAAAAGGAGGATTTGTTTAATTATAAACTCGATCGTAATGAAATCGACAACAACCTTATGGAACGAAAAATTCGACCATGGATAAATAAAAAGATTATTGAATATATTGGAGAGCCCGAACCGACTCTTGTGGATTTTATATGTTCAAAGGTGCTTGCTGGAAGTTCACCTCAAAGCATTTTGGATGATGTGCAAATGGTAAGCAATACTTAGGTAATTTTAAATATTGCGATATATATTTAAAAAATATATTTGTTCAGGTCCTAGACGAAGAAGCAGAAGTATTCGTTGTTAAAATGTGGAGATTGCTAATTTATGAAGTAGATGCAAAAAAAATTGGGATAGGTAAATAATTTGTGTAATATTAAGTTGCATATTTATATAAATAAAATAAAAATAAACCTGATATGAAATATATCGGTTTTTAGATATAATATTCAAAGCTTTTTTTGGATTTTTTAGTTAAAGAGAATTTAAATAACCAGATACCTTTATTACCTTCTCATAAAAACAGTATTGAAATTTATTACATCCAACAAACTACAATTATTCCCATAACTATTGCGCAATGTTTTCAACAGCGAGAGGATGTTATTTAAATAACATTGTAGTGATGATGCAAACGAGTAATTAAATTTATTTCTTTAAGTAAACCTGTTTGTATATATCAAGATTCTGACGCTCAGAAAGCATTATATAGAAATTTGTAAGCATTGCACTATATTTAGTATACATAGTCAATATCCCGTAGTATGGCCTTTTTTTTTTTAAGATTTTTTCAGAAATATTTATAAACGAAATGAGAAAACACAGAGCTTTCAAATTTTACTACATATTTATTAAGCCTTTAGCTGTAATTTTGAATTTTTTAAAGAAAAACTTTTTGTTAATTGTAAAATTTATCGCTCCATTGGCACCCATGAAGAAAATAGGTAGACAAACTACGTCGATAATTCCAACAAACTGGCTAATTAAACAAAAAATAGCATGTTTTTTTGTAGGTAGACAGCTATCGCCGAAATTAAGATCTTTTAAACTTTAACATCAAAAAATTTATGATTTTTTGCGACTTCTTTTTTAAGAAAATAAAACGTTTCAATATTTTTCAAAAAATCTAGTTGAGGCGATAACCACATGTATAATGAATCAAACATTAAAATTTTAAAGCCATCGATGGATCCGTTTTTGAGAAATCGTGGACGCTAGTTTAAAAAAATGTTTGAAAATACAGGTGTATAGGTCACGCGCTCTGAAGACCTTACCTGTAATTTTCCCACGGTGTTCAATTTCGAAAATTTACATTTTAGATTGGATCTATACAAAAACCAAACACGATTTGAAACCGTCACATGGGAGATGCTCCCTTAATACGTATTAACTTTTTCAAAGGTTGAAAAATCTTTTTACTCTACTTTAATTTACAGCTCATTGCGTTATCAGCGCATCCAATACCTATTTCTCCACTATAATTTCTGCAAATGCTTACTTATAATCTAAATTGATAAATTTAAAGTTAATATCAGTAATTCCAGTATAATACCTTGAAGGGAGGAGTTAGGGAGAGCTAAGTTTGACTCTAACCGAAAATTATACTCTTTCAAGGCAAGTCACCCGGGAGTTCGAAAATCTTTGTAACACACACACATACTACTATCAGGAAAGCATTCTCTCTCAATTTCAATTATATATCTGACACATTGACCGATATTTTCGGTAAAAAGTCAATAAAAGACATAACGGTGCACATATTCGATACCTAGGCGCCTGAAAAGTTTTGGTCCCATTTGGAAAATTTTTGGTCATTAGGTGACACTCTTCAAAGACACTATTCGTGTACAATTTTATCTCGATTTTGGTTGAGTAAGTCCCGAGATATGTGCTTTCACTTAAAGGAAAGCGGAGCCACGCTCATCGTCAAATTTTGGCCCCAACACTTTTAAGCCCCATCATTCCATTTACTGGATAAAATTTAATGTCTCTGGCGTATTTAGTTATTGATTTATCGCGCTTTTATTAAAGATGCTGAGCATGTTTGATTGATTTGGCTTAAGTGATCGAGAGATACGTATTATATGTACATTAAACGTGTTAAGGAGCGTAGCCACACCTACTTTTCCAAAGCCTCTGAAACCGCAGGTGTCCCCCTGTAATGTCATTCTTCTTCTTTACTGCTGTAAACACCGCTTACGCGGTTATAGCCGAGTTAATAACAGCGCACCAGTCGTTTATTTTCGCAAGGTGGCGCACGTTGGAGATTCCAAGCGAAGACAGGTCCTTCTCCACCTGGTCTTTCCAACGGAGTGGAGGTCTTTCTCTTCCTCTGTACTTTCAAAGCTGGAGTCTTTTCGTCCATTCGAAGAACATAGTCGCTGTCTTTTAATTCGCTAAACTATGTCAATGTCGTCCTATATCTCATTCAGCTCATCGTTCCATCGAATATGGTATTCGTTGTGGCCAATGCGCAAAGGGCTAAAATCTTCCGCAGAACCTTTCTTTCGAAAACTAGTAACGTCGATTCACCAGATATTGTCACCGTCCTACCTCTGCACCATATAGCAGGATGGAAATAATGAGTGATTATAGAATTTGGTCTTTGGTAGTCGGGACAGGACTTCATTTCTCAATTGCCTACTTAGTCTGAAGTAACAACTGTTGACAAGAGTTAGTCTGAGTTGTATTTCGAGGCTGACGTTATTGTTAGTGCTGGTTCCAAGATAGACGAAATTATCTACGACTTCTAACAGTGACGTGAAAGCTAAGTCGGGAGAGAGTTTGTTTGATGACAGAAGATATTTTGTCTTGTCCTCGTTAACTACCAGACCCATTTGCTTCGCTTCTTTATCCAGTTTGGAGAAAACAGAACCAACGGCGCTGTTGTTATGGCCAATGATATCGACGTCATCGGCGTTCGCCAGCAGCTGTACACTCTTTGTAGAAGAAAAGGCAACCGAGGCTACATAAGTTCAAAAACTAAAAAAAATAATGATTTTGGAAAATATTTTGTGCTGTAAAAAGAAAAACAGAACATTACTGTCTGAATATAAATGTTGTCAAAGTTCGAAAGGTAGGACAAAAACTTTTGTATTTATATATTTGTTATATGCTCTTTATTTTTAATCAATAAACTAACGAAATACAAATTTTCTATAAATAGATGATTACTTCACTTACATATATGTTGTTTTTACAAAATTGCATACAGTGTATATTGTAAACAAATATCAACATCTGCAATTTGATGCACCCGTCTCTTCCTCGGCCCTTACGTCAATTGTACCTCCATTTTGAGAAAAATTATAATAGTCCGATGTCACAATCTAAAAAAATAAAAATGTTTTTAATTTTCTATTAATTATGATGATTATAAGCATATACCATTATTATTATAAAATATTAATATCGGTGCGGGTTTTCACATAAAAGTTAAACTACCCAAATGGATTTTCTTGGACATCAACAAACGGGTATCATAAATAATTTCTGCCATTTCACAAACATTCAATAAAATTAAAATCTTTTTGGTGTTACGTTTTTATTACTTCCTTTCTGTAGCCGCCCAGACTTCACTTCAGTACTCGAAAACATCGAGGTAATGAGATAGTGGACGATTTTACCAAGAGTCCTGTACGACTGTCATCCGAAAACATGATGGACATTTATTAACTATTGCATTGTTTGTTCTACGATTTGGACAGGAATATTGCATGGAAGATCAAAACGCAATGGAACGACCAACAAAGCTCAAAAGGTACCCAATAGAAGGAACTGAAGATACATTATTGGAAAACTCACTGCACACAGTTTGGTGCCGGCAAACAATCAAGAGTGGGTACCAATAGATCGAGAAGACTTCAAAAAATGTCAAGAGCAAAGCACCATTGAAACAGCGGAGCATCTCTTGTGACTACTCCTAATGAACTACGTAACGACACTTCATATGAGTGTATAAGGTAATGCCGAGTCAAAATATCGACAAATCACAATACAGGCAAATAAAGAAAAGGTCGCGTTGTTCGCTCAGGATAATAAGTCAGCAGAATTCTCTTTGTGTGCTTCGATAGAAATAAGGACGGACAAGATAAATATTTTTCAAACGTCGACATTTTGGTTTGTCAGTATTTTGATTTTTCAGTGTTTTGATACATATTAATACACACCACTATCACATACTAACCACAAATTCAGTGGTTTTGAAAACACAACCTGCCAAATATTGCAACTGAAAAAGATATCTTGTTATTTACCTTTTCAACTATTTCTTTGAAAACATCGGCAACAAATTTATCACCTTTTGCTGACGCCTCAAGAAAAAGAGCTCTGTGTTTTCGAGCGAATTTCAAACCTTCTTCACGGCTAATAACACGTTCTTTATCGACTTTATTCCCTACTACTATAGTAGCGATGTTTGGATTGTCACTATAATTTTCAAGCTCTGCAAGCCACGCTTCTAATTTGGTTAATGATTCGCGGTTAGTGATGTCATACACTAATACAGCTCCCAACGCCTAGAACAACAAAGTAAACATTTATTGTTTATATCTTGATATCATTCAATGATTTTTCCTATACCTTTCTATAAAAGCTGGGAGTGAGACTTCGGAATCTTTCAGCACCTGCAGTATCCCAAAGCGCTAATTTATATTCAAGGCCATCAATATTTATAACTTTGCTTTTGAAATCCATACCAATAGTTACATCGTGATTGTCATCAAATTTGTCTTCAACAAATCGACGAATGAGGCTGCCAAATGTACATACATTTATTATTTTCACTATGTCTTTTTACACACTTATTCTAATTATTTACCTAGACTTTCCAACTCCACTTTCTCCAATAATCAACAATTTAATAGTTCTGTCGTTCATTTCAATGTATGTGACGACGATTTTTCTGAAAAAAATATTCTGTGTAAAGTCGTAAATATCTGTATGTAGTTTTGTTTAATTAAGCTGTATGTCGAAATATTTTGACACTGTGTAAGGGGTATCTTCACAGGCAATAGATGTTGGCTGGAAAAATTTATTGCATTATCCCAATTGAAAGTGCCATACACGACACACAAGTGCGTTCGATCGGTACGTGTGCGCATACGGTTTACTCGTGTATGGGCTTGTGCGCGTACCGATCCATGTTCGCGAAAATGTTTGATTTTTTACGATCGTTGTGCGCACATGTGTATCGTGTATGGCGTTGTGTGCGCACGAAATCTCATTTCTCTCGTGTCGCCGAACAGTGAAGATCGCGGACAAACAATGGCAAGTGTTAAGGGGGGAGCCTGCTTTAGAGGTTTCAAAAAATCGATTCTTTCGAGGACTTTTTTGGGAGGGAAAGAAATAATTGAAGCAAGTGAAATTTCTAAGCTTTGTAGTTATATATTTGAAAATCTTTCACAAATTTTTTGGATACGAAATCTTTAATATTCTGCCTTTGGGAAGCAATTGCCCGATGCACTTCGCATGTGCATTTTTCGGACGGCGGGCAGGATGCAGGTCGCAATTTCTACCGGAAACAAAAAATTAAACTAAGAAAATTCAAAAAAAGAAATGTAAAATTTTAAAATTTTTTTTTAAATTGAAGAAAATGTGGTTTTTGACCAAAAAAATTTTACTTTATGTTGTTTAAAAATATGTTCAAAATTGACTTTTCTTAATTTTTTTTAGTTTAAATAAGATTTATTTAAAAAGAAGATAATTTTATGCTAATGATAATAAACTTTGCCCTAATTGAATGCTACGTTTAGAGTTTTTTCTATCCTGCCCGCCAATTAAGAATAATCGTAAAAATGAAAAACCGAGAAATCGAGCTTCAAAGTTTTTGCTTTTTGTCCAAGCGCTCATATAAGAATAGAATTTATTGATCTTATAACAAATGAAGTGGCAATTTGGCAAACGAAAAGTGATAAATATAATAATAAAATTGAGAAAAATAAAAGTTGGCATAACTTATTAACGATACATAAAGAAATAGATAAAAGTGCTACATTCGAAATAAATTCCAAGTAATGTTCCGATTGCCTGTCGCACATGTTAACTGTGTGAAGAACGAACGCAAAATAGATTTGTGTGTCGTGTATGGGCAAAACGAATTCACACAGATCGAACGCACTTGTGTGTCGTGTATGGGCCCTTTGAGCTGCAAAATATAAAAAACTTATCCGGAGTTTACACAATCAAAGAAATTATTTTCAAGTTGCATTACATTCATAAAATTGAGAAGAGGTGGTACAATCCAACTTTAAGAACTTGAACGCCATCTTGATATATGTATTTTTTTTTAACCGATGATAGTATCTTGAAACTGTAATTTATTATAAAGTTGTAAAAGTAAAGCCTATAAATATATTTTGACAAATATTTGATCGGTTTGAAAGAAAGTTCTTGATCGTCTGATGATCTAATGTTTTGTGTAAATTGCAAATTAGAGTGATTAGCATTCAAAACAAAAATTATAAAATTGAGCGATGCGTGTGGTACCGCCCACTTCTCCTGAAATCCTATATCTGAAGAAGTAGTCAACTAATTTTAGTCAAATTTTGTTTATAACATTATTCAGTGTGGGATTAGTGGTGGGAGAAAACCTCAGTCGTTGAGTCCTGGCATTCACTCCGGCGAATGAGAGTCTAGTAACAATCCGCATCAGAGCAAATATTTTCAGCGCAAGACTGATTTGCGGTCACTCCACCAGAAGAGAAGGACGATGTGACCAAAGATTTCTTCTATGAGCGCATAGAGCGCGCCTATAAAAGCTGCCCTCTCCACGATGAAAAATTTGCTTGTCGATTTTAACGCCAGGGTGGGCAAAGGAGGCATCTCAGAACAGCTAGAAAATTTAGCTTCCATGGAGAATATATGGAATAGATGTTCCATTGTACGACTATGATGAGGTTCGAATAGCAATTACCCGCCTGAGAAGAACTGATAAGGAACATGACTCAGCTTCTTTGTAGAATATCTTCGGACGAAAGCATGTCCAAGGATTGGAATTTAAGTGTGCTCTGCCCAATCCACAAAAAGAGAGACCAAAGAATCTACGCCAACTAGCGTGGGTTAAGTCTCCTCATCATCGCATATAAGGTTCTATCGAACGTATTGTGTGAAACATAAATCACACGGTCAACAAACCGATTTGCCTTTGTTAGTGTGGCTTTTGGCCTGGAAAATTCACAACTGACCTGATATTCACCATGCGCCAAGTCTTGGTAAAAAAAAGAGCTTCGACAAACACCACCTCTTCGTCGATTTCAAAGCTGCTTTTGACAGTACGAAAAAAAGCTGGCTTTATGCCGCTATGTCTGAATTTGGTATCCCCGCAAAACTAAAACGGCAGTGTAAACTGACGTTCAGCAATACCTAAAGCTCCGTCAGGATCGGGAAGGATCTCTCCAAGCCGTTCAACACCAAACGAGGTCTCAGACAAGGCGACAAGGCTGCCGAGCTAAATAGAAAAGCTACAAACTTCTATAAAATTGTGCAGCTGCTGGTTACCGCTGATGAAAATGATCCCATTGGCCTCAACAATTTGCTTTCTCCAGATTGGGTAAGGAGTGAAGCGTATGGGTCTGGTAAAGAGCAAGGACAAGACGATCTCCTGTCATCAAACAAACAGTCATCGTATTCTCTGCTTGGCTTTCACGTCGCTGTTGACAGTAATAACTTTGACGTCATAGATAAGCGAAAAAAATAAACGAATGGCGCACTGTTGTTAATTCGGCTATAAGCGCGTAAGCGGTGTCTACGCCAGTAAAGAAGGAGAAGTCTATAACTTCACTTACCTCCAATAAACCACAGTTCTAAGTTCAATATGATTCCTCAGTGTACAGTATATAAATGGAGCACCAATAATTTTATGGGAAATTGGTCTGAAACTTTGTGGTGAAAATTTTTGTCTCATTTAAAAGTGCCAAAATTAATGTAATCAATCCAGATCTTTTTCTAGCCCCTAAACCTCATAATTTCTGATTGAGTTTGTTTTTAGATACATAAAATATCAAATTTAGCCTCTTTGGGTTGAGTGTATAGCTCATCCACCTTATTTGATTTAATATGTGTGATTTTGAAATAAATATCACATTGACGAAGCAAAGATTTTTTTTCTTATCGCTATATTATAATGTTATATTTCAAGGTGACATTTTTTCAAATTACTATTTTAAACAACCTGAATAACTAAAATAAGAAATCAATTATGATTAATTGTGCAGTCAAATCTTCTTATCTTATTTAAAGATTACCTTATCAACATCCCAGGCTACGATTTCGTTCTTCCATCCTCAGGCTTCCACGGCTTTTCGATCTGTACGACAAGTATTCGGTTTTAAGATGCACTAACCCATCCCGTGCTACTTCGTCCATGATTTTATTCCCTCCCACTTGGTAAGTAGCAACTTCTATGGCAGACAACACAGGAGGGTTAGGACCCGCATTAATGAAAAAGCTTTTTGCCTCTTACTGTGATTTCTCGACTTAGAGGCGTTTGAGGTCCCATGCGACAGTTCCACGCTCACTCATTCATCTCTAGTAGGTCGCTTCTTGTTATAGGAAACCTATTTCAAATATTATTTTTCCTCTGTTGTTGTTTAACCGACAGGAATCTTCCGAGTTCACAGTCTTTGGCCGGAAAAATTTCGTTTCGTTTACGTAGATCCAACTGTCGTGGGAACGGCTCCTGAAACATATCTCTCTCTCTCTCTGGTTGGTTGTCGGTATCGCGAACGAAGTTTCGTCAGGGTCACTCTAGATTCTCATGGCAACTCGAGATTTTCGTTTAAAGTTGGAGGGAGACGGTTTAAGGGATGATGTCTAATTTTGTTTCGCCCGAAATCTGGTGGGCTTACATTTCAATGTCGTCGACATAAGTAAGGAGGGGCCTTTTGATGTTCCTAAAATGCATTTTCACTTCAAGCAGCCGACTGGCGGGATGGTTTTTGCGAAAACAGCGTCATTTGAAACAAAAAATCGTAATTCTTCGTCCTGCCTACTGCAGAAGTTAATGTTGATCATTGCTGTTTTCTTTAACAGTGGTTTGCCTCTAATATTCTAATTCTCCAAGCGAAAGTACTTCAGTCACCCTGGGTATTGGCTCGACCAGGATTATCTTTTTAAAGCCAACGAAGAAAGGAGTACTACGGGAAAGTACTTCAGTCATAACGATATGATGTAAATTTTATAATATTATCATAGAGTTTTACTTATTATATTAAATATAAATCACGTATTATACATATACATATGTATCGAAAAAGTCTTCACAATTTAATTATAGCTTAAAAAATGTTGGAAAGTAATTTTTGTTATAAAATACTAACAAAGAAAAATCATTAAAAATCCTACATATTTGGTGTTTAAGATGTGACAACGCTGATTTTCCTCATAACTGTAAAATATCTAAACTTTTTAACGATGAGTGTGTTAAGTGATTTTTTAGTTAATAAATTGCTCTAATATATGTATATCAAAATAAAAGTGAAATATGAACTTATTTCAATGTTTAGGGTTTATATTGAGATATATAAAGTGAAAAATTTGAAAAAAATTAGTGAAACATTGTGAAATACTTCGTGTTATTAATACAATTTTTTTAATTTTTAATCGGGAATATTTAAAAATTGTAAGTGTTAGCAACATTATTTTTCCACATTCCTCCTCTGGAGAAGCTCCACTATCCGTACGTAGCTCATTTATACCGAAATTCGTGTTTTTTACGCAACCGCCAAAGTAATCGGCATTTAGAATTATTATACTCGCTAGTTCATAATTCAATTAGTTGAAAGTATTATTTCTCTTAGTTAATATAGATTAATCAAAGTATATTTAAATGAAAACTATATTACTTTTAGCCATTAATCCATAAAAAACATGTTCATACAATTTTGAAGTAACTCGTGCAATTGTTATTTTATAACTAAATATTTTTTTGTTTTAAATTATAAAAACTCGTTGTGGCTTAGAAATAATTTGACTTGGACAAAGCCTGGGGCGGCGGCAGTTATTAATTGCAGCGTGGTAGTTTCTTTGATACGTTTTACAAATAGTATATCGAAAGTCGATAACATTTATACTTCTGTAGTGCTTATTTAAAGCAAGGTTTCAATCAGTCTTCTAATCGAGTTTGACGAGTGTGGTTTGTGTTTTGTGTTTTGGTATATATTTGAATTTACCTATTTGTTTTAGTTACAGTGCTTTGTGTAGATAATTGGAACTAAAATTATGCGATGAATTAATTCAGATTGCCGTTTATTGTGTACTGTTCAAATATTTTTTCTTATTCAATATATATATAAATGAATTGGAAAAAATATTTTGAAGCTTTTAAAACATTGAGGATTATAAAGAATGTGGCAAGGATATTAATGTTAGAATGGATTTTATTAATGCTTCCAACGATTTGTTTAAACTTCATATTCTAGATTCCAATATACTGTGAGCGAATAAGAATATAACCGTATGCAGAATCAGATAAAATAGTAAAAGGAAAACTAACTCAAAGAACTGTACACAAATCATAGTACTTTGTCCTACGCAAAAAACCGCACAACATAACTGCCCTGCAAGCAATTGGTAGTATGAATTCGCGCCGCCATTAACGCTACCAACACAAACGATTACGCCAGAAAAACAAGAATCGACGCAGCAACAGGCTGATAATATTCGATATGAAATAAATAGAAGCAAAAAGACGTCGTCAACCACAGCACAATAAGAAACGAATACGAGAGCCGAAGGAACTTCTCAAAATAAAAATAATCAAAATAAAACGTAATACATATAAATTGGAATAACTATAAACGAAACAGCGATCATCACACATATTTGCCCATGTGCTATATCAAGTGTATTTTTGTGCTGTCATTGCGACTTTCATTGTGGTTTATTTTCTTGTGCTTTGTTATACGATCAATTGAAAACCAAATTAAAAATAATTAAATATTGCAATCGAAAAAGTGGTTCATAATACGTTATCAAAGACACACACATCTCTATTTTAACTTGTGCCTTTGCCTGGAAGAATTCTTGAGTATTCATTTCGTATCGCTGTGTACAACGGGAAAAGCGTGCCTTCTCCCCATAAATTATATATTTTATACTTGGAATAACAATATTTGTTTTCGATAATGTCTGCAGCTATTATACAGCAGAAGAGTACAAACAATTCTTCATTAATTTACTTTGAGTGCGGTGATATTTTTAAAGCGGTAAGTACCATAAATGTTAACCAGTATTTTTATAACTTATATTTAAAGTGATATATGTATATTGAAAAAAGAATTTTTTAAATATGTATATTTACATATGTATAGTACACGTACTAATTAGAAACAATGGGAAACCAAATGAAAAACATTGTTCGGAGTTCGGAGTTATATCGTCTGGAGAGAGTATTTAAAATACATTAAAAAAATTATACAATTACAACATACTTTTACATATGCATATAAATGGGACGCTTACATTTTTTTGCCGTTGAAGTTCTAACGTTAGCCTAGCCATCGATTAATGAAAAGGAATTTGTTATTTCAGCAATAATGCATTACTGATAAATCTCGTGAATAGTATATTAAAAGTATAGATGTTCAATGCATGCGGCTATGTGGTTTTTAGCTATTTATGTAATTATAATATTTAGCTTTCTTTAAAGTTTAATACTGTCTTAATTCTTTAAATATTCTTTTATTCAGAGGAAACATTTGTTATGAATATCTATCTGAAACCATTTCGTTGTGTATCGCAAATCAATAATATATATAAGCGAGTAAAACCACAGTAAAATAATATACACGCTAGTTCATGAAAAGTAAAGCATTGATAATAGTGGGACGTATTTAAATTTTTTTATGATGGACACCAGCAAAACCATTGAGCAGATTAGACAAGCATACAAAATCGTATGCGGCAGCCGGGACGTTTGAGTAGCTAAGAAAAAAAATCAGACAATAAGTATGTTCACAATAGAGTATTTATTTGCTGTTTCACTCTGATGCCTTCACATGGCATGAATGTAGTTGAGCGAACGATCATATCTTAAAACAAAAACTGATTTTTCACTAACTTCGCAAACCTACCTACCTTAGTTCCTAAATTCATTTCGTCCTTTTTATATACATATTTCATTGGTCGTAAGAATTTTTTAATTTTAACCTTAAAGAGTTTGTCTAAGTACCTAAATACATACAGACATATGCAAGTGAGCGCGTTAAATTTTTCAAATTGAGATAAGAAAAACCTAAATATACATATGAGCACTTTAATGGTATATGTACAAATTATTATTCTTGGATCTATCTGTATATAAGTATACACTGAAGGTTTACTGATCGTTATATGTATTTACTCGCATACTCCTAGTTTACACACTCACTAACTATGACTTGATTTATAATACGTTAGTACTATATGATTGTTTACTTGTACATATGTTTCTTTACGACATTACAATATAAGATAGTGACGCATTTAGTACATTTCCATTTTATATTATATATAGATATACATACTTAGTAAACGTTACGTTTATACAATTTTAATAAATAATCTCCGTTTGAAAATAAAGTTATTCATTTAATAACTTGAAGTAAAATCAAATTTATTTTGATTAAATGTTGTGTCTGCAGTTTACACCTAAACAATTGAAAAATATTTAAATATAATTCATGTAAACGGTTTTAGTACGGTTAACAATATCGCGTACTGTTCTTTGAAATTTCATTGCGGTCTTCAAAATGTTCAAGAAGCTGGCTTCAAGAGGACATTTGCAGACAAAAAATTCGTTGTCGTGCAGATTGTCTCGTGCAGTCGTTTTTGTCACAAGCATTAGTATAGTCATGTCATAAGCAAACTAATGTATCAATAGCAAATTGCTTCGAAAACCGAACATCGTACATGATGGTATACGGCTAACGCACTGTCAACTGAGGGCATGATCGTCATCTGACACGTTTCGTACAATAAACGCACATATGCACATGTTTATATTTGTTTTTATATACTTGAATGAATAAAGATCGGATTCCTACTCCTAAACACTGCTGAAAGAAAATGGAGGAAAGGTACATACATACATATATACTGCTCTCATGTGTAATGTACTACTATTGACATTTGATATAAATGTTTGTACAAACCAAACGATCGCATATTTATTTAAGTAGTAGATTTCACAAAACTTTCGGGCTTAGAAATATTTTTTGTTAAACGTTCTCTTATTAGTTCGACCTAGTGTGTTTATATGAATAAAGGCTAAAATGAATTAACAATCCTTATAGTAAGTGGAGGGCACTTCAGTTGGACATTGGCATATTTATTTTCTATACTGATTGATATTTTGGTATATAATTTTCTATATTCACTCCGAAAGCATTCTCCAAATAATTTGAAGTCGTAATATAGTGGAAGGAAGGAAACACATAAGCTGGTTATACAATAAATTCATTCATATATATATTTTAATATAATGGAGAAAAATAATGTTTTTTTATATGTAACGGGTGGGCCATCTAACGTTTTAAATTTGAATTACCTATATTTCGACATTGGAAACTTCAAATACCATTCGGAAAGTGACAGATATTCGGTAAAAAGTCTAAAATTTACGAAATAGGTCGCTATTCACTAGAAGAAAACTGGGAAATATTGAAAGATAAAAAAAAACCGAGGATGGTCAATTTTACCGAAAATTCATCTTTTTGGACGAGGCTCATTTCCACCTCGATGGTTACGTTATCAAGCAGAATTGTCGCATTTGGGGCACAGGACGGCGCTACGTGCCATACAGCAAACGCTACACTCAATCTTTTACGCCTTATCTTCGAAAATCGCGTAATCAGCAAAAGAATTGGCCTCCCAGAAGCTGCGATTTAACTCCGTTGGCCTATTTTCTGTGGGGAGCTCTTAAAGATGAATGTTACGCCAACCATCCAGAAACAATTCAAGATCTAAAGTACGAGATTCAAGCTGCTGTAGCTGCCATAAGGCCTAAAACCATCGAGAAAGTACTCCAAAATTGGGTGGATTGGATAAGCTACTGTAAACTTAGCCGTGGTGGTCATTTGTCCGAAATTGTTTTCCACAAATAAATTTCATAAAACAACCTTTTAAATAAATGTTAGACCTTTGAAAACATCAAGCCGTTTTTTTATTGACTTTTTAAATTTAAAATTTTATATGGCCCACCGTATAATTGAATCGATTGTATAAATATTGGAAACTCGATTTATATTTATGTTAATTTGTATGCCTTCGTGCCTAAGAAAGGTTGAGTTAATGGAAAAACTAACTCTCGTGGTCCTGTAGACAAAAATTATAATTAATTAATGGAACTTAAAAATTAGCATGTTCAAGATTTCTACAAGATGTCTTATTCAATATGTTTAATGTAGTTTTTCAGATGAACTTAGAATTAAATATTGCTGAGGACTTAGCAAAAATTTTGAGAGCATCACAGATCCGTTTTTAACCATTTAATTTTTTCTTGTTCCTTATTTTGGTAGTAATTTATAACTACCAAACTTTGATTAAAATGGAGGATATGGTTAATATTGTGTTTTCGAGTTAAGCAAGTGACAATAAGATACTGATGAACAAAACATCACAAAATAAAATTATTGCTTCCATTATTTTATAGATTTAAGGGGTTAGGGTAGTCAGAATTTTCAAAAAATTATTTTTCTTAGCATTTTCGTTAAGTTTAATATCTTAAAAATATCCTCTGAAAATTTCACGTTGATCCGATAATTAGATTTTGAGTTATTCGAGAAATAACCAATAGAGCTCGGGCACTTCAAAGCGCTAGTGCGAAACTTTAAACGCGTTTTTCTCAAAACTGTGTTTTTTGAACTGGCGTCAACTGTAACTCGAAAACCGCTCAGTAGATTTTAATGAAATTTATACAGCTTTTAGAATACATAATAAACTCGGGCGTGATCAAAAATTTCGATTTTTTAAGACCAATTAACTGTTGATTTTTTCCCAAAAATTTAGACAAAAATTTCTTGGGGCCGCTATTTTGTTAATTTTTGAAAAAAAAAAAAAAATTTCCTTCGATCAGGCCCAAGATTATCTATTTATAAAACTATTTCTTTGTCCGATTGATTTTAGATGAAACTCCAAGGACGTATGGTTGTCACCGCAAGTACCTTTTTTTGGAACTGGGTCAACACAAACAACTATAACTCTGCAAATAAATATTTGTTTTTGAAGTTTTCGTGACTTCAAATCAACACATTCTATAATAATGCCATATTACTACTTTTGTATATAAAATAACACCATTTAATAGCAAAAAAAAAAAAATACTGAAAATTCTCATTTTTCGTGGCTCTGACTACCCCTAACCCCTTAAGTAACATACAATACAAGTAATTCATCATCTTTGCAACCAAAAATAGAAATATTTAAATTATTTACGATTGATTTATGCAAGCTTTTTTAGGACTCTGAATAGATAACATACAATATAAAAGGATATATGGGGGCTCCCATACATTTAGGATAATTGAAATTAATATGGCTCCTTACCAGGTACCCCAGGTAACTTGTTTGGCGTTTTGCACTTATTCAGCTAATTAAAATTACTGTTGGTTACCCAAAAATTAAAGCTATCAAAATGTAAGTAGTTTTTGAGTGGACAATACCCAAATTTATTTACATATGTGGGTATAAAAAATTAAACTATCGCATTTAAATACACCGTCACCATATTGAAACACAGATAAGGGCTTATGAACTCCTCTGAATACTAAAATTTTCACTACATAGTAATGGCCGAATCGACCTAGACCTCAATCACTGTATGTTATGTAAATTGTGCCACTCTTTTGCTATGCCATAGTTTAAATACCTCATGGTTACCTAATGGTGAGTATATAAATCGTAATATTTTGCTTGTTTCTTTTGTTACTTTTTCGAAGTCATCGTCAATACAAAACCGGTATTTGAAATCAGAGACAGTGTGCGAGTATAATCAAAAGTACCAACAAATTTAAGGGATTAAACCAACGTAGACAATCATGCCATATACATATTATTGAATGCGTGTATGTTTATGTATAACATAAAATTTGCCTCTTAATTGGGCTCACAAACTTGAAATTAATTCAAGAAAATCCTTTGTATGGGCGAAAATTGTTATGTTTTCCACGAAATTCAACTGGAAAATGGATTTCGAATATATTTTTCAAGTAAACTATTAGTATGTATATGAATATTATATATAGAAATGGTTTCAGAATTTACATAGCTTCAAAAAATGAAATTTTAAGTTTTATTTACAAAAATATTATAAATTTCCATCTAAAATTAGGGTATTACGAAGTTAAATATGATCTATTAATTATATAAATTAATTATAATACATATATGATATTTACTTGTTATCACCACTTTAACGCTTAAGGGGATATTCTAGTCTAGAAATTAAAAAAAATCGATTTTTTTTTTATGTTTTCAAAGTTTAACTATTCAAGAATATGTGTACAAGAGGATTTTTCAAATTCAAAATTCAAATTATTTTCGGAGATATAGGCATTTTTCTGACCCGGCATCCAAACTGGTTCGGCCGGAACGCGTTTTTCTCAAAACTGACTTTCGGAACGATACCCACGATTTCTCAGGTTCTACTGGACCGATTTACTTGAAATTTTTATAGAGTCTTCTTTATAGCTTTGTCTATGAACTAGCCCCATCCCCAAATTTTTATTTTTAAAAAATTCGAAATATTCAGGAAAAGTGATCCAAAAAAACATTTTTTTTAGGCAGTCGCCATTTTGTGAAAATTGTTTTTCCCACTTTTCCGTAGTTCCGGCCATTGCGACATTATTCTAGATTAATAATCTTTTTTTCTTTTTGGTTTCAGATAACTAGGAGGGTTGAAATTATGGGTATGGTCACGTGGAAATTTTTAGAGACCCCCCACTTCGTCAGCTCATAATTTTTGAAATTTTTTACTTTTTTTAGTTTTTAATTTTTTTCTCTACTCTTCTAAAATTAACAAATAACTAATAAAAAAATGGATAGTAAAAATGTTAATTGCCTTTTTTACGACATTTTAAAAATTACCTGAAATTCATGCTTCTAGACTAAAATACCCCCTTAAGGATCGTTATTAACAAATACCAAAAATTTTATGTCGAAATAAAATTGCAATTCTATCTTAAAATTTACACAGTTCAAAATAAACATGTTTTTCACGAGGTAATTCAAAATGCAGTTTGCCTTTGAAAAATAATAAACCATCGTTGAAAACCTCTTATAGAGGCCTAAGATTACTTATGAAATATGTGTGTGTATGGTATATATTTTACTTTCACAACATATTCAATTTGAGAATAGTTTCATTCATCTGGCTCTTGTTTTTGGAAAACGGGCAAAAAAAGTTTAAAAGTTAAATTCATGACAAACTTAATATGGGTATAAATACTTGATATAAATAAAGATAAAAAAGTGATCCGCATGAATAGGCGAATTGGTTTCCGTTTATTTGTCTTCCGTCAGTTCATGTAAATGCTAACTTGAGTACAAATTGTATAATATTTGTGAACCTTGGCTGAAGACTATTTTACAAATAAAAAAAAAATATAAATACATATACATGTATTAGTACGATCAGTGGACCAAGGCTTTATATCCCTGCGGGGTCTAAGTAGCCGCTATAACAGCAACAATCACATTAAGGCAGATATTTGAAAAAGTGGGCGGAAAAAAGAAGTAATAAATAAGAGAAGTTTAGAAAAACTACAATATCATGAATGCTGTAAAAAACATAAAAATTTCTTGTCATTATTTAACAGAAAGATCTTTGAAAGATTTATGGATGAGTGAATTCATTGGATATTCTGTCAAAATGGGAAAATTAGCAAAACAAACAGGCTGCAGTCTTTTAAGTGATTTCGACTAAGGGGAAAAATAACATTCGATGGGGTTAGGAAAGGTAGTTTGATTACTATAACTGAAATTATGGCCCAATTTGTGGAATATTTACAAATTTTGACAGGAGTTCAAAAGCGAGATGGGTTGTTATATTTGATGCCTTCTTGAAAAAAAAACATAAAATTGGAATCACATAATAGACTGAACAATCTATAATAGTATATTCATATATTGTTTTTATTTTTGTAAGAAATAATTTTTTAATTTTATTATTTCTTAACATAATTATTAAATTGAATTTCTAATCAATTTGCTATCCATTTAACCCAAACACCATTATTTACATTAGCGCTCACGCCTATCCTACATATAATCGTTATGTTCGAAACTATTAAAAGTCGATTCCCACAACAGACGGTTCAACGCACCGGAATTGACCCGGATTTTATCCGGCCAGGGTTATTTCGGTGATCTATTCGCGTTTAGATCGGAAAGTTTTAGTTTAAGTTTCGTCACGCCTTGCAGCAGGGCTGCTCCGTATTCTCCTGATCGTGTTGGCATTGAGTCCAAACCGGGCCCGGAGGCCTGCTCAGGCCTTAAGACACGCAGGAAGTGGACCACAACTTACGTGTACCCATGTTGCTAACGCACTACTGCTCCAACAGGCCACGTGTCTCCCGTTCTAGTCTGAAAAGATCGCGAGCGGGATAATGGTAGTGGCCAAGCTTTCATATTGCACAATACCGTACAATATCGTTTAATCGATCAAGACAGCGACCGCAGGGATACTACCCTACAATGTCAGGGTATAGCTCTCCGATTAGGCAATGTCAAGCTCGAAATATTTAATATATACATCCTCCCCCGTTACATATTGCCCATAGGATATCACTCGTATATAGGTGCGCTAGTTTATGGTGAAAACCGTTTGGTACTAGGCGACTTTAACGGGCACTACGATTTTTGGTATTTCTGTCTGTCAAACGATCGTAAGGGGATGGAGCTGGCGGAACAGATTGACGATTCGACATTCTGCCCAATGAATGATGAAGCCCTTGCTAGCGGTGGTCTGATAAATACCATAATCTGGCGACATATAATAACTCACGCATCAAACCACCTGTCCTTAATGATCTCGATCGAGAAACCTCCCGATTTTGTTTCTGTGAAGGACCGTACCTTTGTTAACTTTAACAAAGCTAACTGAATCGGCTTCACAGAATTTACTGAGGAACCCTTCACCGCTCTACCCATTTCTACAAACGTAACCGTTGGCGAACGTCGATTCTGCAAGGTGATCGCAGCAGCTGCCGCTTGTTTCATCCCGGTTGGAAGAATTGCAGAAGTCGGCCCTAATTTCTCAGCCGAAGCAGCTGTTTTAGCTAACGAACGAAATGGATAGAGCACTTGAAGTCCTGCAGCCTCTCCAGGCTTTGTATAATCCGAAGAGACATGATGACTGCACCCTTATTGGTAGAACCATCTATGTATCAGCTTAAGAACTTTTCAACCCCCTTTTTTAAACGGGTTGAAAATAAATTGTTTTTAAATTTTTTTATACGATTTTATTCTATTTACATATGACATATTACAAATTTAAAGAATCCGAGCATTGGTAAATAGCATAAATTTAGGAGAAAAGATCAATGTCTTTTTCACACGGTTTTTTATTCTGGAACCAATCTACCATGAAAAAATAGAATTAGATGTATTTTGAACCTTCTACCTATTGGTCAATCATTTTCCAAGTAAAACTGTTAAGTCAATCCAAGTATAACACACAAATAGTGTTTTTGATCTAAGCCGAAAATGGAGGGTCGGATCTTTCAGTTACATTTTCGGTTGGATAACATTGATTCAATTCATTCGTACACTAACTATTTAACTGAGTGGAAGTCACGGGGTTTCTCATAAAATAATATCGCATACGCGTGTAGTTGATACATATGTTTGTTAAATAAAAAGAATTTGAGTAAAATTTCCACATTTGCATGAACAGCAGCATATAGTACATAAATTATACATATGGTACAATTAACCCCTTCGGACTTTACATTCGAATTATTTTACCGCTATTTCGGTGGTAAAATAGGTATTTAATGAACTCGTTGAACCTATCGTTTATCACTATTCTTATCTTTATCGGTTTTACTAGATATGGATAGGAGGGAAACCAAATATTTCTTTCAATTTTGTGTAGAGATAGTTGGGTATCGCAGGGTATAGTTGTGCTTACGTTGCTACCGTAATTGAAAATTAAATAATTCACCATAATTTAATGTTTTTAGTTGGATTTCTTTTTTTATTAAGAGTTTTTTTTTTTTGCAAATTTGTAGCTTGTAATAGCTAATTAAATCGTTCATCTGAACAGACATATGTATGTATAGTATACTTATATGCACTCAAAGTTATTTGTCTGAAAATATAGCTTAGCACCAAAACCTGTAAGATAATAATAATATATTATTCTTAGCATACTCACTTTTGTTTGCATTTTCTGAACAGGAACTAAGATCACAATAGTCGTTTTGTGAGCGGTAAATGTACATATCTATATGATGTGTGTTTAGATTGTGTGTTTGCTCAACACATGTACCTACATATATACATACATATGTATATTCATACACACATATAAAGACGTGTGTGCAATGTATATACAAGTATTTCTACTTGAAAACAAGAGTCAAGCAAGTCTTTGCCAGCACTGTGTGTTCGGCTTTGACTCACTCACATGTCCGGTATTTGTTGTCCATGAGCGCCCATACGAGACCGATACAACATCACATACATTTACATATAAATAAACCTATACGATTATGTATATGTAACTCCGTACTTATATACGATTTATTTGTGTACATACAAGCATATTTTTTGTACATATACATATGTGTATATATATAAATCTAGGTAAATAATTTTGTGTTTAATATAAAATTACTGTATAAATTAAATACTTATATTTTTAACTTTGTAACATCTACATACATACATATATGTATATATAATTTATATATCTACTTATATACTTATACATTATACATTTAGGTATATAATGTGTTTGTTCATACATGTGGAGATAAGTGCTAACACACGTTGCTTAAAAATAAATTTAACTTCCAAGTTGTTTGTTGGTTGAAAAGAGACAAAGTTGATATTTTTCTTGAGAGTCTACAACTTGAGAGTTAGTGATTACTTTGGGTTGCGTACAGGTTTTTGAACACGCTACAAGGAAAAGATCACTTTGAATTTACATATATTTATGCCTGTTTATATATGTATTTGTGTTGTGTAAATGTGTTTGAAAGTGCAATATGTGAGAAAATGTAGATGCGAAGAGCGAAACTATAGGGTAGATGCGATTGTGGTAAACCAGTTTATAACGTTCAAAACAATACAAAGTAGTGTAGTAATGCGATATGACGCAAGATGCGGGAATCAGTCGAATGGCAGAGTTGTTTAATTTGTTATCTGGGTTTTTTTCTGAGTGAGAGTATTTGGATGGACTTCCCTAATCTCAAATTTCAATGAAAAGGAAAATTAATAAATGCAAACTAGGAAATTTTTAGGTTAAGAGACAACCACCTACCTCTGTTTAATGATATTTACAGAAAAATTAAAAAAAAAAAACTTAAATATGTATGCATGTATGTATGTATACCTGAAATGAAAATGTGCATATATTCATATACATACATATATCCATATAGATACCTGCTTTCATTGTGTGTTTCTTTTTTAATTTTAACGTTTACAAATCAAATCGGCCATTGCCTGTTTTAAATACCAGAAGAGATGGTTAATTGTGAAATTAGGTAAAATATTTTGACGTTAGTAATATACCTATAGACCAAGCTTACCTAAGTCAGGCGTTAGATTTAGCGCTACAAGACTAGCACCGAAAACTACAATTTTAGCCATGTTTATGTTTTTTATTTTTGCGTTTCAATTTGCTGCATATTGTGTATGTATTGCTTCACATGAATATGATTAAAAATACGTACAGAAAATGCAGTTAAAGATTGCCGATCACAGCTTCAGCTGAAGTGAAGGTATTTCAGCCGGTTGGGTTTAGCTGAGTAGGTTGGCCATTGCAATAATAAAAAAATAAGTTGATGGCTTGCGTTATTATTTGCTCTGTCTTGCCGAGTTACCGTAGATGAGTTTGCCTCATTTACTTGACTTCGCTTAAGTTTTGCATGGTTGCTCAGCAGGTTATTGGAAGAGGCATTTGCTTTGGGTTTCTTGTGATTTAACTTTTTGTGGAGTGAGTGGTGTGTTGTGTGGTGTCTTCATGGTAGTGGTTTGAACTTGAGCTCTATACATAATTGGTAAGTTGCATAATGTGTTACAGCATCGAAGCAACAGTTTTGTTTGGCTTTTTTATTTCCATTTATTGTATTTTTGACGGTTGGTTTATCGTTTCCAAAAAAAGTCTGGATATACATTTCAACATACATATATGGTCATAAATGATGAAATATTGTGTACTATTTATGTTTATAATCTTAACCTAAGTGCTTAGTACCAACTTTTGCAGATATAAAGTAAAATGAAAAATATAATTTGTTATTAATGGATTAGACAATATATGTAATTTATGAAAGTATGTACATATGTATTTCACAACTGTAATGTGTACACGTTGTTAACTATGCTTGCAAACAAAAGATACTTTTATCAGATTTAAATATTTTTTGGAATCATTAAAATAAAATAGCAGCCAAACCTTTGTTTAAATTTCTAGTTGACTCGATAATATTTTAAAAGCGCAAGTGTTTTTTCTCATATATCAGATGCATAATTACTTACTTTTTTAATCGAAATGGTTTTGGAAATCTTATAATTTTACATAAACATTGCATTTACATGTTTTGTCTCAAAATTTTTGCACAACATATTCAAATGTAGAGTTGTCCACAAAAAAATAGGAGTGACCATATGAGAAAAACGAATTGTTAATTTTCATTAACAAAAATGTATTTTTTTTTCAAAAATTTTGCACAATGTAATTTGATAACGGTCAATTTATATTTCCAGATTTCACCTATTTCAATTAAACATAAAAAAAATTATATTGCAGTTTATATCAAGTAAACTAAAAAACTAGTTCCACAAAAAAATAGGAGTATTTTATGTAATACGGGATCGTTCTGTAATTTTTATATATAATGGTTCCAAAGTTTCTCAGAATATTAAAATAATTAATATTTCGTTGAATAACCTCAATTTTTTAATACAGCATCGCATCTCCGAGGCATGGAGTCTATGAGATCCTGGCAACGTTTTATTGGTATTCCTTTACAAGTCTCTTTCACTACTTGCCTTAAATCTCTCGAATTGATTGGTTTCTCTTCAGCTGCTTTCTTCTTGATATCTTTCCACAGGTTTTCAATGGGGTTGAGGTCAGGAGACTGAGCAGGTCACCACATAACCTCATCTCCGTTGGCCCTAAACCATTTTTTTGCGCACTGGCTAGTATGTTTAGTGTCATTATCCCGTTCATATACCCATATCAATGGCATATTTCATGAGGCATGTGTTAACATTACCTCATATAAAATTTTGACATATGCCCTTTGGTCCATGATGCCTTCAATTAAGTTTCACACCACAATGTGAAAAACGACCACGTACCATGATTTGGCATCGTTATGTATAACGGTTTTTGTGGTAAACAGGGGATTATATTCTGAGTTAGGGGGACGTCGGACAAAGTTCCTAGAGCCTGTACTACCAAATAACTCAACTTTTGATTCGATCGACCACAATATGTTTCGCCATTTAGACGCGGGTCCGGAGCCATGCTCTTTTGCAAATTGTATGCGGGCTTCCTTGCGTTTCTTTTTTAATTTGCAGTAGCATACTACATTGCGATCGTCTGCAGTGGATGTTTTACGCTTTTGTCTACGAGTTTCATTTTTATTTCTATAATTTAAGGCATTTGCTATCATTTGAGGAGAGCATTTTTGGATCTCTTTATAAGTTTTTCCTAGCTTTCTCAATTTTTTTGATCGTTTTTCGCTTTTCCTCTGTACAATGATTTTCTCTACCCACTGGAGAAAACCACAATGATTAAATCAAAAAATAACTAATTAAAATTGATTATGGAACTATGTATATTTCCTTTTCTAATTTTGTGAAAATTGTTTATGTTAAAGGCTATTTTGAAAATGAAATATCTAAAACTCCTATTATTTTGTGGAAAGCAATAACAAGTGTCTTTGAGAACTAGCAAAGCAGAAGTAGAACAGCAGTCATCACAATAAAAAATTGTTTTGTATATTAATGCTAGTATCCCGTTATTGCTTCGCGTCATTTAAGATTTTTTTTCGTATATTTAAAGTTTAGACTTTCAAATATATGACCTTGGAAGGATTTTTCAAAATTCGACTTATTTTCGGAGATACAGCCGATTTTGTGAGGTGGCGTCCGTGTTCACTAGAATTGTCTCCTAAACTTTAAACACATTTTTCTCGAAACTACTTTTTTCCACACAGTACCGGCATTATCTCAAGTTCTAAACAACCGATTTACTTGAAATTTTGTGTGAACCTTCTTTATATAATCCTTTATCGTTCCTACCAGCATCGTGTCAAAATTTTTGTTTTTAATATTTAAAAAAAAATTCAGGAATTTCAAAAAAAGCGTAAAAAATGATTTTTATTTTCAGGCAATCGCCATTTTTCAAAAAAAAATTTTTTCGTGTTCCCGGACTATAACAGCATCCTTACTGATTAAGAACTTTTTTTGATTTTTTTTCAGACCACCAGGAGAGTCAGGATCAATGTCACCAGGATGCGCCATTTTTTTTACACCGTCTCTCCCCCCTCTAATTATTTTAATTTTTAATATTTTTTTGTAAAATTTTTTTTCTGTATTCTTAAGATATCATAAAAACACTATAAAAAAATGGATGGTAAAAATATTTTTTTTTTTTAAATAAAATTCAAAAAACTGCCCAAAATTTGATTTCTAGAGTAGAATACCCCCTTAAATGTGATTTAAAAAAGTTATGCAGCCAAACACATTTTTCAGATTGGCACTCCTATTATTTTGTGGACAACTGTATATAAAAATAGGAGTATAGGAGAGTGTAGTACGTAAAATTTAAAATTAATGTAATAATGATTTTAATTTTAGCAGAATAATAAAATAAATCATATTTCATTGAATAGCTTCGTTTTTTTTAAAAGAACGTCACACTTGCTGGATATAACAGAGTTGTATCAGATCCTGGCAACGTCATATGGTAATTCTGCCCAAACCTTTCTCACTACCTGCTACAAATTTCTCAAATTGGTTGATTTTCGTTCGAAACACTTCTTTCATATCGGTCCTGAGGTGTTATGTGGAGTTGAGGCAAGGAAACTGCATAGACTGATGCTTAATCTCAATTCCGTCGATTCTACAATCACTTGATGAAATGTTTAGTGTCATTACTTTGTTGCTATACCCATATATGTATGTAAATGTTATATTACTTCAGGCATGAGGTAACTTTACCTCTTCTAATAAAATAACCTACATATGATTCTTAAAGCTTTCAATCAGGAAAATTGGATAAATTCCACAATGGGAAAAGCTACTCCTACCATGATTTCAGCCATGACAATGGGGGTTCGGCTTTTCCGTTCAGGTGTTTTATACTCTTGCAACACATTGATTGGTCATCTAACGGTTGTACGTATTACCTAAAACTAAGCAAGATAGATATAGGATTATATATACACTGTAGGTAAACACTTAGGATTAGAAATACGCCAACTTATTATAAAATTAAATTTTGAGGGAAAATCGGTACGCAAAATTGTTGAAATAGTCGGGAAAGGAAAATCTACGGTGCACGATATAATTAAAAGGTATAGGGACGAATTTAGATTGGAATATAAGTCACGGCAAGGTCAAGGGAAAAAGATATCAGCAAGAGAAGAGCGCAAAATATTAATAGAAGTTAAGAAAAATTCTTTTAAACCCGTTAAAGAGTTGAAAATAGGGTTGGAGGGAAGATCTGGAGTTACAGTATGTGATGAGACGGTACGTAATGTTCTTCGTAAAAATTATTTCCATGCTAGAATCGCTCGGAAAAAGCCGTTCATTAGCAACAAGAACAAGAAGCTAAGAATCGCTTTTGCTAAAGACTATTTACTTAAATCGTCTGAGTTCTGGAACACGATAAGTTATAGAAGACAGTTAAAAATTACAAAAACAAAATTATATTGTACAATTTATCTGACGGCAAGTCTTATGTTTGGCGAAAGCCAAATCAAGAATTTGCTATTAAAAATACTAAGGGCACAGTTAAACATGGAGGAGGTTCAGTCATGGTTTGGGGCTGTATGTCTACTGCTGGTGTAGGCAATTTGTGTTTCGTGGATGGAAAAATGGACAGATTTGGGTACCCCAACATTTTGAAAGAAAATTTGAAGCAGAGTGCGGAGAAGCTTGGTATTTTGGAAAACTTTGCATTTTATCAAGATAATGATCCGAAGCACAAATAGAACGTCGCACAGATGTGGTTGATCCACCACTGCCCCAAGCTGCTCCAAACACCTGTCCAAAGTCCAGACCTAAATGTCATTGAACACCTTTGGGAGGAACTGGCCAGAATAGTGCACAAAAGCAAATTCAAAACTCTAGATGAGTTAAAAGAAGGACTTTTAGAGGCTTGGTATTCAATTGAGCCAGAAGTTTGTAAAAATTTGGTCAATTCTATGCCCAGAAGACTGCAAGCTGTAATATATGTATAAATGATCAGGCGTCGAGAGAAGTTGAAATCCGGGTGACTGTCTATCCGTCGATCCATCCAAGCTTTAACTTGAGTAAAAATTAAGATATCTTGATGAAACATGATACACTTGTTCTTTGTAAAAATGTATGGCGTTCGGAGATGGGCGTAATCGGACCACTTTCACATAATGCCTTTAGCGAATGCCATCATATGATCATAAACAATCCAAATCCAACAAAAACTGTTCAAGGCCCTTGGTACCGAATATTTTGCTCCAGTAGCTATATTTGACAAATATTGGCCAATGTGAGAGATATATAATTGAAATTCATGGATAATCTTTTCCTCATAATAGTATGTCTGTGTGTTGAAAATGGGTTGAATCGTGTCGAGCTAAGGGAAGTAGTTCCCATACACCTAGCACAACGATTTTCGTACTTCAGATGATTTTCTACCGCATATATCAGCTGACGCATGAGTTATCTCTATGAAAATGAGAGAGCGTAGTTATTTGATAACAGGGCAATCTTGCGCCCAAAATGCATAAAATAAGGCGAAAACTTGGTATAACTAGTAATAGGATTATCGTACATCTAACAGATTTTACTCAATACGATTGGTGATTGTGTGTGGGGTAGTTTATGAAACCCAGGAAGCATTTTTTACCTTAACCTAAACCTTATGTCAAATATGTCGTACAGTGTATTAGTTATATATGTATAGTATATGTATACATACAATTGCTTGGATTCCAATCCTCTGGCTGACGTTTTACATATTAAGGTATTTCCCTGTCTTTGATTCTTGCACGTTACAAGATTATAAAATATTCGGTTGCACCCGAACTTAGTCCTCCTTAATTGTTATTTCTATTATCTAGGGCATTAGCTATCGTTTGAGCAAAATATCCTCATGTTTCTTAGATTTCCTTAAATATTTTTCCTAATTTTCTTAATTAACAAGCAAGGGTGAACGAGAATAACGATCATAGCAAAAAAATTTGTATCCTCTTTTAAAGTCAATGGTCTCGTTATGTGCACCGTAATTGTACCTCGTCATTTATATGTGACCCAAAAAAGTTGTGCAGCCAAATACATTTTCATATTGACACTCCTATTATTTTGTGGACAACTGTAGTATGTAAGTGGTGTTGCGGTTGACTTATGTTTTTTTAAATATAAGAATTTGCATTTAGAGTTCAAAAATTCAACTATTTAAAGTGCGTGTTTGTTTGACATGGACAAAATAATGGGTGTAAGCAATTTTTACTAAATAGTTTTGAAGTATTTGCATTTAAAACGATTTTGTTGTAGTTATATTCATGCTTTACTTTATTAAACCTAAATATGTATGACGAAAATATTTCATTCCGAATATTAAAACTGAAAATTTTCAAAATAAAAACAAAAAATAAAGTTATCCTTTATTAGATTCTCGGATTTTTAATAATCTGCATATCTTCCATGGTTTTTCATATGTTTTCTAATTCTATTCGCCATGGATTGAATTTATTTTTGGCAGTTTCCCAATAGGGTATCACCCCAAAGGTCCTTTGCTTTCCGCTACATTGCCAATCTCCTCTAACGTCAGGCGTTTCATAAGTTTTCAATCGGGTTGAGATTGGGGGATTGACATGCAGATCACATTTGCATCCTTGAGCCACTCAGATACCAACCTCGATATATTGTCGTTATCTTGTTGGTAACACTATCTCAGCGGCATGTTTGCTTTAGCATATGGTAGCATAACATTTTGCAAAATGTAAATAAAGGACCAACGCCTTACAAAGATGCCCACACCATTAAGTTTCCGCCCCCATGTTTAATTGCATATGCGGTGTATCTACAATAAAATTCTTTATCTTTAGGCCGGCGGACTGTTCTTTTACAAACATTTTCGCAAAGATTAATTTTAATTTTACGACGGAATAAAATATTTTGCCGGCTTTTTTCTCAAGTGGGCTTCACAAATTTTTATGTTCAGCGGCAAAACTTGTTCCCTCAGTATGTGAACCTTTCATCGGGCTTTACGACCCGGTAGATTCTATATCTTCTCCTTTACTGGCGTAGACACCGCTTGGCTTCGTGGTATCCGAATTAAAAACAGTGTGACATCTTCACCACCTGATGTCTTCACCGGAGTGGAGATCTTCCTCTACTTCCACTGGCGGGTACTAAATCGAAAACCTTCAAAGCCTCTGTCTCTTGATTCGAACACTTCTTAGCAGGACGAGAATATTGAGGGGAGAATTTAGTCTTTATTCGTCAAGCGAGGACTACTTTTCATTGGTCTACTAAGTTTAACGGGGCATCTCGACAGACAAAAATTTATTTTATACTAACTGTATTGCTGTGCGTATTGCTTATGGAATACAATATATGTTATACTAATTTGTATTTCGGTAATATTAAATTTAATAGAGCGAATATTAAGACGATTAAATAAAGTACATTTTCAAAATAATTTAAAACATTTTTCCAAAAAATTAATATTTAGTTTAATATTATTAATTTGCGGAAAAATTATACAAAATGGATTGGCGAATGAACGAAGTCTTGAATTGAATAAACTTATACAAGCATAAATCAAAATATTAATGCTCATATTAAATTTATTATTTTAATTGGTAAATAAAATTTATGATACAATTATTATACTCCGAAAATATGATTTTTTTTTTCAAGAAACGCATTTGTTTTACTTTTCCACATAAATACTTTTTTAATTTTCCACATAAATTTTTTTATTAATTGCTAAATAAATATTTAAACCTACCAACCCGACGCCTTTTCCCAAATGATTATGTTATGATAACAAATGCATACAGATTTGGCAACGGCAATGGCAATAGATTTGACAGTTAGTATGCCATAAACTTTAGCTTGTCGATATGCGGAGTAAAGTAGCACTTATTGATTTTGGTATTTTTGTTGGTTTCGATACTGGTTGTAAGATGTACGAAATTATCTACGACTGTTATATGTAAGGATGGAGTCATGTGTAGAAGTTATGGCTCAAGTAGCTCACGACTTCTGGTCTTAGACTAAGTATCCTCTGGGTAGCCAAAGAACATCCGTTTGAAGGCGGGCTAAAGGGAGAAGGTGCACATACCACACAGTCTCGGATAATAGACAACCCTTTGATGACGACCATGACATGCACCTGTAATATCCGATTCTTAATTGGAAAGGTGCCGCTGCCCAGCCGGTTTGATTTCCTCGTAAAAGTAAAGGCTGACAACACCGTAGTCCACGAAAGGTAATAGGCGGGACCAGGACTGAGATGAGTAGTTCCTTGTGGCATTTACTATAGTGGGCATATAAAGGAGCGCAAATTCGGGGTGGCATTAATGGTGGGAGAGAAACTACGAACGTCCAGCCACAATCCGCATCAAAGCGAAGTTCTTCAACATATCACTGATATGTGCCCACACCCTGACGGAAGAGAAGGAAGACGTGACCAAGGAAGTCTGCTCTGAACGTTTGGAGCGCACTTATGAGGGTTGCCCCCCCACTATGTCAAAATCGTGCTTGGCGATTTTAATGGCAAGGTGGGCAAGGTATATTTGGCAAAACAGTCGGTAAATTCAGCCTCCATGATGAAACCCAAATAGGTTGAGGCTGATCGATTTCGCCGGGGACCGAAATATGGTTATCTGTAGTACTATATTCCAGCATATATTCCACTCGGCTTACACTCCTACTCTCTGAGAGCACTCATCAACAACTCGGTATAAGGCAACTGTGGGACGGCATTTCAAGCTCTGTCCAATCCTTAAAAAGCGAGACCCCACAATCTGCGCCAACTACCTTGGAATAAGTCTCCTCAAAATTGCATATAAAGTTCTATCGAGCGTATTGTCTGAAAAATTAATGCCAACCATCAACACACTGATTGTAACTTATCAGTGTGGCCTTAGGCCTGAAAAATCAACAACATACCAGACATTTACCATCCACCAAATCTCGGTAAATACCGAAATTGTAGATTTTCTTTTAATCACGTTTTGTGGGTTGTGGTCCGATAACGCTCATCTACATATGAACTCGTCTTCCGTTTTTTAATACGCTTTTATTAGCTTCACTTGTATGTATGTATGTATGTATGTATGTTTGTATGTATGTTTGTAACTTTTTTAAGTGGTACTGTAAGTTTAAGCAGCTCACCAAAAAGATGCGCTTAAAAGTATGCAACATCTATATAAAACTAGTTTTGGTGACATTTGAATAGCATACTGAGTTGGGCGTCGACCGTTCATAAGATGCAAGGTTGTACAGTAGAACATGCAGTAATTTATCTGGGCTCTCGACTGTTTGCTGCTGGACAAGCTTATGTAGCACTTAGTCGTTGTAGATCTTTGGACGGTATTCGAATTGAAGAACTAGACTGTTCCAAGTTGACAGGTAAAACCCCATGTAACAGTGAAGCTTTAGAAGAAATGATTCGATTAAGAAGTAATAATTCGTAAAGTCGTCAATAGAACTTGGTCGCAAATAATGTAACAATTAATCATGAAAGGTTACGAGTAGATATTAAATGCTGCCTAATTATCGATTTACTTAACCAATACTACATGTCATAGTTCATATTTTAACAAATTTGGGGTTTCTCACATCAAGCTAAAAAATCAAAAATAAATATAGTTTAAAAAAAACTAAAAAACACGCTTTTAAAGCATATCAAACTAAAAAGTGAAAAATAATTCTTTGTATAAACTAACAATAATAATGAAGAAAAAATTCCTGCATTATTGTGAGAAAAGCGTGGAGTGCTTTGTGACATATTTTTCATATATCGAGCATGCCACGTTTTCTCACAATAATGCAGGAATTTTTTCTTCATTATTATTGTTAGTTTATACAAAGAATTATTTTTCACTTTTTAGTTTGATATGCTTTAAAAGCGTGTTTTTTAGTTTTTTTAAACTATATTTATTTTAACCATAGAACACGTGTACCAAGTGACATTCATCTCAATTACATTTTAAATTTACAGGTAAAGTTGCAGCTTGCACAAACAGACGAACGGACTGACAGACAGACATGGGGATTTCAACTTGTCTCGTCACCTATAACCCTATATGTATCTCGATTGGTTTTAGGTGATACGAACAACCGTTAGGTGAACAAAATTATTCTATGTAGCAATATGTTGCAGGAGTATAAAAAGCAAAAACAAGGGTATATTTTTATTAGCTTTCTATAATAATTTGGATAATAATATGCATTAGCTTCATATGATTTTTTGTTGTTATACACGTTTTTTAATGTGTTATATGTTTTTCAGAACCAGTCAAATGATCAACAGCAACATATTCGTTCAAGTCGTACAGTTAGCAACAATGGTGATATAATTATTTCCGAAATGGACGATTCTGTCAAAGCAGTCGACCAGAAAGTAAAGCTGGACATCAAGAAAGATTCTGATCAATGCCGTCCCCACACTGCGTTGACCAGAACCATTTCGCAACCACAACCTCAGGCACAACATGAGGCAAATGTTGAGTCTTATGTAACAACTATATTAGAAAACTTCGGAAACTTGAACTTACATCGTAAACTGGAGAGAACACAATCTGAACCCTTACCACAGCAAGTTAATACTTCTAGGTAATATAATAAATTTTTTTCTTTTAAGTTGTAATACACTATTTTTGCATATAATTTGATATAATCGTACAATATAAACCATATTTTTGCGGCAGAGAACTTATGCTACAAGCTAATAAAAATTAAATTATAAATAGTTTTATAGCTTTGATGAATCGTTGTAGGAATGAAGTCTTCGCATTCTCCAAATATCCACATTACCCATTTTTTTTGTCATTTCCTGATGCAACGGTCATCTTAAAATTTAAATTTTGTATAATTAATATAACGTTGAAATTCGATGCAAGAGATTCACAAATTTCATCAAAAAGAAAGAATAAACGTTAACTTTTGTGCCTAAGCTATAATACCCTTTATAAATAAAAAAAAAGTTTTCATACAAAAATTTGACTTCGATCGAACAATTTGTATGGCATCTATATGTTATGGTGGTCCAATCTAAAAAATTTGTTCGGAGATTGTACTGTTATCTCGAACAGTATTCCGTGCCAATTTTGTAAAGATATCTCGTCAAATAAACCAATTTTCAATACAAAGGACTTAGTTATGGTCATTCAGTTTGTGTGGCCTATATGCTATAGTAGCAATTAAGGTAGTAGTCTGGTAACTTGGGTTCAAAAAATCGAATTTTTTTTTTGTTTAATTTGAAAGTACAATGTCTTGAGAATATACTGTGAAAAATTCAGGCAGAAATTCGAAATATTTCGGGAGTTATAATGAGTTTCCTAGATCGTCTCGGAGTCCTCTCTCTCAAAGTTGTTGAACTTTAAACACGTTTTTCTCGAAACATTGTTTTTCTGGTCGGCCCGGGTACTAACTTTTTTTCTACTGAACCGATTGCTTTCAAATTTTAACAGGCTGTTCTACACACTTATAGTTCTCGTCGGAACTAACGAAAAATTTTTTCACCTCTAACTCTTTATTTTACAACCCTTTCTTTGCTAAAATAAAAAAGACTTTTTCAAAGTCCGCCATTTTGTTATTTACCTTTGAAATTTAACTTCAGTAGTTCCGACCAGAATGACATGTCTATAGATTAAGAATAAACAATTCCATGTAAATAACAACACTTTAAAAATTCAAGATAATTCATTTTTATTTTCCTATAAAAAACCACCCTCCAAAGAAGTCATGAAAATAGGCATAAGTTACCAGACAATGACAATGATTTTCATGTGAACATATGGAAACTTTTTTGAACGCAGGTGAAACAGTTTACTTTGAGGGGACAAGGGTCTTCATTAAAGCATGGTTAAATCGTAGATTAGATCAATTGAAAAGTCTCCGACCTGACACATACAAGTAAATGGCGCTAAAATTAAATCAATGTGATTTTTAGTTAGCCCCAACTTTCAAAAGGGTGTACAAATTAGACAGCTGTTTGGAGCATTAAATTATATCATTTTAAGTGAAGCAACTTTTGTTATTTTGGAAAAAAAGGTTAAAAAAGAATTTTGCGTCTTCATAAAACATTGCTTTTTGAAGGGAAAAAATGCAGTTGAAACTAAAACTTGGCCTTTGCGTCGATATGTCACAATGAAACATAACATTTCACTCCAAAGTCCAATCGACAGTCATCCGAGTGAACTGCTCACGAGGAACCCACCCCAAAGCGAGGAAAAACGCGCAAGTCGGCTGCGTATGGAAATACCTGTAAAAAGGAAGGACCATCAACAGCGACTATTACATAGCCGAAAAACGGCCGCATTTGAAGAAAAAGGAAGTTCTATTTAACCAACGACGACCAAAAAGATTGTGTTTTCCTATAACTAGAGACTTTTCAATTGACCTGTTATACTGAATAATTTAAAGTGCCGGTATAATTGAGAACAAATAGAGAGAGCGGCAGTGTGTTATAATGTTCTAAAAATGATTTCGGGCAGGCCAATGCCGCGCAGCGACTTGCTCGAATTAATTCCAACAGAGAGGTTCAATTTTCGATCAGTTTTTGCGGGCATTGGGGCCGATTTTATGTCGACAATAACGCGCAGAATGTACTGTTTCAAGGCATAACTCGTCTCGTTCTTATTTGCGTAGACATTGACTGTTTAGTCGGGTGTATGGCATGTATCGCCGTTTTGTGGGAACCAAAGTTCGCCCACATCTTCCAATTCAGACACGGAAAGGTCAATAATGATCACCCTATAGAGTTCTTCATTGACTGTATCATTATGGATGGATTCATTTTTTTTTAACATGGATCAATGACTTTCGTTTATCCGTTATTATCACAAAAAAAGTAATCTTCAACGCTAAACAAAATTTTCTTGAGAAAATTGGGATCGGTGGCTATCTCATTTTGCGTCTGTTCACCTAACGTGTGACACTTTTGGTCCGCAGTAAGTCTAGGCAAACGAAACTGAGTATAAATCAAATAACAGCTGTCCGAAAGACCAGCTCCCTTAAAAGTAGTGCTTTGTAATTTACCCTAGTTTTTCATACCAATTTTGTAAATTTGAAATGTTTATATTATATAAATTGTTTTCTTTGTTTTAAGATATAAAACCGAACTTTGTCGTCCGTTCGAAGAAGCCGGTGAATGCAAGTATGGAGAAAAGTGCCAGTTTGCTCATGGATATCATGAGCTACGAAACTTACAAAGACACCCAAAGTACAAAACCGAATATTGTCGCACATTCCACAGCGTTGGATTTTGTCCTTATGGCCCAAGATGTCATTTTGTACATAACGCGGATGAAGCTAGAGCTTTACAACAAATGCAGCAGCAACAACAGCAACAACAACAGCAGCAAACAAAATTGCAAAATCATTCCAGTTTTCATAACTGCATCACAACTTATCCATTGCAGCCTAAACCAGGAAACAGCGCAGCTAATCTCAATCATTCACTACCTTTGAGTCCTCCCCTGAGCATGTCAACAGGCTCAGATCGAGAGTCACCCACAGGGTCGTTATCCTTAAGTCCTACCAGTTCTATGACTAATTTTACATTTGGCGATCAAGTTAGTCCGGTAAATTCGGTTTTCCAGAACACATTTCCTTACGTAAACACTCCACCCGAAAGTCCAAACGCACCAATTTCCCCAGTGAATACACCACCACCTAATATAATGTTAGGTTCAATACAAAATCAGACTTCGTTGTACATAAAGCCTGTTACAATTCAAGGCAAACAGGTCCTACAAAAGAGTTCGAGCTCTCCAATCGCTATAATCAGGAATGTTAATAAAATTCCGGCCAAAGTTAATTCTGTTTCATCACTTAACAGTGGTGAAGATGCACGTCTGCCAGTTTTTAACAGATTGAGCTCAGCTGTTGAAAAGTTTCCTAACAAAGCTTTATAATTTGACGAAATCTCAATTTGAATATAATTAAAATTTCTAGTTTTTTTTTGTTGTTTTACATTTTAAATTATACATATATATATACAACCTAAATTATTAAACAAAAAATATATTTTACGATAATTTATATATTTTACATTAAATATCTCTTTATCCAGAAAATGGGTATATACTAGAAAGGGGACTTAGTTCGTAGGAAAGATGGAGAAAGATGAATAGGCAAAATATGCTTTTGCATTTATTAAATTATCTATATATAATATTTATTTTATATATACAATATATCATTTCATTTTGTTTACAGAAATATTTTATATGCCACTTCCATATAAAATTTTTAATTTATAACTTAAACACAATGGATAATGTAATAAATTAGGTGCAGTTATGAAAATGATTAATGAAATGAAGTCAATGTGAGATGAGAAATTAATATTTTGTAGTATTAAAATTGAAAATATATTTACCCGGATACTATATTAACGTAACTACCTGTATAACGTAAATTATTACCTACTTTTATCTTTTTACACAATAATAATGTGTAAATGAAATGAAAAATATTTATTCCAATACGTTACAAAAACTCGAAGATGGTTAACACTGATGAAAATTCTCAAAGTGCCTTACAGTTAATTAAATATATACATATGTAGATATTTTAGTATTTATACAATTTTTATTTAATTGGTTAAGAGATGATTCGTGAATTAGTCGTCTTCCTTTTTTACTTTCGTTAAAAAATGCTTCCATTTATTTTTACATGTGCTTATACAAATTTTGAATAAAATACATTTACTTTTTCTTATTAAAATGTTTATGACTGTTTTTTCTTGGTAATTTTTTATTGGGATTTAATCGTATAAATATGTATATCTGCTGGATAGAATACAAATTGGCTAAAACAAAAAATTTAATATTCATTGCTAATATTTTCTTTAAATATTCTCTATTACCCTTACAATTGGATTAATGCTATTGAAATACATACTATACATAATTAGTTTATAAAATAATGTATTGAAAATTCCTAATCCAATGAGTAGCCTGCGTGCCCATTACATCTAAAAAAATTCGAATGCTTGCTTAAATTAATTAAAATTTTTCCCAATATAACAAATGTAAAAGTTAAAAGCTACGTAATAAATATTTTGAAAATGAAGTTGTGAACACTGAATTAGTGATTTACTATTGAAATAGTTATTTGTTAATCAAGTCGTCCATAATCCTGTATTGAATGCAATTTTAAATGCACAAAAACTGTCCGTCTTAGCCTAAGGTGACTCGAACATCAACAAAAATGTCGAAATAAGATTTCAATAAAAAGCTAGTATCTGTGTTCCAAAAAATATTCCATACCTTCGCTAGGTGCCCAAACCGATATAATCAATACTTCGGTTACAGAATTCTCTTTACACATCAATAATTGTACACCCTCTATACGACAACAGAATATCAATTTGTATTTTACGCGGGAGTATGTTACGTACTATAGAAGGAAACTGCTCAAGAGCAGTAGTCTGCATTATTAACGAATATTAAAGAAAATACGTGCACGTTAGTAAAAGTAACGTAAGTAAAGTAAAGTTGCCTGCAGAAAATTTGTAATTTTCCTAAAAACACTTGAAGCGCGATGTTAAATGCTTGTACAAATGGATGTAAGTAATAATAATACATTAATTTATTTTACATTTAATTTCTTCTGTGATCATTTTTGAATTTAAGTGTGATTTTACGTAAAATTGGCGCTTTATTTAGGGATGGCGCGTCGGCATAACGCTGAGCGATAAAAAACGCGCCGCACAACACAACAAAGTAATTTGCCACTGCCGCTTTATTTATGGACAGCAGTTAGATTCCTTTGCGCTCAGCGTTTAGACAATTACAATTAGGAGTATAATAATACATAAATAAACGTTGAAATGTCTTTAAAAAAGTTTTCACAGCGCACTTGCCTCCATAATTAGAGATATGGCTGTTACTTGTAAATGAGCGATATTTCCATAAATTTGTTATTAGTAGATCAATACTGTTTCTCACGCCTCTTTAAATGCGTAGGAAAATAACCGTTAACATTTCCATTCAGATGTTGCTAATACGTTTTTGTTAAATTTCGTCATAAATTCATTGGACAACGATGTAGCGCATTTATAGTTTTCGGTCATTGTTTTGATGAAACAAAATTAATAGTTCATTTTAATACAAATTTTATTTAAATGACAAAAGGAAAATACTGTGAATTTGAAAAAAAATAATAATTTAGGTTTGTAAAGGTCCAAAACAAGTAAGAATTGCTAATGTAGTGAAATGTTCTAGAAAAATTATGTACAATGCAATCAAAAATGTTAAGAGTGATTACAATATGTTGTCTTAAAACATATTTCGTAAGGCGCCCCACGCAAAACAACTCACCGTGAGGACAAAATAATTGTTAGAAAATGTAAAGCTGATCCTTTCAAATCCTCACGTGCAATAATGGTCGAAGTCATTGCAGAGTTTAGCTTAAAGGTGTCAAGTAGAGTATTGCGGAGACATTTAAGTGAAAATAATTTGTTTGGGCGTGTGAGCATAAAAAAACTAAAACCACCAAAAATTTAAATTTTTGGAAAATGATTGTTTTTGCGAATGAAACGGTTCTGATGGAAAAAACATTTGTACATCAAAAAAGAAAAAAACAAGAAGTCAATCCAAGATATACCAAAAAGGCCGTAAAGTACGGTGGAGGAAATTTAAAAGTTTGGGAGGCGTTTTTTAGGCGTGGAGTTTGTCCACTATTAAAGATAGAAGAGAATACGGATAAGAGCGCAAACAGCGAATTCCACAAATCCGTGGCCCGAATCAGCTGATACGGCCTATCTTATGGGAGCGCAATGTAAATGATCAGCCAACACCGCTTCTACCGCCCGCTTTACCGTAGGATACCGTAGATTTCCACCGTATTTGGATTTATTCCGTATAAACGTGTCAGCTGATTGCTCTCTCACAACACAGGGTTACCACTCTGGATATACTGTAGTAAATACGTATAAAAATTGTATTCAATATGTTTGAAATTTTCTTAAACTAGCTCAAAATCAGAGTCGAATGCTATTATTTATAAATACACCCAACTCTTTTTTTACACGGTAGATACGTTCCTCAGAAAATCGTGTAAAAAAACCGTATAAAAAAGAGGCGTTTTCTATAATAAAATGGGGGATACGTTCCATGTCATCTGAAAACCGTGTAAGATGAAATAAAGAACTATATTTACTTCGAAAAACCGTGTAAAAAATGTTGAAAATTATAAAATTTCAGATATGTATACAAGTTGTATGTTCATATGGCATTTTATTGAGCACTAAAACATAAAATACATAATTCATACAGGTGAAAAATTGGTAGATTAAGCAAAAAAACAAAAGAAATCTGTTAATGCAGAATTAAGAACAGAAAAATTAGAATAGAAATAAGGAAAAAATATTTACATAGCTACATAATTATTCGTCGCTACTTAATAACAAGCGCAATTGTTTGCGACGATCATGCGAAGAAAATATGAAGGTAAGAGTTATCGAATAAGGGGTTTTCCCAGTTACTACTATGTATGTTCATTTCAGCAATGGTGCTAAGTGTGGTAAAAACAAACATAATTACAAGACACTGATTTTGAAACCGTACTACAGGGTCCGGCACTCGAAGTGCCAACTTCAGATGGTTCGCGCAGCTGTCGCATTGGAATCAGCTGTTTATAAATTTACTGAATGATAGTTCGGAGTATTGTTCACAAGTGTACAAAAGCGGTAAAATCTTTTAAAAATTCATTTTTGAATGATAAAAACAAAACAATACAAAAGAAAACGGCTGATTTTGACATTATGGATCCAATTACTTTTGACAAATTGTTGTTTTTGGGGCTATTAACCCAACCTTATCTAATTGAATCATGAGTAAATATGAAAGTAAAAATTATTTGAAAAATTCATAAAGAATTTAAAGAGCAACTATTTTTATTTTATTATATTTTATTATTTATTGCTTAACTCATTTAAACAGAGACCAACTGTGGACAATTATTCAATTATAGACGTTCGTAAATAAAAGAAAAAAATAAAGTTCACATATTTTTCTTATACCGTTGCTTCAGCTTCAAGTTAAAATCATTTCAAATGCGTTTTTCATAACTACCGGGCCTAAGTAATGTTCCATCATCTCATTTAGTAATCAGAAACAGAGCAAAAAGTTAATGTAAACTTTAATAGAAATACTTACAAATTTATTAATTTGCATGTTTTGTAACATTAGCAAACAGATGATGGAATATTGGAATATTGCTTTGCAATTCTGACAACTAAGAAAATATGTTTGGATTCCACAATACCCCTGATTAACTTCTCTCATTACATCAATTTAAATAATTTAAAAATATCAAAATGAAAACAACCTTAACTTCAGTTGCACCGAAGCTATAATACGTATACCTTCACAAAAAAAGTAGTTTATCATACGAGTTGATCGGTCAGTTTGTATTGCAATATGCCCAACACGGGCTAGCTCACAGAACAAACTGAAAACAAGTAATGAAGAACTAAGTTCGGGTGCCACCGAACATTTTATACTCTTGCAACTTACAAGAATCAAAGCCAGGGAAATACTTTATTGCGTAAAATGTCAACCTGAAGATTTAAATCCAAGCAATTTTTTATATAATATACATATACTATGTATAACTCATACACTGACAGACACATAAGATTTGTTAGAAAAACGAAAATCATTATATGTAGTATGCAGTATATGGGAGTTGGTAGTAACGACCAAATTATGTCTATTTTTCCCAATACCACATAATATTAACATGATACTTACTTAAAAATTAATCATATGGAGTAAAGTAAGCCGGATGTCCGAAAATCCTGATATTAGGTATATGATGGGTAAGTCAAGTTTTCCTCAAATATATTTATTTTATGCTCAAAGATACACCGTTATGAGTAAAACACGCTTAGCTCATTTTCATTGAGATAACTCTCATAAGTTCGATTATCCTTATGTTATTGTATATGGGGGCTTATGAAAGTATTCTTCCGATTCCACCCATTTTTAACATACAAACAAAATATTGTCAGGGAAGTACCATTCCTGAATTTCAATTACAAATCTCAGACATTCACCGATATTTTCGAACGAAAGTCAACTATAGGTACTGGAATCCAAATATTCGGTATCTAAGGGCTTGAACAGTTTTGGTTGAATTTGAACAATTTTTAGTCATAAGGTGGCATACAATAAGGACATTATTTGTGCAAAGTTTTATCTCTTTATATTAATTCTTTCTTAATTTGTGTACTGGAAACTGAACGGAATCAAGTGTAATTTAAAATTGGCTAAATGGGAAGTAGCCGTGATTATTGTCCGATTTCGCTCAATTTCAATCCCGAGATATGGGATTTCACCAAAAAGCGGGCGGTGCCACTCCCATCATACAATTTTTACCCCGGTCCCTATAAAACCTTGTCATACCATTCTGGCGCATTTAGTTATTGATTTATCGCGCTTTTAGTAGTTTTGAACCGTACCGTTATGTGGGGAGTGAGCGGGGTTCTTATCCGATTTCATCCATTTTCATACTATCGGTAGGAGTTCTTGTATTATATTAATATTCATTCTGGGTGAATTTGGTTGTTGTAGTTTAAGTGATTTAGGAGATATGTACATTAAACTTGGTGGGCGGGGGCCACACCCACTTTTTCAAAAAAATTTAACGACAGCCAGTGCTTAGTTTTGGCACTTTATATGTTTTCGGTTAATGGCGATTTGTGGCAGTGGTCCGATTGCGCCCAACTACGATCTTAGTACTTTTGTACTAAGGAACCGACACCCACGTTTCATCAAGATACTTAAGTACCTCAATTTTTACTCTAGTTACAACTTGCACGGACGGACGAACAGACAGACATTCAACCGGATTTCAACTTTTCTTGTTATCCTGATTATTTATATATGCATAACCCTGTGTATATCTATCTCAATTAATTATAGGTGATACGTATAATCGTTAAATGAACAAAACTTTAATACTCTGTAGCAACTGGATGCAAGAGTATAAAAATACATTTCAACCGAATGCCTTGAAAAATAAAAAAAGCAAACAAGTAAGGAGGGGCTAAGTTCGGGTAAAAGTTATTGGGGGCCAGATCAAGTTTTCGTATTACATCTATTTTAGGCATAAAGATATACTGTTATGAGTAAAACATGTTCTGCAATTTTCATTGAAATTGAACCTCAATATTGGACGATTTATGAAGCATAAAGTCACCTGGAACTTCGAAAATCTTTATATTAGGTGTATGGAGACTCGGGGAAGAAGACCATTTTTGATATACAGAATTGCTATTGTCAGGAAACAATTATACATCTCACATATTGACTGATATTTTCGGTCAAAAATCAACTATAAATACTGGGGTCCACATTTTCGGTCCAACCCCCTAAGGTTGGATAGTTTTACTTGGATTTAGACAATTTTTAATCATAAAGGTGGCCTGTTATAAAGGAATCATTACTGCAAAATTTTATCCCGTTTTATTATTTACTTCTTGATTATACTGGAGGACGAAAGACTCAAATGGATCGGATCCAGATATATGTGATTTCAGCAAAAGTGGGCGATGCCACTCCCATCGTCCAATTTTCGGCTCCCTTAAAGCTCTCATACCATCTTGGAAGTAAAATTTAATGTATTTGGCGTAATTAGTTATTGAATTAACGCGCTTTTAGTAGTTTTGTACAGTAGCGTTATATGGAGAGTGAACGAGGTTATCTTCTGATTTCATTTATTTTCACATTGGCGGTAGCAGTTCTTATAATATATGCGCTGAGCAAATTTGGTTGCGTAGCTTTAGTAATTTAGGAGATACGTACATTAAACTTATTAGAGGGCGGGGTCATGGCCCCTCTTTAAAAATTGTTCATCCACAGGTGCCCCTTGCTATATTGCAAGGCGTTCGCAATTGCAGCAGCTGCAGCTACATTGGTTCCATTGGGCAAAAAGATGTATACTCAGCAAACGGAAAAAAATTTGTTCAAAAAATAAATACAATACAAATGGAAGTTCAACAGATATTAACAGCCAAATACACGAACAAATCAAGTACATATTCATACGTGCCTATTTGGTTATGAGAGCTTGCAGAAATATCATTTGCATTTGGCTATATTTATGGCACTTTATAAGTTTTCGGTTAGTGGTGTTTTGAGGGCGTGGTCCGATTACGCCCATCTAGGAACTTTTTAATTTTGTAATTTTTGTGTAAGAACTCGGATATCAAGTTTTATCGGGATATGTCACTTTCTACTCAAGTTACAGCTTGCACGGACGAAAAGACAGACAGTGACTTTTCTCGCCATCTATGTATGTATATACATATGTATATATATATATATAATAAGCATATACATATATATATATATAAGCCTATATCTTTTTCACTTAGTTTAATGTGATACATACAACCGTTAGGTGAACAAAATTATTATATTAGCAGCAACAGTTTGCAAGAATATAAAAATTATACGAACATTAAAAAATTAGAATACAAAATTTCTTATTTAAATATAAGATAAATATTATTTTCATAGTTTATAATGATTAGTTTACAAATTAAAATTATTTTCTTACGAAACTACTCATTTATTGAGTATTGTATCCTATTCTGTATATATTTTAATTTTTAGAAAGATTTGATAAGTTATAGCCCCTTAACCAAAAAAAAAATTGTTTGCTTTTTCGATAGCTTATATTTTCATAAATATCCTGTGAAATCGGGAAGGTCGTATCTTGAATAATTTTTGGATGGCAGCGTTCTAAAGAGCGACCGGAGATGAAAACATACATATATAAGTGAAACTTTAAACGCGTTTTTCTCGAAACGACATTTTTCAGAATTTCTGACATCATAACTAAACGAGAAATTGACCAAATTAAAACTGAGTGTTTTTGAATACATTTGCCATGCGATCTACGATCTTTTTGATTGGTTGAAAATTGTCAATTTGGAATTAAAAAAACGACCATTTTTTCGTAAAAAAAAAACGATTTTTTTTTTCAAAATTACGCAATTTTCGTAATTTTTGATATTTTTCAAAGATCGTAGTTCATTGTATAGAAAATATATTTAAGTTAGTAAACATTTTGATTTTTTTTTGTTTCAGCTACTCATTCGACCGGAATCATGCCAGCAGTTGAGGCACTGAGGTGGTACGGTTTGCGTGGCCTGTATATTTTTTAAGGTCTTCAGAGTTTCCTACAGGGTGTTACAAGTATTCAGGGGTGTTGTGGAATCTGATAGTTGTCGGAATCAGAATTGAAACCGATCAAAAAAGTAGTAGGTGTCATGAATTCAGATATTATTGGTTTGATATTCGAAACAGAATTTGTATCGGTTTTGGGTGTCACGGAAACCAATTTTATCGGTTTTGCTGCCAGTTAAGAAATCAAGTTATTTTATTGTTACGAATTAATTTATCTTTATTTCTATAGCAGAAAACATAAGAATGAAACACGAAATGTCTTAATTATTGAGTTTTTGAAAAAAAAAAATGCCGATATTTAAGAGGGCCTTTTTTAGAGGCTTAAAAAAATCGGATTTTTAGTTATATATTTAAACATCATCCGCAAATTTTTTTGATACGAAATCTTTTACATTTGCCTTTGAAAAGCAATTGCCAGATGCTTATCGCATGTGCATATGCCAGACGGCGGGCAGGATGCAGGTAAGTATGTTCAAACTTAACTTTTCTTAGTTTTTTTTTAGTTTAAATAAAATAAAAATAATAAACTTTGCCCCAATCCCATATGACGTTCAGTTTTTTTTTCTATCCTGCCCGCCAATTAAGAAAAATCGTAAAAATGAAAAAAACGAAATTTAACACCCAAATGCGTCTTTATTCATTGAATAAATGTTATCTTTTAAAATCTTTCTTTAATTCGGAACTCATTAAAAACTTTAATAGGATTGCTTGTATGTATTCATTTGCAAGTTTTGTCACATTAGTAAACAGCTGGTTCGAATATTGGTTTTGCATATGTTCGAAAAGACGAAAATCCATCAGATTCTGTGACACCATTTAAAATCAGAATTGGTTTGCAATTCTGACAGCTAAGCAATTCTGTCTTGGATTCCACAACACCCCTGACTATTTCAAGGCTACGACAAGCACAACAACTGTTTATCGGGAAACGTTCTCCTTTTCGTTTCTCAGTATTTTGAACAAACTCATAATCGCTCACCTAACCCATCGACTGTATTAGATACAATATAACAATTGTAAAATACATTGTTTCAGAGCTAGTATAAAATGAAATAGATTACAACTTTTTATTCAATGAAAACCCAATTAACTAAGTTCAACATTTTTTCAAAATTACCATAAGCTAGGCTTTATTTTAAAAATATATTTAATAAAAAATCCGTTATACATATAACATTAGCTTAATTTTAAAACTATATATTTACATGCTTATTCAACATTAGTTTTTCTTCCTGCAAACATTTTTCTTTACTCCACAACTATTATCAACTTTTTTATTTCCTTTTGCTATTGCGAGTAAAGTTACTAATTTTTTATGAGAATCTCCTACAATCCAACCATGCTTTTGATATTGTTCGCCGCCATCAAACTCTTGGGCACACGTCGCATTAATTTTACCAAAATCTTCATCACTTGACGACGACCAGTAGTACAGTTTTTCAGATGCCAAACGTTTTCGACGTGGGGGCGATTGATGTGATTGATTTTTTCTTCGATTTTTATAACTTTGATTATTAGTGTGTTTCTTATTAACTACAACACTAGTGCCAGGTTCCCTAGGTAATGATTTTGTGTTATTTACAATTTCCTTACATTCAACATGCTTTCTATCTTTATTACTCCTAGTTCTAGAATTAATTTGCTTCAAATCTGATAAATTGTTATCGATTTTTTCCTCCTTCCCTTGTCGCATATCTTTAGCATTTTCTGTGGTGATGGAAGTGGTTTCCATTTTAGACTCCTTTTTATTTTCTCCAATTAATGCTAACGATTTGGGTACAACAGTTTCGGAACTGGCTTTAGCCAACCGTTTTTTCTTATTATTTAGGCGATTAGTTGTACTTTTATGGTTTAATTCGCTACTAATATTATTTTTAAGTTTAATATCGCTGTCAACGGTTGTACAACTACGAGTATGTTTTCCTTTATTCTCCAAGGAATGTATCGGCACATGATTGCTCTGAGCCTTCGATTTACTGCAGTGATAATTTTGCAACTCCACAGAGGCCTCTATATGTCTTTCCTTATTATCAGCTACACACCTTACACTTTTTCTCCTACCAGTTATTAGCTTAGGAGTTTCAATTACTTTATTCTTATTATTGCATGGACTTAAGTGATTCGAGGTCTTTCGTTTTTTTCGGGTTTCTTGCTTTTCCTTTTCCTCTATTAAGGCAATTATATCTTTCGTAGACAAAAATTCCTCATACTCATCTGAGCTCCACATTTCCACCAACTTTTTTGGTCTATTTGTCGCACAACGTCTTTTCGATTTTCTCTGCCCTTCGTTAATTAGTTTGACAATCTCTTCTTGACTCATACCTAGTTCCGATTGCAGTCTCGTTATTTCTTTCTGGCTTTTCGAAGTAACATTAGATTTCTTTCGGCTCTCTTTCGATCCACGAGTAAAGGATAATGGCCTTTCCGTTTGAGAGACTGTCTGCCTTTGCTTAAGTTGCAAGTTTTCAGAGCTATCTAAACTAGTATGCTTTTTTGAAGTGCTCTCGGATCCTCTCACTTTAGGACCACAATCACCACGTAATTCATCAAACAATTGATTAATATCGGCTTTGGGTGACGGGTCTTTCTGGATGCCTATACTTTGTACTTTGACAGATGTTTTTGCTTTCGTACCCATATTCTTAAATATGCGATCCATTATGAGTGATTTATTCTCAAAAGTTTTAGCTGTTGCTCGACTAGAACTACTATCCGAGTTATCTTTGATATTTCTTTCGTTACTTACTTTTGGGCTAGGCTCTTCATCGCAACTCAAAGAAGCAAAATCAAAATCATCACGATCCGAGTAGCTAGTTGTAGAAATACTGTTATCATCTGTTAGCAAATTAACAGTTGTTTTGGGCTTTTGAAAAGTAATTGTTTCCTTTTCCTCGAGACCGATATTTTTGAACGGCCTCTCAGGTATAACAATTCTTTTGCAGGCTTCTTTACTATGTTCTCCCACTACAGATTTTATTTTGGAAGAATGCATTATGGTTTTCGATGATGTAGAACTTTGAGCTTCACTACTTTTCATTCGGTCTGCATTGTCATTACCGTCAATACAATTTTTCGGATTATCAACTGCGACTGACGATGTTATATATTCTCGACTTGCTAACCGCCTATATATGGAGCCTTCCTGGTTATTTGATATGGAGGTAAATTCTGGAGAATTTGATTTTTCATTCCCCAAGGCGATTTCAGCTAATTCTGTCAGTTTACATACAGCTGGCGTTTGGGCTTCCAATTCCTTACACATTGATAAGTCCACATTAGTATTTTCATAACCTTTCATAGCAGCTTTAGTTTTAAATCTAGACGTTGCATTAGTTACCGCTGAAAACTGAGAAATGGCGGAATAGTTAGGAGAAGCAGCGCGTCTGAAAAAAAACCAAAAAGCTTTATTAAGTACATCATAGTAACTCTGTTGATCACAGACACTAAGTGGTAAAAATTGCTATTAATTTAGATTTACCCCTTACTTAAAAATCTTAGAACTTAGTTGTGATTTTCTGATTGCATTACTCTGAACTATTGTTAGCCAATATTAACGTAAGTTCGCCCTCTTACGATATTTTTAATGAAACAAACTCACACAACGAAACGAATAAAATTAATAAATTTAATTGATATTTGCATAACGGACGCCAAATTCAAACCATCAATGGACTGGTCGCATTCCATATGGTATTGGCTTTCTACTACTACTTGACCTAGATACGAAGCAAAAATGTACATTGTATAATGCTACTGATCTGAGTATACTAGGATACGCATCATGACCAAACAATTTAAATACTGAGCTGCGCAACAAGAACTTCCAGACGAAGGAAGAAAGGAAGAGTTAAACTCCTGTATAACTGAACCTTTTATACTTCCGCAATTGTCAAGGATCAAGCCGGAGAATTATTTCCGGGTATTCGAAATATCGAATAGATTAGAATCATATTGGACACATCATTAGGGACAGGTACGTCGTATTATCACTAATATTTATATTTAAATCAATTAACAGAAACCTCTTGCATAATGCTAATTATTCTTGTTTGATTTAATTGACATATCTTCTATTGAAATATATGAGATAGATATAAACTAAAACCACCCGACGAAATTTTATTTAGTTTGCACCAAATTTAATTTATACTGATGTATTATCATTAAAAGTACTAAAATGTAAAATGATTTGTTTAAAGAAATCGAAATCACCAAGGAAAAATATATGCTAGGTAAAATTTTAACAGTTCCTTTAACCACCAATTTGATGTATTTTTTCGAAATTACGAAAATAAATTATAAGTTCCATGAATACTAAACAAATCATTTGAATCTTAAATTGGAAATATTAGTGGAAAAAAATTGAGCTCATTATTCCAGCTTTGGTAAGAATTGTGCTGAAGAAAGGAATATTTATAGTTTTTCATAAACAGTAAAATAGTTTTTGCAATGGCAATAAAAAAGAAAACATTAGTAAATAAAATATAATTGGGAATACAAATTTCTAATTTGTAAATTATACTAGACAAATGCACTTTGTCCATAATAATTATACTTACTGATCTCGAGTGGAAGAAGTGGGCCCAACTTTGTTCAAAATAGTTGGCTGTTGAACAGAGGGACTTCTAAATTCTTGTTGATGGATTTTGGATTTGCCACTAACTGGTTCAATTGTCATCTGCTTTTTGGAGATTTCACCAGGTAACGATTTGAATGTACTGCTTGGGATCATGCATACTGGACTTTTGTCTTTGAAGTTGTAATCAAATGCACCTCCAATATTATTATCTTCGACATTATTTACACATGTTGTTTCCGCCCCTTTCAATATGTTACAACATTCGAAAAACAATCGTTCATCCGGATTGAGATTCAAGCGTGGCGCATTGTTAAAAGGTGGTTTACCTTTGCCAGTATCAAAAAGTTCCCTCTTTCCCGTGTTATTGACAGTATGAACCCGTTGTTCCAAGCGATTGGTATGTGAAAGATCAGTATCACTCAATTCTGAAATTCGATTTGTATCACTGTTGTCCGCTGGTTTTCGAGAAACTGTGGAGTCACTTGGAATATATTTTTGCGTATCTTTATTGGTGGGTTCAATCTGAACTGATGTGTTCTCCATTTTTTTCGATAATAGGTACTCTTGTGCAGATAATTTTGATACATGGGCTAAAGTCATGTTGTGTTTCGTCAATGAGTTCAGTGAATAGAAGATTTTTTTGCACAATGTACACTCGAATTTTTCTGCCGAACTGTCATGAGTTACACGTTTTTTTGGTCTCCGTTTTAACAAAATACTTCTTCGTCGACGCCTTCTTCTGCCACGACCTCTTCCTACATCTTGTGAATAACTGGTATACACACTCATTTCGTCTTCTAAATCCATGTCCATTACTTCTGTATTCGTATTTTCATCACAAATCGATCCAAAATTCGAGCGATCATCGTTAAAGTTTGGAGCACTTCGAACACTCATAGACGTTGGTGGACGGCTATAAAATTTGCTATTTGAATCATCTTGCAGTTCATTAGCTAATTCAAATCCATCATTTACGAACATAAACTCTTCATTTTCTGAAGACATTATCTTCTCGTTTACGTTTTTAGCAATTTCTGTAAGATAATTATCTTCCTCAACATCACCTATTTCTTCCAAATTCTTATCCTTTTCCGCTGGTGCCGTTTCAGAAAATTCATTATGATCATTTTTATGTATGTTCTTATTGAGGCGCGGATCACGGCTGGAAATTGCAGTTTTACTTTCAATAGTGAGCGCTTTTTGTTCATTTAAATTCGACTCGATGTTGGCAGAAAGTATACTTGGCCTTAGAAGAGATAGTCTCATAGAAACTGGAGAAGTATTTAATACTTTTGTTTCAGGAACGTTAATAGTAGTTGAGTTTCTAGCTTCTAATTCTGTAAGCTGCTTTTCTATACCAATAGAAAATGACTCAAGTGATGATTTTAGTTTGCTTATGTTCTCATTGTCTAATGGTTTGCCTTTGCTACGAGATTGTCGTTTTTTAATTCTTTTATTTACAGCACTTTTATCGTCCCTGCCCTTCTCATTCGGACCATTGTTTGTATTCACGAGAGCTGGCATTATGTCTGCAAGCTGGATGGTTTTATTGTTACTAGCATTTTGCTTGTGTTTCACCTTGGCTGTTTTGGTTTTGCTCTGCTCTTGCCTTTGCCGATTTACGCTATCAGTATTTTTATTCGAGTTCACATCATTACTTAGTTGATCGGTTTTAGCACATGTAACAATTCTCTTTGTACTTGACATTAATAACATCCCTGTAACAAACAGGTCCTCACTCTTTTCGTATGCTAAATTTTCCAACTTTTTAAGATTATCACGACGGGTTTTATCAATTTTAAAGCTTTCCAGAAGTTGGTCAGCCACAATAGCAGCTAACTCATTTTTACGTCGACGTCTCTGTTTCTTCGTAGCTTCCACGGTGCTATCGACTTGTCCACAACTATGGAATCCAGATGACGTATTATTAATGTTGCTCATATTTTCTTCAGTTGTAATGTTTGGATTTATTTCATTCGAAACTTCGACTGCAGGAGAAATGCATTTCTTTTGTGGTTCAGACGGAAGACTTGAAGGTTCTTTATCATTTAAGTGCGTTTCATTTGAAACACTTAAATCGTTATTTGTTTTTTGGCATAATACTGTTTCGCAGTTTTGAAAAGAGGTTTCGCAGCTTGAACTTTTCGTTTTACAGTCTATAATTGGGATCTCAAGTTTATCTTCAGGCATAACATTGACACTTTTTGAGCATTCCGATATATTAGAAACAATGTTTGTAGTTGTTGCGGCTATTACATTGAGCTCAACCACGGGTAACTCAGTTTGATGTAACAAATTATCTGATGTGTTTTCTGAAGCAATTGATAACGCGTTTGGACGACAATCTACAGTTTTCGATCGAACGTAACGTTTTTGTGGTAGTTGCACCAAAGGCTTCATTGAACTACCATTTGCTACTTCTTCATTTTTCGTTACTTCTTCGTTACACTTTTGCATGTTTAAGGATGTTTCAGGCAATGGTAAATGCGTCATAAGAATTTGAGTCGACGTTGTAGGGAGCTCTGCCTGAACTGCTTTTCTCTGATTAGCTAGAGGTATTAGATTTACTGGTTGCACTTGATCAATATTTTTATTGCACTTATTATATTTGCCACCAACATCATCCTCATTATCTGGCAAACTTGCCTTAACAGCATTAATCACCGAATTTATAGCATCATCGATATGATTAATAACTTCATCATCCATTTTTTGAGCGTTTTTTCCTTTCATTAAATTATCCTTTTTATTCAATAAAGCTTCTTTATTACTGCCCTTATTTCTATTTGAGGTTTCTGTCTTTGAAGTCGGTTCGTTGTTGTTTTTACCTACATTACGTTTTTTAGCCGGACATTTGGGGATTGAATTAACAAAACTCACTTCATTGCTATTCGAATTTCCGGGATTGCGTATTTGTGGAATCTTTAGCAGTTCAAGATTCGAATAGAATTGCTTATTTAAAACAGCATCTTGATGTGACGCAAGAGCCATATTCATGCCAATAGAAGGAATATTATGGACCTCCATGGGCTTAATAATAGGTAGGAGTGGAATCACAGGCGTTACATCCTTTAATTGATCTTTATTACATTTTTTAGAGAGGTCTAAAGGTTCATCTTCCAGAATAAAATTTCTAGCTTCAAAACCACAAATGGTTTGTCTTCTCATAGGTATGCCACCCCGATATGGAGGTAAACAAACTAATTCGTTTACATTTGGTTTTTTGATATTTTTCGTATTGGATAAATTGAGTGGTTCCGAATTAAATAAGGGCGCAACAGGCACTATAGGTGTCATTGGTGCTACGGGTACAATGGGCGCCATAGGAGCAACAGGTACAACAGGAGCGATAGGCACCGGCGTTGATAGAAGAGGTGGCTGTGGTAATACTGTTAAGACAGGCGGCTGGGGCAGCGGCGGTATAGGTGTTGGATGGACTTGTATAGCTTGCAATGGAAGATTAAGTGGCAGTGTTGGAAACGGAGGTACCAATTCAGCAATTGTGTTTGTATTTAGCATTGCTGGCGTTGTTTTTTTCTTTTTTTCCACGACTAACGGTGCGGGAGGTTTTGGCAGCAATAATGAAGTAGCATTAGATGAAGCCAAGGATATTGGTGGCATTACGGATAAAACAGAACCGGAATTGGTTGATACTAATTGCGTGGACTGTTTATTTAACAAAGAATATTTATTATTTTCATGCAACAGATTTACATTTGCTGGTTTTTGGAGGTAATTTAAATTATTTTGAACCGTTGGTTTACATGTGGTTATTGTCACTGTTGACGTTGCGACTGTTAACATTTTTGCATTTGACGCATTTTCGACGATTGAAGTAGACGGCATTTTCGATATAATTGATGCAGCTGTGGTTGTAGTTTGCAGCATTGCTTCAACTTTAGCTATTGAAGATTGGGAGGGTATACTGTCAACTTTTATTATTTTTCGCGAAAGTGCTTTTCTCTTAGGTGTTTTGCATTCACTGCTTAACTTATTTTTGCTTTCGCTGTTAATTTCTTTTTCTATGCATGACTCATCTTTTTTTAATGAACTTTTTTCAGTCTTTAGTTTTTCCTCCAATTTACCTGTCAGCATCGCAATACAGTCATTAATTTTTTTGCTTCTTTTCTTATTGCAGGTAACATTATCAATATATTGTGAGTTGTTTTTGGTCTCATTGTTTACCGAAATATCTAGAGTCGTCAATTTTTGAAAATCTATTTGTTGCCCAAATTTATTTGAACGTAAGCTGTCACAGACCCTACTCTCATTCGGAATTGTAGCATTTTCTGTTGAATTCTTTGATGGTTCGTTTGTACTTTCAACAACACATGGCGTATTACATTTTTCCAAACCTCTTTCTTCATTAATCACATCGCATTTATGAGAGAATGCATCGACTTGAGGTAAAATATTGCTAGAAGTTTGAGCTTTTCTATGATTTTCATTTTCCATATTACTTGTAAAACCATTTATATCGTCGTTACTCTCTGTACTCCTATCCACTTTAAGTAAATTTTTGGGCTTGTGTTTTAAGAGCATTTTGTCTGATTTATGATGCAATCTTTTCTTAGTTTTGGTAGTTTTATTGGAAAATTTTACTTTGGATTTTGATAGCTTTGAAATTTGTCTAGCCCGTGTAGATCTAAGTCTTCCTTGACTACTGTATATCTTATGTTTCGTTATAAACTTCGATTTCTTTGTTTTGGTCAACACCGGGAATATTTTTTTGCAAATGCGTTTCGGCGGTAAGTTTTCCAGCATCTTTTTAATTGATTCAGCTAAAAGAAGAGAAAAAATAATTCTTGTAAGAACTTGTTAAAAACTACTTTTACGTTACATTTTAATAAAACACAGCTCAATTCTTTAAACTACGCTTCAAATATATTGAAGTGTTTAGTATGTCAATTCTACATATTTTCATGTGATAACCACGATAAAGTAGTCGCAGCAAGTCGATTTTTATATATTTTTTGGTTGTAATTCCATAAAAAAAAAATTTTTTTTAAATAATCAAATTATATTTCAACATCATGTCAAATTGGATTCGAGTTAATTCGAGCATACAACCTGTTTATTTTAGTTGGCAACCTGTATACACTTGAGCCAATTGAAATCGGAAAAGAATCTACTTCAATAAATAAATTCTATCAAAAATAGTTATTTTTCCTGTAGTTTACTTATTCGTAAAATGAAGAGCTATCATGTAATCTAACTGAAAATTTTATACTCTTGCAATTTGGAATGACCAAAGCCGGTGAAATATTTTCAGTTATTAATAGAACTTTATATTAAAAAATGTAGCGAAGGAATTCAATTCACAATGATATTGATTTATACTTTAGGCGATATACTTCTATATTTTCATTTCTACATTTTACTTCGAGCACCGGATGTTTATAACGGGTCTTTTAATAAAAGCGGTACCAAAGATAAAAAAAAAAACGGTTTGGGATATCAATGAAATTCTTTATTCCTTTGAAAATATATTCGTAGGTACTAAATCAGCTTCTTTGTACAATATGGTCGGAGGAAAGCATGCCCAACGATTGGAATTTAAGTGTGCTCTGCCCAATCCACAAAAAGGGAGACCCCACAATCTGCGCCAACTACCGTGGGATAAGCCTCCTTAACATCGCGTATAAGATTCTATCGAGCGTATTGTGTGAAAGATTGATCGATTGAAAGATGAGGAATGCACCGCGACCTTTGGTCTATTGTGCGCTCTCCTCACTCACATAGACTCACCTAGCCCCAGCGCATTGATGAAGTTCAATAGACTGCCGGGTGCTAAGGAGGCGATGCGATCCCTATGGAACATGGATCCAAGCGCCTTTGTCCTGCGTCTTCAGACTGCTGTGCAGTCGATCAGCAGGTGTTCCGGGGTTTTAGGCTCCAAGTCGCAGAACCGGCAATTAGCGCAACAGGATAGGCCCATGTTGAACAGATGCCTATTCATTCAGCTTGCAGTGGCCAGTATACCAGACGACCAATAGCTTGAGTTTGTTCCTGGGGAGGTTTATTACAAATTCGAACCTATTTGAGTTGTATCCTCCAATTAGCAACTTGGGATGTCTCATACCACATATTTGTTGCCAATACTCTTCCCTGCCCACTCTTTCTTCCTTGCGGAGTAGCTCCTTTATTGTATGGAGACCTACCCCAATAAAGGGTTCGGGTCTTGGTGGAGACAGCGGAGCGGGCTAGCTCGTCCGCCAGTTCCTTACCGGCTATACCTCTGTGACCAGGCACCCAGATTAGGTGTACCTGGTTACGTTCTGCACGGCTGTTCAGCCTTTCCCTGCACTCCTGCACTAATATCGATTTGATTTCGTAATAGGATATCGCTTTTGGCGCCGCTTGACTATCGCTAAGAATGGCTATTCGCTCATTGCGATAGTTGCGATGGAGATTTATTTCTATACACCGACTTATGGCAAAAACTTCTGCCTGGAAAATGCTTGGGAACTCTTCCATGGGTATGGAGAGCTTAGTGCGTGGGCCCGCAATCCCTGCACCGATTCTCTCCGACATTTTCGAGCCATCGGTGTACCACCTCAACGTGCTATTCCTCAACATCAGCTCGAGATTGGAGTCATTCCACTCGTCTTTGCTGCCGAGGGTGACCTTAAACCTTTTTCTTGAAGTTACCTATTTTGGTAGTGGTGTCCTTCGGGAGGAGGGCTGATGGTATGCGTGAAAGATTAAAGCCCACCGTCAAAAAACTGATTGGATCTTATGAGTGGGCCTTTAGACCTGGAAAATTAACAACCGACCAGATATTCACCATACCCCAAATTTTGGAAAAGACCCGTGAAAGGAGAATCGACACACACCACCTCTTCGTAGATTTCAAAGCTGCTTTCGACAGCACGAAAAGGAGCTGCCGCGATGTCTGAATTTGGTATCCCCGCAAAACTAATACGGCTGTGTAAACTGACGTTGAGCAACACCAAAAGCTCCGTCAGGATCGGGAAGGTCCGCTCCAAGCCGTTCGATACCAAACGAGGTTTCAGACAAGGCGACTCCCTATCCTGAGACTTCTTCAACCTGCTGCTGGAGAAAATAATTCGAGTTGCAGAACTTAATCGAGCAGGTACAATCTTTTATAAGAGTGTACAGCTGCTGGCGTATTCCGATGATATTGATATAATCGGCCTTAACACCCGCACCGTTAGTTCTAATTTCTCCAGACTGGACAAGGAAGCAATGCAAATGGGTCTGGCAGTGAACGAGGGCAAGACGAAACTGTTGACAGTCATAACTTTGAAGTAGTAGATAGTTTCGTATATTTGGGAACCAGTGTAAACACCACCAACAATGTCAGCCTGGAAATCCAACGCAGGATAACTCTTGCCAACAGGTGCTACTTCGGACTTAGTAGGGAGTTGAGTAGTAAAGTCCGCTCTCGACGAACAAAAACCAAACTCTAATTCATAATTCCCGTCCTGCTATATGGTGCAGAGGCTTGGACGATGACAACAACCGATGAGTCGACGTTACGAGTTTTCGAGAAAAAAGTTCTGCGAAAGATTTGCGGTCCTTTGACCACGGTGAATATCGCGTTCGATGGAACGATGAGCTGTATGAGATATGTGACAACATTGACATAGTTCAGCGAATTAAAAGACAACGGCTACGCTGGCTAGGTCATGTTGTCTAAATGGACGAAAACACTCCAGCTCTGAAAGTATTTGACGCTGTACCCGCCGGGAGAAGCAGAGGAAGAGGAAGGCCTCCACTTCGTCGGAAGGACCAGGTTGAGACGGACATGGCTACGCTTGGAATATCCAATTGGCGCTACGTAGCGAAAAGAAGAAACAACTGGCGCGCTGTTGTTAACTCGGCTATAATCGCGTAAGCGGTGTCTACGCCAATTAAGAAGAAGAAGGTACTAAATTTGTCACCATTGCTTTCCGAAAAAATTACGGTTTGGTGTGGTTTTTGGCACGGCGTTGGGTCGTACTTCTTCCGTGATGATCAAGACCGGCACGTTACTGTGAATGGGAATCGCTACTGCTTAATGATAACCGAATATTTTTTGCCCGAATGGGATGATATGGCCTTGGGCAATATGTGGTTCCCACAGGACAGCGCCACACAGCGAATGTTTCAATCGAATTATTGAAAACCAAGTTTGGAGACTATGCTATTACTATACTACACTAGACTATTTCCTGTGAGGCCACGCGAAGTCTATGGTATATGCCAACAAGACAGCGACGATTGCTGAACTTCGTACGAAGTATCGCTTATAGCTTATGCTTGAAAACCGTCAAAATTGGGTTCAGCGTCCGGACTTCTGCAAGCGTCCCTGTGGTAGCCATGCAAAAGAAATCGAGTGGAATAAATAACTTCATTGATATCCCAAACTGCTTTGGTTTTATTTAATAGACTTTCGTAGCGCTCTTATTGAAAATCCCGTTATTAACGTCTATTTAATTAGCTCAAATGATATGGATAATAATTTTAATTAAATTTTGAGTATATAAAAGAAACATCAACCAGTGGATGAAAATCACTAAATGAGGAATATCAAGGTTTATACCAAAATCATTCGCACTCAACGCTAAACCACAATATTTTTACATGGAGCACTTCATAGCGTATATTAAAGTTTTGGCATTATTCAGTTATACTCGAGAGCATATTCCCACGTAATTTTGGGAATATAACTCACATACTGATTGAAATATTAGGCATAAGGTATGCTTTTATAAGGAAAATCATTATATATGGTATATGGAAGCCGGGGTAATTTTGTGGACCGACTTTACACATTCCTGCGTTAAATTGTAGTACCTATGTATATCCAATTTCATACGTCCATTTGATTTTGCTAACCTTATATACTGACTGTTATATATGCTATTTGTGTGCTGAATTCTTTATATTAAATATATGGGAGATAGGTTTAGTATTGACTTATTGCTTTGACGCCCTTCTCTAATTTGACTCGCTTTACCAAATTGCACTTTTGTTTCCTAATTTCTGGTTAATTAATGGCACCCTCAATGTTTTCGATTAATTGGCGTTATGCGGGTATGACAATAGTCCGACAATATCTCAATTTTTACTCAAGTTAGAGCTTGCAAAAACGAATGGACAGACACTCGGCTTATAACTCGTCTTCTCATCAATTATACATATGGCGAGAGTATAAAACTGACTTTGAATACTATCTTTCTACTATTTAAGAAACATTTTCTAACACAAAAATTATTTATACAATATATCTAGTCTCCATGAATCCTTACCATCACTGGGACGCTGTCTTGATGGAGTTTTAACTTTAGAAGAAGAAATGCTTTCTTCAGTGTCATTTGATGGCGGCGATGGTTTTGTGATTTTTTGAGGCTTTTTGCGTAACTCCGCAAAATTATGCTTGTTCCATGAGCGCCGTTTTTTCGATCCACAATAATAACGGTATTTTCGTTTCTTCGCTAGAGACCATATATAATCACCTGAGCAATCTAACATGTGCCGATACAAATCCAACGTTCCATTACACCTGCGAGAGCATTTGGAACATTTTGTAGAAATTGAAGCTGCCTCCTTATATTTGAGATGCATTTTCGACGGTGCTGTGAAAAGGGAATTCGATGATTGCATACTATTAGATGGTGATCCAGTGTTAATGTCTAAGGTAGTTTTTGTGTCAGTGTCGCACTCATCTGTGGTTGTGCTATGTTTAGCACTGTAAACATTTAAAGTGCAACTATTTAAAGTCGATTGTATACTATCAGAAGAGTCATCATCTCCTGTTGAACCCGTTAATAATCTTCGACTTAGGTGAATCAACTCATTCTTTTTCCAACCAATTTTACGTACAAAATTCGAGTTATTGTAACTTTCATTGCCATAATAACTGAGTGCTCTATTAGGTATAAATAAGTGACATAGCGAGTTTCCTGCCAGTAACTCGCGCCCAACAACCTCATAGTGCGTGGAAAGAACATGCGAATGGCGAAACATTTTATGTTCCTCTAATGATTTCAACTTTTCGAACTTTGCGCCACAACACATACATAGATAGCATCGTGGCCGTGCCCATTCTCCACTTAATACAAACTGTGTTCGATTAAAATGAGGTTCGTGATTAGGTGAAAGTCGAAGTATCGAAAAAAAGGTTTCATCGACAAATGATTGAGTCAGAATGTTATATGCTCCATCTTCTTCACTATTTGGCATATGGGATAATATTCCGAATTCATCATTTTCGATTTTGATTATTGCTTGCTCATTTTGTTCCAAGATGATGTGAGGTAATAAGCGCATGTCCAAAATATAATTAAGTTGTTCATTTATTCGTTGCTTTTCTTCACGTACACTTTCATTCGAATGGGAACCAACATTTAAAATATATTGTTGTATTTCGTGTTTTCGGCGCATAGATAGTTGAGTCCACATATCCAGTTTTGATAAATCGCGCAGGCCCAACATTGGTTGCTTTATTTTCTTTACTATTTTTCCACCTTCATTTATTAACTTAAATTTTTTCACACTATCCCACTTCCACTTCCAAGAATGCTTTGTATGTGGTCTCCGAATTTTTGATAAAACTGCATCTCCACCATATTGTTCTGCAGTTAAGAGCGTTGGGAAAGCTGTAGTTGTTGACAGACTTGTGGCAGCATGAATCTCACTATCTATATTATTTCGATCATCTGGGGCAATGGGACTTTCAGCCAACGTACTTCTAATAGTTGGTATTTGATGTTTAATCAAAGAAATAGATGAATTCATATTCATGGCACTGCCCACATTTCCCGAAAGCTTCCCATCCAAAAAATATAATAGATTATGTCGAACATTTGAAACAACATCTCTGTAAAAGTTTTCATCGAACACACTGGACAACATTTCCGTTCTTGTCGGCATACGAAAAACCACTTCGGCATCACCACTCTCTCTGATTGCATTTTTTCCAGATTTATTACGTGCTTTGACTGCTGTCATATAAACAGATGGCTGATCAGGCTTCAGTATTGAGTCTGAGAGGATGCTATCTTTTCGTGAACGAATACCTTTTCTGCTATTAGGTAGTCGATTTTGCGCTAGTCCTAATCTAGATAAAATTGGTTCTTCAGCACCCATTATTGTATTGGAATTCGTGGGGATAGCGTCCTCAGCAGATGTAGTCAGAATGCTAATAGCATTAGAATTCTTTTGTGCTTTAGAACAACGTGGTTTTGACATTTTAAATTTATCTCTACAGCTCTTTTCAGCATCCTCCTTTTCTGATATAGTTAAATCATAATCTTTGCATTTTAAACTATCATCTGTGAAATGTGGTATATCCTTATGAATGGTTTGCATATGCTGCGACAATTTGGAAATATTTGGAAAGCGTTGTACACAAGCTTTACATCCAAAATATTTGTCCGGATGGCAATCAACGAAATGAATAAAAAGATCGTTTAAATCCTTACTCGATGCCTCAATTTGATTAGTCCTAGATCGTTTGCAGTATGTACATCCTGGATATTTGGCTACTACGATGCCGCATGGATCTCCTCGCTGTTTCTTTGAATCGCTTAGTACTGCCACTTGTGAGTTGCGGCCACTACATCTGCGATTCTTATGTTGAATGTGAAACTTTTCTACATGTTTCAGTTGCATTTTGTAGGACGTGAACTTTTTATCACAGTACAAGCAAAGAATTCTTACACTTTCTTCAACAGATGAAGTGCAGTCGTCGAATTCCTGATGATTTGAACCAACGTTGTCACAGACAGTTCCAGTAGATTGTTTATTACACAAATTGTTTACATCTACTCCTTTTTCTTCGTTATGGGAACTTTTATTACTATATTGGTTTTTAATTTCAAAACTCAAATTGTTTGTTTTAAGTTTCTCTATAAATCCACTTAATCGATTCAGAGGCAAACTACACATAATAGAAACCGGGGACTTATTTTCTTCCTTTTGAGTACAAGACTCGTTCAATCTCTCATCTTTATCCAAGTAAATAAGTTTCTTTTTCTTCTGACAACTTCGTTTCGATGACATTTTGCTGTCGGGACCAATTTTCTTGCGATTTGTTTGCTCCTCAGAGACTTTGAAGATATCCGAACTGCTTCGCAATCCAAAGCGAGACATTTTGAAGCTGCGCAATGATGCCGTTTAGCTGTAACAAAAAATTAAACATATTTATTGAGCAAATTATTAAGTGACAATTATACTATATATACATATAGTTACATACATACATTAAGCAAATAAGCAAATTTTTTGTTTATACTTAAAATATTATATTATTTATACAAAAATATTAATTACAAATACAGGGGTGGCCTTATAATTAGTAATGCTATGGTAGAAAAAATCAAATTGCTGTATACTTTAAGACGCGCACTGTAAATTATGAGTACCGTTATTCATGGTATAGGCGATAAATGGTTTTTATAAGTAAACATATTGCTATTTGCTGATTGGTTATTAAAAAAATTAAAATATTTTCCATGTTTTGTGTTTCTTGGCTAGCCACGCAATTAGAAACGCGAAGTTTTTACTTTATATTTTCGATTTTTTTTTTGAACTTAGCGATAAAGTATACTTCGAAAAGCTGGTAATAATTAAATACGTTTTAGTTATTAGAATGTGCCAAAAAATGTCATGTACTTCAAAAATGAGGGAGTTAGTTGTGAGGTGCTATCAGAAGGAGAAATTATCAGTTCGGCTATCGCTCCAAAGTTCGCTTGCTCTAAAAATGATATTTAGAGCTATTCAATTGTGTAAAAAAAAAAAAAAAAACAAAGCACAAAACCTGCAAAGAAGTTCAGAACACGAAAACCCAGTCCATCAGAAGACTGGATAATTTGTAGTACGAGCAAAATCAATGTTCATGACTTCTCGTGAAATAAAGGCTAAAGTAGGGCATAAAATGAATGGAGACATATCAGTTCGTACGATAAGAAGACGCTTACAAGAATCGAACCTTCGTGGATTCTTTGCCAAAAGATTTATTACAATTCGATAATGATATGTAAGATATGTAAGGCGTCCTTCAAACATGGGGGGATCTGTTGTGGTTTGGGAAGCCTTTTCCTATCGTGAAGTTGGCTCAATAGTACATGTTCAAGGGATAATGCATCAACATCAATACCGTGAAATATGCCAATCCATTACATTTTCCAGCCTGACAATGACCCAAAACTCACTTCAACGATAGTTTTGGGCAGGCCTCAACAAAGTCTTGATATCACCTCAATTCAAAACTTATGGGCAATTGTGAAACGAGATCTTAGAACAGAAAGCCGCGAAATAATGACGAAGCTTTTTAAATGCTTAAACAAAGTTGGAAATGCATATCAGAGCAAACATGCCTCGGTTGCCCAGAAGCTAGAATACCTTTTGAACTTTTTGTACTAGAAATTGATTTTGTTCGGTCGGTTTATGGCATATGGCAGCTATATGTTATAGTAATCCGACCTGAACTATTTGTACGGTTATTATTGCACTGCCTTGGATAATAACACTGGAAATAGCTACATATTTTTCACCTATAACTTTTTTGCTATGAAGATTTTTGTTAAAAAAAACAGCGATAGATATATTACTGTTATATTATTTTAGTAGCCATAGTGTACGTTAAAATGTTACAGTCGAAGTTTTTCGGCGATATTTTGTTTTTGGAGTATCCCTTAACAATGTCCTTTTTACCTTTTTTCTTTACGATTTGAACCTTTTGACCAAGCTGGCTTTGTCTTGGTCCCCAACTTTAACAACCAAAATACAGTTCATAAGCTTTTAGCACAAGCGGAGTAAAATTGCGTTTTTGCGAATTAAAAGTTAATACGAACACATAACAAAAACTGTTGGCACTATTTACGCACTGCTTAGGCATTGTACCTAAAAATCTTAGACAGTAATTTCAAAAACGTAAAAGAATGTGAACTGAAAAACGTTTTGCTATCCAAACATAGAACACGTAACCGATTCGGACATTGGTAAATTTTGTAAAATAAAACGATCCTAAAATATGCTGTTTACTTCAAACAAGCAGGCAGAACCGGTCTAAACCGGATAAGTCCCTGATCGTATGAAAATATGAGATGATACAATAAAATGAAATTTTATGTATTGTAAAATCTAACGCCGCAGGTTACAGAATAGCTGTGGGTGATAGAAAAATTCTGTTTTCAGATTTGACTTCAAGGTATCAAACTGCATTAGAAACATCTAAAAATTTTCATGTCACAAATTATGTGTCTACCAGTGTAATCTGTGCTGAATTTCGTGATGATACTTTGCCAAATTTCTATATACAAACTTTATTCCGATTGTTCAGTTTGTATGACAGCTAAATATGTGTCATAGTTCTACGATAGTTCTGATTTTTTAGTTTGTATGAAAGCAATATGCAATTGTGGTCCAATCTAAACAATTTCTTCAGAGATTGTAGCGATACAGCTTTATGCTATAGTGGTCCTATACTCGCGGATCCGACAAATGAGCAGTTCTAAGAGAGAAAGTTTGCAAAATTTCAGATCGGTATTTCAAAAACTGAGAACTATTTCGCGTATACACAGACGGTCTTCGCTAAATCGGCCCAGCTCATCATTTGATCATTTATGCATACTACTGTGGGGAAAAAATAGTAAAACTTTTTAATTTTTAATTCGCGCAAAAATCCATTCGACGAAATATTTTTTTCTAGGTTGGTATAACTGTCAGTGACATCTGTGCCAAATATCACATTAAAATTAATTACTGTTTAGTTTACGCTTGTATTTCTGAAGTACATAAAGTTCATTCGGCGATTTTTATGATTAGTGCAATTATTTAACAAAGAAGTTCCATTAAATTTTTTGTGCGGAATCAAATTCTAATGCCGAAACATTCAGAATGTTGAAAAACACCTTCGGTGATAATTGTTTTTCGCGAGCAAGTGTCTTAGATTGACACAAATTATTCAAAGAGGATCGAGAACGTGTTGGCGATGAGCTACGTTCAGGACGGCCATAAACATCACTTAAATAAAAAAATTGGTAATTGAAAACTGACGATTAACAGTCAAAGATTTTACTGGCACCGTTGGAATGCCGAAGCGATTTATGGAAAAAAGAATTTTAAAGATCATTTGGGGCTAAGAAATCCGGCATCAGTTCCGGGGAAACCGAATCAAATGAAGACATTAAACATGAATGGCCATGCGTCTTGAAGACTGTTCCGGAAATTGACTTTAACAACTGCTTCGAGGATTGGAAAAACTTTGGCACAAGTAAATTGGGGTCAAAGGGGATTACTTTGAGGAAGATGACATAGATTTTGAAGAATAAATTAAAATTTTCAACTTATGAACAAACTCTTACTATTTTTGTGCTTAGAGCTAATTATAGAGTTTCAATGTTTCCTTCTGGGTGTTACAAGCTCCGTGGATAACTTAATATACCCTGTTCATTCATCGCAGAAAGGGAGTAAGGTCTACAAATTTGTATGCTATTGTAAGAATTTCAAACTTACGGTTGGCTTCATACCGTATAAATCGGTTAATACGTAAAATACCTTAGTAAAATTAAAATTTTGAATATACTATAGTTTAGAGCCGATAATCTGTGAAATCGGGTTTTCTTACTTTAACAGGCTCGGTTATAGGTTGCGAATTTTTAATTCGAAAAATTTGGTTTAAAACATAGATTTTAATTTGTTATTCCCGATGTTAGGAATAAAAATTAAATTTTAATTTTTTAATGCCGATGTTACATATGTTCGATAGCACCCAAGAGAGGTATGTATTGCTGGTGGGTATAATCGGAGTACTGCCACACCTACAAAATGCCATTAATGGAAGACCTGTTAAGTTTTATAATTAAGCTCTTCATTAGGATACCGAACTGTAATTTGGTAAAGGAGATCACGGTAAAAAAGGACATCTGTTGGTTGCCTACAAAATATCTTACAATCCCCTGAAATTAACTCAATCAAAGTTGCTGAAAAGAAGTCTTTCTGCACTTCTTCACACGCTATGAGAATAATAACCACACGTCATGTCTACTAAAAGCGTGATAACTCAGTGAATAAATACGCTACAATCATTAAACTTCACAACCAAGAAGCCGGGCAATGGCCACGGCACCTCCACCTTCTACAATATACAACAACGAAACTTTAAATCTCATCAGTACCTTTCACTTTCTATATATGCACATCAATGAATATATCGCGGTAAACCTTTGCACACATAGTACCCTTGAAGTATTTGATCTTATGTCCAAAAATTATCAAAATCCGATTAGATTTTTTAAGGAACCAGACACCAAATATCTGGACCCCAATGCATTTAGTGGATTTTATAACGATTTCATTAACTTCACCGGTACGTTTGTAACTGAACCAAGGATTTGCTAGGCACTCCAAAAAATAAAAAAAAATACTCTAAAACTATGCAGCTAACACCATTAACTAATCATCCTGCAAAACAAAAAAATACTCCTAAAACTATGCAGACAAAATTATCAACTTTACAATGCTGTCATTTGAGTAAATTTACTCAAACAAATCCTTAAAGAAAGTGAAAACACCACGTGTGTCTAAATTATAAATATGATTTAAAAGGCTAAAATCATGCTTTTATAGGACATTAAACTAAAAAGTGACAAATAATTCTAAATACATATATACTGACAGTAATATTGACCGAAAAATACTTGTATTATTGAGAAAAAATGCTTTGCACCATATTTTTCGATAATATCGAATCCAAATACGGCACTAAAAAAATGTAATTCAAATATTAACTGAATTAATTTTTGAAGAAATTATATGCAATCTTGCTCTAACCGAATATTTCGGACAAGTCTTCCTAAAAATAATGTGGGTTAGCGCTGAATATGAAAGAAATTGGTCGAGACCTTAGACTACATATACATATGTCCAATATACTAAACTTAGTCCCTTGGTTGAGTTTGTATTATATATATCTGATTTGAGGTTAGCTCACACACTAAATTTTGGTAAAATTTGGCATGTACAGGATTTCACCTGTTGTTTTAACGGTTATCTAATTCCCGTTAGGATGATAAGTGTCATTTGTGTTGACGTCGAGGTCATCTAAAGGGAGGCCCAAGAAACGTGCTGTTTCGGGGTAGGACCAAAGGGAGGAGGGTATTAGATGAGTGGTGTTTGTAGGGCATGCAAAGAGGTGGCCAGTACCATGCGGAGACTCGTTGCATGCAGGACATACGTTGGGTATGTCAGAGTCAATTCTGGATAAGTAGTAGTTTGAGCTAGGGTCACTCGAGTTTCTCGGGGCAACTGGAGCTCCTCGTCTGCATTAGGTGGTGATTTGACTCCAAGAACGCCATTCACGGGAAGGGAGTCGGTGATGGTGTTGATGGCTCCACTATGAATGGCAGTCAGTACCTGTCGAAAGTCAGTTGTGCCCGAAGTTCGGTCGACGTAGTCAAGGAAAGACCTTTTGATGCTGCTAGGAGGCGGTTCGGCTCCAAGCAGATGGCTGCAAGGGTGATTCCTACGTAAACATCCCAGCAGGAACTGCTTGGAGAGGAGTTCATTATGCTCCTTTACAGGGAGCATAAGCGTCTCACTGTGGAGGTGTTCTATGGGAGACACAAAAGGCATCACGTCGTGGTCCGGAGTGCAGTATTCTGGCAGGTCTGAAGTTTCCTCCTCTGCGCACCACCTAAATGTGGGCGGTGTCACCCCTATTGTAAAATTTTTACACCAACTCCTATAAATAAAGTTATTCACTAGCTATCATTTATATGAGGTGGTGAGGTTATTGTATGAACATACCTATTTTTAAAATGTGCGAAGAAGTGGTGTAGAGTCTTTCTCTCAAGATGTTTGGCTTGGTTAACTTCAGCGATTTGGAAGATATATACTTATAACCATTTAGAGGGGGACCATGACTACTTTTAAAAATGTTCATCCCAAAAGTCTCAATTTTGTGTTTCCTTATAAGGAAATACAGTTTTGTATGAAGAAACATACAGTCGTGGACTGAGGGATAGCACACTTTGAGCATCTAATAATACGATGTTTATTTTTAATCTAACCAGAAAACAAATTGAATATTTTCATTAGCATGGCATAAATCTATGAACAAGTAAGTTAAGTACAAACCATTAATAAGATTTTTTTCATAAATCCTAAATCAATATTTTCTACAGTGAGGCAATTCTTTACATATTTAGCAGCTAAAAATATAATTTACAGACAGACAGATTCGAAAGAAAATGGTACCTTAGTTTTTTTGGAAATGTAGAGATATGAAAATTCTACCATCTATTCTCGTCAATTGTTAAACGCTGTGCCGGGAAAACGCTCCCCGGACCATCACGCTACCACCGTCAAGCCTAACGGTTTTTGTGGTAAATCTTGAGTTATTTGTTTGGGCACAATTCGGACTTCTTTGGCGCCGCCATCAGAACTTACCGTACGAATATAAAGTTATAGGTACCGCAAACGCTTAGTTTGCGAGATATTCGACTTTGAAGTTCAAAAATTCCCAAAATTCGAACATTTCAACAAGTTATTTCACTACATTTAAGAAGAAGATATAAGATTTCTATATTTTAGAAATTACTTTTTATACTCGTAGTGAAAATCATTTACGTGCTAACAATTATGAGAAAATGGAGCGCTGCCAATAAACAAATATGATCAATTAGCTGAAATTTCTCTTTTTCTCTATAATTCCTCTCTCTTTTTATTTAGCAATCTTAGTTTTAATAAAAACAAGTGTCTAACACAGAAAGGAGTACAACGCGAAAGTACTTCAGTCATCCCGGGTTTATAATATAAAATTGTAATATATTAAAATATTATATAGGATGGTAAGGGTCATTTGACATAAATTTTATAATCATAGGATTTTACTTATTTGTGTTTATTAAATATAAATCACATATTATACATACAGATATATGGAAAAAGGTTTCACATCTCAATTATAGTTTGAAAATGATGAAAAGAATTAGTTAATATAGGAAAAAGAATCCCGCGAAAGTACAAACAAAGAGAACGTTGTCATTGAATAATCCTTCATATTTGCTTTTTAAGATGTGGCAAAGCTGGTTTTTCTCATAATTGTAAACACTCTAACCCTTTTAGGCATGAGTGTGCTAAGTGATTTTTAAATTAATAAATTTAGCTAAAAAATAACAAAATAAAAATAAAATGTGAACTTATTTCTATGTTTAAATAAAGTGTTTATTTAAGTATACAAAGTGGATGTGAAAAAAATTTTGCGAAACTTGAGATACCATGTGTTATTAATACAAGATTTTGAATAATTAATCGAGAGTAGTTTAAAAAATTAGTTTTGCATATTTCTCCTCTGGAGAAGCTTTCCCCACATTTATACCGAAATTCGTTCTTTTACCCGACCACTAAAGTAATCGAAATGCGTAAATGTGGTGAAAAAACTTCTTGAAATGTTCGAATTTTGGGAATTTTTGAACTTTAAGGTCGAATATTTCGTAAACTAAGCGTTTGCGGTACCTATAACCCTATATCAAATCGCGGCGCCCAAGAAATCGGAATTGTGCCGAAAATTTTTACGAAATTTATAGCTTTAAATACCATTCATAATTTTTGCAATCAGCGTTGATTTTTTTGTCTTTTATATGTAGATCAAGGTATTTTACTTTTTATCTAACAGATGGAGATAAAACAATGTATTTTTTCCACGACTGTCAATTTATATTCAATATTTGTACAAATAACATATTTCTCTGTAAAATCAAACTTCGTTTGAAAGCGATTGTAAGGTGTAACAACAAAACATTAATCATGATAACAGCATTAGTTTACCGTTATAAGTTGTGGAAGTCAAGACATACATTAACGTAGGAAATTATCCGCCAATATTAAAACATTTGTTAATCATTTTTTAATATTTTCGAATTAATTGGGATTGAAATACCTACATAAATGAATTTGGAGAAATGTCGCCTAGATGACAATCCTTGGTCGATTTGTTCCACCTAGACCCAAATATGGTCGGAACGGTGATATCACTCTAGACCTGTGTCTAAACCCTACACCCTTAATATACTTGTATAGAAATTCGCGCTACTAATTTGTGTTTATTTATTTCGATAGATTCCTTACCAATGTTAACCAATATAGCATTGCTATGTTATGTGGAAATATTCAATTGCCTTCAGAGTTTTTATATATTATAACATTAGCATTAAGTGACATTTGTCATAAAAATCACTTTTCCTTATAAGAAATATACACATTTTGTGTGTTCAATAAGTATTTAAGCAAACAGAAGGAAAAAGCTTTGCAACATTTGAGGTTGAAACTGCAGTAACAGAATTCCAATCGAGTTCTATCAGGTTTTAATATTGATTTGCTGTCCTAGAACATTCATCTTTAGTATAGTACAAGTATATAATGTTTAAAGTGAGAAACGCTTCTAATGTATCCAAACATTGTCTGAGTTCATTTTTCTTATGTGGGTATATTACAACCAAATCAAGTAATTGCAAAATACACTTTTTTTTATTATTCACAGGATCATTTCACTTCTACAAAAATTTTTTATGAATACACATGTTGTTTTTTTTAAATAAAGTTTGATAGGTGCAACTTTTTTTAAATGTTTTTTTTGTGATGGTTGGAAAATTTTAAATGTACATACCACTTTTGAATTTGTATTAATAGCTAACACTATGTATTATACAACGTCTATTACTATGCAGAAAGAACTCACCAGTAAACAATAGCCTAGATGAAAATTAAATCTAGTTTTGTTCTTGGATATATCGCCGCATTTTTTAGTTTTAATAAATCACTTCCGTAAAATTTCACATTATAGCGAGCGTAAATAACATTTAATAGCAAAACACTACACCCTAAATATTGTTAGGTGGTATCTAACGTTTAGCCCAAATCGATGCGTAACAAGCACGCAAAGCACAAAGGATATGGCAATGTAGTAGCTGTGGGAGCGAGAACAGCGGCGACCGAACACAGCGAGCGACGGCGAAGCCTACCGCAGCACACGGACGTTAGTCAGTTCCAGCCTTTGGCAATTAAGGCTTCTTTATCAAAAACAATACATTTCATACATTCTTTAATTACTTATATTCTCAAAATTCTACCCGAAATGTATTTAAGTTCATTATTTTATTGGAATACATTTATTGTATTACATAGAAAATATTTATGTACTCAGGGTGTAAAAATCGAACGAGTTAAACTTCGTCAAAATGTCGACTTCTATCAGTGTTGCCAACAAGGGTTTTTATGTTTCGATTTCAAAATTTAATCAATTTCAGTATGTACCAACTCTTTCCAAAATAAATCGCTTTTAGTTATATGGAAAATGTTATGCTTGCAGTTTTCCTATATTCATTCGGTCTTATTCGAAACAGAAATCCAATTGGAAAATTAATGCATCTGACATATTTTTAATATTAAAAACAAAATTAAATTGACAAATTATTAATTTATTATTTGTGCATTGTTATCACAATAACTCTAATCAGAATCTCAAAGATATTTTTCGATTTTTTTTTCTATTTTATCTTGGTGATGCTGTAATATTATCAAAGTTAGAGTTGTAGGTTTCAATTTAGAGTAAGTAAATTTACAAATACAATAAAAATATTTCCGAATATAATGAATTAAATATTATGTTTTTTCCAATAGTTTCCATCTATCTTTTTGTGTAATTAGTATTTTTTTCGTATATTTTTTTTTTAAGAAGTGAATATATTCCAAATATTTACATATATTATAGTTATTTTCGATTTTAAACTATCAAATAATATATGAGCATGGTATATTTTTATTTTCACTTGGTTGGTGAAGAAAATGTGTTGCCGTAATAGCCTTGACAGACTGCGGACTTATTCAAATCTAAATTTATAGGTGACAGACGGCAGCTATGCGAGTTTGAAACTCTTGTAAATAGCTGATTGTATTGCGGTACTTAGCAGACCAATTTTTATAACAAAAATATATCAACACGTTATTTTTAAAACTGCATCATAATGTAAAACTTCTTGTTTTATTATTTAAGATTTGAACGGACCAATTTTTACAAAACCATTTTTATAACATAAATATATCAACACGTTATTTTTAAAACTGCATCATAACATAAATCTTCTGGTTTTATTATTGAAAATTTGAAAAAAGCAGTTATTGTTGCTTGTTTTTTATTCACAGTTGGCCATTTTTAACTATGTTGCCAACAAAAATGCAGCTAACCCTCTAAAATTTTAAAGTTAGCGACGGAGTTATCTTCACTACCTCCTGAATTAATCCGTATTAATGCAGTTAAAAAATTAAATTAAAGAAATAAAAAGGAAGTAATAAAGGTTGGAGAACCTTAATAATCTAATAATTATATTCCCATATTTTCTATAACTCAACAAATAAAGAATACTAGTTCGCTTTAGTCAAATTTATCTAATGTATAACAGATTCACATACCATAATATTTTAATATGGCATCACCATGCAGTACTTATTGAAATGGCAATGCTTCAAAATTTTACCCAGTCATTTTCATTACAAATTTTATATTGTGCGTTCAGTAATTACTACACTCAAAAATGGATGTACTTATTCCGGAAAAGGTATACAGAACATAATTGTTTATTTTAATATTAAAAGTCTTAAAATTTGTAGGAGGATATACTTGACTTTAAGTTAAAGGATGCGCATAGTTCCTTGGATGAACTTGACATAGATGATTTATATGTCCGGTATAAGGTAATAAAATGTGAATATCTTTACTGGTATTTACTTAATTTATATTTTTTTTTAGAAACTCCAAAAAACACTCGAATTTTTGGAAGTGCAGGAAGAATATATTAAGGACGAACAACGTAATTTAAAGAAAGAATACCTTCATGCTCAGGAGGAGGTTAAACGTATTCAATCGGTCCCATTGGTTATTGGGCAATTTTTGGAAGCTGTTGACCAGAATACGGGAATAGTGGGTTCTACTACAGGTTCTAATTATTATGTTCGCATATTATCTACGATTGATCGAGAATTATTAAAACCTTCGGCATCGGTTGCATTGCATAAACACAGTAATGCTTTGGTAGACGTACTACCCCCAGAAGCCGATAGTTCTATTTCTATGCTTCAACCTGATGAAAAGCCAGACGTAAGTTACGCAGATATTGGTGGCATGGACATGCAAAAACAGGAAATACGTGAAGCTGTTGAATTACCTTTGACGCACTTCGAGTTGTACAAACAAATTGGTAATAAATAATGTTAATTAGCAAGGAAATTCAAATAAATTTTATTCCCAATTTATAGGTATTGACCCTCCCCGAGGAGTGCTTATGTATGGACCACCTGGTTGTGGAAAAACTATGTTGGCAAAGGCAGTAGCTCACCATACCACTGCATCATTTATACGTGTCGTTGGTTCAGAGTTCGTTCAGAAGTATCTTGGAGAAGGTCCTAGAATGGTTCGAGATGTTTTTCGTTTAGCAAAGGAAAATGCTCCAGCTATAATTTTTATTGATGAAATCGATGCTATAGCTACAAAACGGTTTGATGCTCAAACTGGTGCAGACAGAGAGGTTCAACGTATTCTTTTGGAGCTGTTGAATCAAATGGACGGATTTGATCAAACGACAAATGTTAAAGTTATTATGGCAACCAATCGAGCAGATACATTGGATCCAGCACTTTTACGTCCTGGCCGTTTGGATAGAAAAATCGAATTTCCACTACCAGACAGAAGACAAAAGAGATTGATATTTTCAACAATTACCTCGAAAATGAATTTAAGTGAGGATGTTGACTTGGAAGATTTTGTGGCACGCCCGGATAAAATATCTGGTGCGGATATAAACGCCATTTGTCAAGAGGCTGGAATGCATGCTGTGAGAGAGAATCGTTATATTGTTTTAGGAAAGGATTTCGAGAAAGGATATAAAAATAACATCAAAAAAGATGAGCAAGAGCATGAGTTCTATAAATAAATACTTTGTAACTATTTTCTAAAAATTGTGTATTAAAATTGCTCTAATTTTCCATTTTTTATTTTTTATTGAAGCTGTTTAACTGACGTTGACGTAAAACTTTCTGACAATTCACAAAACTGTGATTTGTATGTTTTCTGCAAACACTTGCATCATTGGCCTGTGTCTAATTATCCTCTATAAAACGGAATACATAATTCACAAAATTCCTACAAAATAGACTTCTAGATATAGAAGTAGAAAAATCGTCGGGATGAGCGTGTAACAGCACAAAAAGTGATAGTGTTTCACCACAGTTTAACATTACCGAAACGAAAAACGGTAACTTGACAGTTACTTCGGAAAAAAATTTTTTAGCGCGCAGACCAAAGTTTCTATCTTTTTCTTAAAGGCCTTGTGCAAAAACTGATATAAAAAACGTATGTGTGCGAGTTTGCATACATTTTTAACACACCGGTTATTGTAACGGTTATTTAGTACCCGTTTGGGTAGGCCTAGGAAACGTGCTGTCTCGACGAAGCGACCGAAGTCTGGTCGGCGTATTGTCTTTTGCGCGGATAGTTCTGGCATGCCTGAAGCTCCCTCGACGGTGTTTGACTGCATCCAGGCGACCATATTCGTCCGGCGTGGTGAAGGGCCGGCAGGCCGATTGCCTTATATGTTGCCAACAAAGCTTCTTTTAGCGATTTGAGGATTTTGTTCCGGCTCTCAACTTTGGCAATAATCGCGGTTGTGTGATGAGTGAAGGAGGGTAGGCTGTCTAGTGTCCCACCTAAAATCTTAGGGTTATTAACAGTCGAAATTTTAATGTCATCGAATGCAATATGCAGGTCCAGTCTGTACTCTTCCGTCTAATTTGTGATTATGGTCGCCGTGGATTTAGTGGGGGAGAGTGTTAGGTTTTGAACAGCGAGAAGCGAGAAAGGTCGGAGGTAGCCGTTTACTTTTGAGCACATGTCATCGATTCTTTTGCCGGTCGTCAATATCGCGCAATCATCAGCGTACGAGGTAATAGAAAATATCTCTCTTAGAATTTTTAAATCGAAACACTACGAATGATTGTCGGCTGTATTGTATTGTACTCTCGGTCCTTGAAGGGAGCCGGGATTGTTCAATTTTTTCAACTAGCGTTGAGTAATTGACTGAGTCAATGGCTTTGGGCAAGTTACATCATATGAGGAACGTCGCCTCACAGGCTCGTTTTTGGTTGAAGTACTCTGGTGGTGCTGTGCACTTTACGGAAACCATACTGGTGGTTTGATTGACTCCGGTGGTGAGTGAAGGTCGGGAGTAGGAAGTGTCTTCACTACTAGGGTGAAGAGAGTTATCGAACTATAGACCTACTCATTGTTGGCGTTTCTCAAGTTTCAGTATTGAATTTCCACACATCGGGTATTTCAAGAGTTGTCAGCGACAGGTTAAGGACCTTGGTGAGGTAGCTTATTACTGTCCATCCTACTTATGTCCCTTAGCATCAGAGGATATTGCTTTGGTAGCATGGCCATTGAATCGAATTAGGGCACCTGTGTGCGGGTGATATCCTGTAACTGGGGGGATCTATATATTAAATATTTTGGACTTGGCGTCGCATGATCGGATAGTTATGCCCTGATATTCAACGCTATCGCGATCCTTTACGTATGATGTTTAAACCTACACGACTCAGAAGATCTGAATGGCTGTTTAACTTAGTTTCTTGGACCGCCCATCGATACGCGTTCCCGACTCATGAAAACAACGATCTCCTCGAGCTCATTCTGGAGTCCGTTGTAGTTGAATGATCAGAATGGGAGTCATGCTACGTGCTTAAACTCCTATGGACCGTAGAGGTCTTTTGTTGGGCACTCGGTTGGAGCAGATTGCAGAGCCGCAGAGACTAATGTCGCAGCAGTGCGTTGGCAGCATATGGCCCCGTAACTCCTGGTCCACTCCCGATGTTTCTTAAGTCTTGAGTGCGTCTTAAGACGGCTCCATCCATTGTATCTATGACACCTATCCGAGGTGGAGTTTGGAAAGAACTTTTTAGATCAAACGGGCCGGAGCTGGACTTAATGTCAACACGAGTCAGCAGAATACGGAGCAACTTTACTACAAGGAGTTATTCCAGTGATGACAAACTTAATCTAAAACTCACCGATCTAAACAGAGTTAGGTCGCCGAAAAAACTACTCTTTATCGCACAAAATGCGGGTCAATTTCGGTAACGTAGAACCGGCTGTCCTGTGTGTCAAAAATACCTAAATAAAAATGAAATTTTACAAATAATATACTATATTTATTTTCAACTTATATAACTTACGTATGTTATATTGGAAAACTCCTCTCTTTCATAATGATATGTATTGCATAAAGAAGTTGGCTGCAGAACACTAAGAAATTGTAATACTCAAGATATAAACCATACCTTGCAACTGCTTAAACAAAATATTTATTTATTGAAGGTGCAACCTCTATTTCTAACAGTAATACTTTCAAATACATAGCTGTTCGAAAGCGCTTTTAAGATGTCAAAGATCTTTAACATGACTTCTCTTGTTTACGAAAAGGATACAATACACGGCCCTTTGAAAAAGAAATGTAATAATCCTAAGATATAACACTAGACATAGACAGTGGCGGTTCGGTCCTCAACTACGCCGCACCAATATGATTGTCTGGATGCAGTAGAACGCAGATTAGAGAATATACAGAGCGCTGAAGAACGCACCCCTACATGCCGGACAACACGCGTACAGAGCGGGTAGATCCACAAACACTGCTCTGTACCAACTCACGTCCGAGCTGCAGGATTCGTTGGATAACGGCGAGGTTGCGATCTGCGCCTTCCTTGATATTGAGGGTGCCTTTGATAATGCGTCTCACACTAGCGTGATCAAGGCACTCGAGAGAAGAAACGTCAACCCCCAGATACGCAGATGGATAGAAGCCCTTCTGCGCACTAGGGTTGCAGAAATAACAGTGGGAGACAGTAAGATTCGTCTTGGCACCACGAGGGGCTGCCCACAGGGTAGAGTACTGTCCCCTCTGCTTTGGAGCCTGATAGTAGACGAACTACTCGAGTTACTCACAAGCAATGGAATCCGTGGTCAAGGGTACGCGGACGACATTGTCATAATGGCGAGAGGCAAATTTGAGAACACCCTCTGTGACATTGTTCAAAGGGGCTTAAACTTGGCGAAAGGATGGTGCAGCACGATAGGGCTAAACATTAATCCAGCAAAAACCACCGTGATCCCATTCACTAAGCGGAGATCTCTTCCGGGCCTGAGGTCCCTAACAATTGGAGGCACAGAGGTAGAAATGTCTAAGGAGGTCAAATACCTTGGCCTCACCTTAGACTCAATGCTGAAATGGAGCAGGCATTTGGACGTAACGCTGTCCAAAGCAACTAGAGCACTTATAATTTGCAGACGTCTGGCCGGCAGATCATGGGGATGCAAGCCAAGTATCATTAGATGGCTGTATACCATGGTAGTAAGGCCCATAGTCACCTATGGAGCGGTTGCCTGGGCCACCAAAGCAGCGCAGCCCTCTGTGATTCAGAAACTGTCAAAGCTGCAAAGACTTGCATGTGTCTGTGCTTCGGGGGCAATGCGCACATGCCCCACAGTGGCAATGGAAGTCATACTAGAGCTTACACCGCTACGTCAGGTGATCAAACTAGCAGCAAAGCACACAATGCTACTAATGTCAGCAGAAGGCTGTGGAAGAGGGAAAATAATGTCCTCTAGACAGATGGACGCTCCAGCGGAAAGCACACCGCTAGCCCTCCAAGGGACGGCTCAATGAAGAAAATAAATCTAAAGAAAAATTTCAAAGTAACTCTAGGCAGCAAGGAGGAATGGAATGATTCCACGCTGGAAAGGCTGTTGGTAGACAGTACCATTCAGTGGTACACTGATGGCTCGAAAACACCGGAAGGTATTGGGGCAGGTATTGCGGGCCCGCGTACTAAGCTGTCCATACCTATGGGCTGCTTCCCAAGCATCTTCCAGGCTGAAGTTCTTGCCATCAGTCAATGCGCTGAAATCAACCTCAGCCGCAACTATCGCAACCAGCGCATAGCTATTCTCAGCGATAGTCAAGCGGCTCTAAAGGCGATCTTATCATACGAGACCAGATCGCTTTTAGTCGAAGAGTGCATAGGAAGGCTTAACCGCCTGTCCTTGTGCAACCGGGTGCACCTAATTTGGGTACCAGGGCACAAGGGAGTAGAAGGGAATGAGAAGGCCGACGAACTGGCCCGCACAGCGGGAGCGTCCAGGATGTTGGGACCAGAGCCGTACATGGCAGTAGGACCCCACACTCTTAAGGAGCTGCTCCGCACGGAGGAGAGAGAGGAGAGAGAGCGGTACTGGCGGCAGGCAGCAAGCATGCGCCACGCCAAGCTGCTCCTAGGCGGGTATAACCTCTCCAGGTTTAAAGAATTAATTAACCTCCCCCGTGAGAAATTCCGTCTCCTCGTCGCAGTCTACACAGGGCACTGTAAGCTCAGGAAGCATCTGTCCAACTTGGGCATGGGCTCCTGTGCTAACTGGCGGTTCTGCGACCTGGAACAGGAGACACCAGCACACCTAATCCTAGATTGCACAGCAATCTGTGGAAAAAGGATTAAGGCCCTGGATTCCATCTATATCAGCAGGGATCACATCACCTCACTAGCACTCGGTAAACTACTGGAACTGTTCAGGCTGCTGGGGCTCTGGGAGGTCATGTGATATAGGAGAGGGCACAATAGACCCTAGGTCGCGGTGCAGAACCTCAATATTTTAGTCTAATCTAATCTAATCTAATACAGAGTTGCCAGAACACCACACTCCGGACTATAACGGAATGACTTTTGATATCCCCAGTCGAAGATTTAGATAGTGGGGCCCGTATGCTTCCGGTTAAGGAACATAACGAACTTCTCTACAAGCAGGTTCTACTAGGGGGTTTTCGCAGTAGCCATCCCTGCAGTCACCTGTTTCAAACAGAATCGTATTGGTGTATCGCGGCGATTTACAAAGCCTCGTAGAAATAGAGAAACGCATCCGTCGAGAGATCATCGATCTCCAAATAAGCTGCTCTTGTTTCTCTCGTCGACGACTTACTGTGACGTGGAACGGTCCAAAGAGATACACTTCTCAATCTTCATGTAATTGTCCCAGATATGGCGGTATTGGTTTGGCTCTGACGGTACGACATCTTATGCACTTTCACTGAGCAGACTTCAGCAATGTCTTGACATCTAAAAGCCAATAACGACGAGCTTTATTTAAATTACGAAAAAATTCGTCAATGAGCCCTCGAATTCGTATGACCTCTTTGTTGTCTAAATACGGAGATAAGATCTTCTTTAACTTTAGCTCACTTGTGTACAATGCGTGCTCGGCCTCGGTTAGTTCCTGCTATTTTTCTTCCGACTAAGATTTAAGAAAATCTGAACTGCCCATTGAACACAGGCTATCACTCGCTTTAACTTTAAATATGAATAAAAGTGATTAAGTTGTATCAAAGAAGTTGTATTGAAGAAGAGGTGCTTCTCTGGGATAGATGTGTATAGTGCGACTAGCCAACGTTCAACGGAGTACCTCAGACACTCAAGGCATCGTCGCCATGGACAGTAAATCTCGGCAATTAGTGGGCACTTCGGATGGATGGCAAAATCTGTTGTGTTTTTGTCTGTTGGTATCCAACGCCATTGATTAGGATTTCTACTATTCGATACCCAACATATGGCTTAACTTTTCTTTGATCTGAATTTATCCATTGCTTGGGAATCTTGGTCAAAATACCGTTTTCTCGGCTTGTATATTGTGGCCAAATCGAACACCAATAACTGCGGCTTGCACTCAACTTATGTGAAGTGCCTGCAATTTTATCAGTACGCAATTACCTGCATTGGTATACGAAAGTATGCTGCAGCAAATGCTACTTCGCCTGCGTCTATTACAACATGTAACTGAACGGATAAATGTGCTTGCAGGCCAGGTGAAATATTCGGTGACTCTCGGATGTATATAATATTACGACTGAAACTGTTACTGAAATGTAGTCCGACTATATGCGATCCAACCCAACTCTGTGTTAATGGCTATGGGACATGTTTGTCGGCTTGAACCATTGTTAAAGTTACGCTAACGAGGTATTATCCAGACCAAACAACAATGAGGGTTTAACGTGCTGGTATCTTTTGTAGATAATAACTTTAGCTGAGCACAATTTGACTTCTTAAACGATCTGACAAACCAAGACCACCCAGGGTCCATACGTTCCTTTTACTGTATTATGTTGGTTCACCTTATTTCGATGCTCACTTTCAACAATTCTTTCGTTGTATAGTTTTGCCGACACTATTCGTGGTTAAAAGCGCGGATGTTGTTGCTGACTTACTATTTGGCTTTGATTGTCTGTAGTGGCAGGTAATATTAGACTCTGGCAAGACCACTTAACCACTGTGAAAAATTCTTTGACAGTTGCGAACGGTTTACGGTTACCGCTTGTCGGTTCTATTTGTAATGTCTATTGCGTGGTAGCATTATGGCTAACTGCTCTAAAAGCATGGAGTTGGCAAAATGCTGCTCATATTTTGCCTACGCTAAAAATAGTACTGCACCTCTTCATTGGTCAAGGCATATAACTGGCTACGACTACTGATAATTGGGTCTGTTGGCGTTCTTCCACCCCTTCTTTCTAGTCGCGCTCACTCTGACTTGTAAGGTTTCAAATCGATATAATCCGTTTCTAAATTTCCGAAATTCACCTGTGACTGACTTTATTCTTTAAACAAATAGAATCCATATTTCCTTTAAATCTCTGAAAGTGTAAGTAAACTTTATCGACTAGATTAATTTAATTTTTCAACTATACACTCCCAAAAAATCGTATATTTTCTTTAAAATTTAATTGAAGTTAAATTAAAACTAATATTTCACACGCCACCTTTTGACTGTTAATTTGCACTGTACCCCAAACGATATATTGCAACTGTACCTGGAACTGTACTCTTAACCCACCACAGTCACTGTATTGCGAACACGCCACTGTAACTGTAACCCGATCGCGCAAACTTTTCTGAAACTGTACGTTATGCTGCAACAGCACCGTTCTAAACTTTAGCAAGACCGGCTGAACCGCTGAAATATATTGTACGACGAATGCTAAAAGAAAACACATGCCGCAAATTTTTAGAATGAATTTCTCTGAACAAGTATGTCGCTTTACTTTTTTTAAAATTACGACCACGGTTACCGCTAGACTTTTTATTTATGGACCAAAAAGTGACCAAATTGGATAAAAGTTGACCAAACCTCTTTCGAATCGGAAGAAGGGGCGTGAGCAAAATATAAAATATATTTTTCCACAAACAAAAGAAAAATACATGCAATTTATTTTTTTTATGTTTCATGCAATTAATTTTTTTATGTTACATAATAATGTTTTTTTTTTTTTGTTTATTTCAGTTTCATATGAGATCATTCATTGTCAATACATAGACACCTCTCAGAAAATCTCTCCATATATGGACACTTAATTTAAAGGGGAATGTCTGTTTTTTTATTTTTTCTTTAAAATTTCATATCTAGCTTCAAACTGCTTGAAAAAATATCTCCTTTCATAGATTTTGTACAAAATTCAATGAAATGCTGAATTCGTCAAAAAATATTGGAGGGCCGTTGATGACCTTGTTTCCAGCTTTAGCAGCGAAGAGGAGGCCGAACGAATTTGTATTTCAAATAATACAATAACCAAGGAACAATCAGTGAATTTTTAAAACACCGCAGAATACGAGAAGGTTTTAGCCATTTTAGACACATCATCAGACTCATTTAAGTTCTAATTTAACTTTCATCACACTCACGTTTTATAATGTTTAAGCATCGTAATGCCCATATTTGATTAATTTGGAATACTTCCCGACTTTTTGTTATTTGCTAAATTAAGACATATGAAAGAAGTTGATGTAGTGGGATGAAATATACCGGATAAATGGTTTTTATAGTAGACAGAATTCAAACTTACAAAACAAAGTCCGACGGTATTCGGCTGAATTACTTACGCACTCAACCGTTCAGCTGTGTACGTAACGTGGTAGATGTAAGTTCTGAGTTCTAGAGGTTAAGATTCTGTTGAACGTTGGCCTACTTAAAGTTGAAGTGGATGATAGGCTGAGTTCAACGAGCAATTAAGATTTTCTTAAACAGCTCCGTTGATGTAAACTCTATTAACTGTTCCATTTGGCATTGAATAATTATTAGAGGTATTACATACATAATAAAAACAGTGCAATGTGAAGTTTACGCATGAGAATTAAAGACATCGAAGAAGAACGAAAGCTTTCAGAAAAATTGCAGGATTTATTTATTATTGACGTATTTTGGTGACAAAACTCATTTTGCGAAAAGACTCCTACAAAAGTCAGCTTTTAGCTTTTGAACACATTTTACACACACAGCGGATGAGGTGTTGGAAATTTCCTCTGTTGGTTTGAAGAGAGAGATATTGATGTGCGCAACATCCTGATTCCTCTTCACCGCTTACGCGATTATAGCCGAGTTAACAAGGTCCTGATTACTTCTTATACTATGTTCGGACCGACAACGAAAACATGTTTTCGTGGGAAAAAGTGGTTTTCGCACGAAAACTTGTGTTTTCGTCCATGTAAAATCTGTCAAACGAAAACACAGTTTTCGCTGAAAACTACTTGAAAACTTACATTCCACTCATTATAATCTGTGCCTGCTCTAGTTTAGTCGATTGTTTTGGAAGACATATTTTGCCGGCCCTAAATTGTCACTTGATATTTGTTTACATTCCATAGACAAATGCAGGTGCTCACTGTTAAGGAGATTCTCTTGTTCTTGCGAAACCCTTGCACGGGCCACCAATTGCAGAATTTTCTTCTTGGTGCAACGGTACAACAAACACACGCAAAAATTTATTTGCAATGGCTGTAAAATATGTCAGACCAAAGCCCATGTTTATTTTCGTGCCGTCATATATCACTAGATTCTGCAATGGGTGCTCTCTTGGCCTTGCATATTTCGGTATGGGATTTTTGCATTTTGTGTCATCTTGAAAGAGTAAGAGAATCCCCGTATTGATAGTTGCCAGTGAAAACTCATCGAAAACACAGATTGTCGGTCCGAACGACTTACATTCCACAACATACAAATGTGTTTTCAAAATGTTTTCATTGTCGGTTTGAACATAGTACATATTAGTAATAAATTTTGATTTCGAATGATTGATAACCGATAATTCATGATCGATATTCTTAGCCCTGGAGAAGCGCCAAAACTTTTCACAAGTTGCTATTAGGGTGGTCCTTTCACACGGTGGTTTTTATTGAGGTCACGAGTTTCAAGGCTTTTACATATCGTTCCCTGAAATGCAAAATAAAGTATCATCAAAAAATTCGAAATTGAGTGTCTTATTGATTACACTACCTCAAATTACGTACATAATATAACATATGTTCAACATTTTCAGGTTCCGCACTCAGATGTAAACCAGTTTTAACCAATATTAAATTTTTTTTTCACTCAGGTTGCATTTTATTTCGTGTTTCATGCATGCCACTGTAAATTTACGAAAATGTTGCTACGTTATTTTGCATTTCAGGTGACGATATGTATAACGCTTCTGTGGTGGTTCTGTGACCTTTACAGAAAGCATGTTGGTGAAGGGATGTAAATGGTAGCTAATATTGCTATAGTTGAGCTACCATACTCAATCCCGACTCCTGCGTTGGCCTCGAACAACCCGGTCAAAGTAAACAATTTTAAGGAAGATACGGTAACCAACTCAGGTTATGCACCTGGAATAACCGGGCTCTCTATAGGGAAGGTGGGCAAAGAAAGCATATTGGTTTGAAGGTTGGAAACTTTAGCCTTCAGAATAACACCTCTAGCAATGGAGAGCAGCTAATTGATTTCGCCGCGGCAAATAACATGTTAGATTGTAGCACCAGGCCTCAGCATCTAAGCATCCATACCTCGTTGTTTCCTAATAAAAATACGCACAATAAATTGATCAGGTTGTGATAAACGGAAGGCACGCTTCCAGTGTACTAGACGTACAACCTTGTTGTAGCCTAGGTACGCCACACGCCTAAGTACAACGAAGTGCGTACGTCAGACAGCACATCGCAAGCTGGTCGCCGAAAAGTTGCAATCACAACAGACAGCCATATGAACAGTGGGACTCTATCTTCTGATCTCTTCAAACCACTGTGGAAGAGGCGATGATGAATGTCGCGCCGCCATTGTAGAGAAACATACAGCCAAGCCAATGAATACCGAACTTGGCTCTGAACCGATTGTAAGAAGAGCAGGGAAGAAAGAGTGATTAACAGCTTTTGTCAGAAGTTAAGGCAACAAATAAATGGTTTCAAGTCCAGAGACGGCTTTTGTAAAGATAGAAATCGAAACTAATAACAGACGCAGGTGAAGGCAACACCTCTCGAACCTGGAAAATGCTGAAAGCCATACTGAAACGGATGAAGAAGCACCCGCATCAAAAAATTGCCGCTACAAAATTGCGTCTTGCCACTCGATCAAGATGAGGTGAAAACAGTTCTAAGACGCCTTAAGAACAACAAAGCCTCACGAGCCAATGGATTACCGGTTGAGTTGTTTAAAGCCTGCCTCGAGGGGCTGGAAAACGCATGTTCCAGCTGCTGAGCATGATTTAGTCAGAGACTCCTCATTTTGTGCTTATTATCCCGGAATCAGTATTCTTAATATTGGATATAAGGTTCTTTCAACAGTATTGTCTGAAAGGCTTAAGCCCATTGTAAATAAGACAAATTCACCATAAACTAGGTATTCACAATCGGTAAATCTTGGAGAAGACCCTTTTGTCAACTGCAAAGTCGCTTTCGACAGCACTGGTAGGAGCCACCTATTTGAATACATGTCTAAATTTGATATCCCTGAGAAACTCTTACGGCTATCCAGAACGACGTTAAGTACACCCATCAGCTCCGTTAAAATCGGGAAGGACCTCTCCGGACCGAGATTTTAGACAGGTATTCACTGTTATGCGCCTTTTTCAATATAATACTGAAAAAAAAAAATAATACGCTAGTCTGACCTCAGTGGTACTGTCTACTCTTAAAACTACTAGTGGAGTCCGCAGATGATATTGACATCGTAATCGTTAACGACAAAACCGTCAGCGCGGCCCTTCCAAGCGGTGGAATTCCTCATCCAAAGCGCACTGGATCCACCGACTTATACCGGACGTCCACTCGTGGATAGACAGGCAACATGGGAACCTAGATTTCCTTCTGACCCACATACTTAGCAGACATGGGTGCTTTAGGAGCTACATTTTCAGATTCCAGAATGACATTAGTCCAAACTTTTCGACATGTACAGAGTATATAGAAGACTATGAACATGTATTATTTTATTGCCTTCGATTTTAATTACAAGGGAAAAACTAAATTCCACACACGATGTTAGTTTTGCAGTCGACAATTTAACGACACTCATGGGTGAGTCGACTGATAAATGGAAAGCTGTCAGCGAAGCGTCAGCATCCATAATGACAAAACTGAGACTTTTTGAACAGATTAAGCGTCCGTCAGTCCGTGCAATAGAGGAGACTTAAATGTAATACTTAACCGGTGGTTCCGTGGTCTTGAGTTGGGAGTAGGTTAGGTTTAGCGAATTGAAGTTCCGCAATCCGCCTTTCGATGTTTCCCTTTACTATAAAAAAACGCTTCCTAGTCTAGAAAAAGGAGTGAAAGAGCTGCTACTTTGGAATTGTCTCTTTATTCCCATCTTATTATATGGCACAGAAACATGGACGATACCGACCTGAAATGAGAAGGCACCTGGGGCATTCAAGAGAATTGTTCTTCGCAAGATCTTTGGAGCCGTCCGCGTGAGCGATGACCATCGAATAAGAGTGATCCACGAACTGTATGAGCTACACGGCGACATGGGTATAGTTAAGCGCATAAAAATTTAACGAAAGTGCTGGTTAAGACTTTTCGTTCGCATGGAAGATGATGCAAAATTCATTTTCTATGTAAAATGGAGATAATTTTTTCGGGTTCCGTTTAATATCGCGCCGGTTAATTTTGGCTCACTGTACCTAAACGAGAGAACCAAATTGAAAATTTTAAACACGCATGAATGCTTAAATTATCGAACTTTATTTTAAAATCTCGTACATCTGTACAACTCATCGTTCCATCGAATGCGATATTCGCCGTGGCCAATGCGCAAAGGACCGTAAATCTTTCGCAGAACCTTTCTCTCGAAAACTCTTAAGGTCGACTCATTAGTTGTTGTCATCGTCCGCCTCTGCACCATATAGCAGGACGGGAATTATGAGCGGCTTATAGAGTTTGGTTATTATTCGTCGAGAGAGGACTTTACTTTTCAATTGCCTACTCAGTCCGAAGTAGCACCTGTTGGCAAGAGTAATCCTGCGTTGGATTTCCAGGCTGACATTGTTGGTGGTGTTAATACTGGTTCCTAAATAGACGAAATTATCTACAACTTCAAAGTTATGACTGTCAACAGTGACGTGAGAGCCAATTCGCGAGTGCGACGACTGTTTGTTTGATGACAGGAGATATTTCGTCTTGCCCTCGTTCACTGCCAGACCCATTTGCTTTGCTTCCTTGTCCAGCCTGGAGAAAGCAGAACTAATGGCGCGGGTGTTGAAGCCGATGATATCAATGTCATCGGCATACGCCCGCAGCTGTACACTCTTATAAAAGATTGTACCTGCTCGATTAAGTTCTGCAACTCGAATTATTTTCTCCAGCAGCAGATTGAAGAAGTCGCACGATAGGGAGTCGCCTTGTCTGAAACCTCGTTTGGTATCGAACGGCTGGGAGAGGTCCTTCCCGATCCTGACGGACGGCTGCTCTACGTCAGTTTACACAGCCATATTAGTTTTTCGGGGATACTAAATTCAGGCATCGCGGCATAAAGGCGGCTCCTTTTCGTGCTGTCGAAAGCAGCTTTGGAATCGACAAAGAGGTGGTGTGTGTCGATTCTCCTTTCACGGGTCTTTTCCAAGATTTGGCGCATGGTGAATATCTGGTCGGTTGTTGATTTGCCAGGTCTAAAGCCACACTGATAAGGTCCAATCAGTTTGTTGACGGTGGGCTTTAATCTTTCACACAATACGCTCGATAGAACCTTATACGCGATGTTGAGCAGGCTTATCCCACGATAGTTGGCGCAGATTGTGGGGTCTCGCTTTTTATGGATTGGGCATAGCACACTTAAATTCCAGTCGTTGGGCATGCTTTCGTCCGACCACACTTTACAAAGAAGCTAATGCTTGCTCCTTACCAGCTCTTTGCCGCCGTGTTTGAATAGCTCGTCCGGCAATCCATCGGCCCCCGATGCTTTGTTGTTCTTCAGGCGGGTAATTGCTATTCGAACTTCTTCCCGGTCGGGCAATGGAACGTCTGATCCATCGTCTTCGATTGGGTAATCGGGTTCGCCTTCTCCTGGCGTTGTGCTTTCACTGCCATTCAGCAGGCTGGAGAAGTGTTCCCTCCATAATTTAAGTATGCTCTGGACATCGATGACTAGATCACCTTCTACAAGAGTATTCTCCGGTCTTGAAACCTTCTGTAAGCCGCCGCATTTTTTCGTAGAATTTTCGAGCATTACCCCTGTCGGCCAGCTTATCAAGCTCTTCATACTCACGCATTTCGGCCTCTTTCTTTTTCTTTCTGCAAATGCGTTTCGCTTCCCTCTTCAACTTTCGGTATATATCCCATCCCGCACGTGTTATGGTCGATTGTAACGTTGCGAGCTAGGCAGCCTGTTTTCTCTCCGATGCGACACGGCAATCCTCGTCGTACCAGTTGTTTTTTTGCACTTTCCGAAAACAAATGGTTTCGGTTGCAGCTGTATGTAAGGAGTTTGAAATGCCGTCCCACAGTTCCCTTATATCTCTCAGAGAGCATGAGTGCAAGCCGAGTAGAAAATCGTTCTCGACGTCGAACCTTCCTTGTGTTTGTTGACGTGCGTTTTTTGCTGCACAGAGGCGGGTGCGAATTTTGGGTGCAACAAGATAGCGGTCCGAGTCGATGTTAAGACCTCGGAGCGTTCGCACGTAAGGAACTCTGGAGACGTGTCTTCCATCTATCACAACATGATCGATCTGGTTGGTGGCTTTTGATGTATTTTTCTTGCTGGAATCTAGTACTACAGATAACCATATTTCGGGTCCCGGCGAAGTCAATCAGCCTCATCCCATTTGGGGATGTTTCCTCGTTTAAGCTGAATTTACCGACCGTCGTACCAAAGATACCTTCTTTGCCCACCCTGGCGTTAAAGTCGCCAAGCACGATTTTGACATCGTGGCGGGGGCAGCGCTCATAGGTGTGCTCCAAGCGCTCATATAAGGCATCTTTGGTCATATCGTCTTTCTTTTCCGTCTGGTCGTGGGTGCAAATCAGCGATATGTTGAAGAACCTTGCTTTGATGCGGATTGTGGCTAGACGTTCATTCACCGGAGTGAATGATAGTACTCGGCGACGGAGTCTCTCTCCCACCACGAATCCCACACCAAACTTGCCCTCCTTTATATGGCCACTGTAGTAAATGCCACAAGGACCTACTTGTCCTTGGGTTTGTCCCGTCCGTCGCATTTCTTGGACGGCGGTGATGTCAGCCTTTATTTTCACGAGGACATCAACCAGCTGGGCAGCGGCACCTTCCCAATTAAGGGACCGGACATTCCAGGTGCATGCTCTTAATTGGTAGTCCTTATTTCGTTTGCTATGGTCGTCATCAAAAGGGGGGTCACTCATCCGAGGCTTGTTGTTCCTTTTCGTTGGTATGATTTTTTTACGTGGCAGGTCCCAAACACAACCCTGCGGAGGGGATTTTTCGCCTTCAAACGGATGTTCTTAGGCTACCCAGAGGATACTTGGTTAAAGACCGTCGAGTCGTGAGCTGCTTGAGTCATATATAAAAGAGTCGTTTCTGGCCCCTCCCAGTCATATTACTTTCCGGAAAAACCCTGTATACATGCATATTCTGTATAGGAAAGTAGCTTTTATTTTAAAACTTCGAGAACTGAACAAGGGATTGGAATTCTCAATATTGGCACGTTCTAAAATATTTCAAATATTCCAAATTAAAGGTATACTTTGTAAATAACATAAATTTCTAGCCAATTATTGGGGAAACCAATTTACCGGGATCAGTTAAGCGGAAAAATTTACATGTTTTTTGTATGCGATATATTTTTGAGCGAACAGTTTATTCAACTAGGCGGGAAAATCAGTTAACCGGGGGTCAATTAAGCAGAGGTATAATATTCAAAAAAATTCAAAGCGAGAGAAATAACGACTGTAAATAAATATGTCCAACATACCAAATAATGCAATTAAAAGTAATATTTATAAAGTATTATAAGTATACTAGCTTTTTACCCACGGTTTTGTCCGCAGTGGAGCCATTAAATAAGTATGAGAGATAAAGGGTAAGGGTATAATAATAGAAATGAGTCAATATGATAACTAAATTTTATTGCTTGGCTGAGATCAACAATTTTTAAAAATTACTACTGCTTATTGAAATGCAACAACAAATGTTAAAATATATTTCACCGTAACCAAAATAAATAATTCTGAATTCTAACAATTAAAAAAAAAAAATAAAATAAAAAGTATTAATCTAGGATATTTTTATAGACAATGTCATAAGTTTTCCCGTCGGGTGCAAATATGTGTAAATTCCGGATATTAGATACACGTGAACAGGCTACATAAAGTTGGCCATGGGAGAAGCATGGGTTTTCTAAATGCACTCCTGCTACCTGTAATGTTTGTCCTTGTGCCTTGTTTATAGTAACAGCAAAGCTAAGCTTGACGGGAAACTGAACCCTTTTAAATTGGAATGGAAGGTCAGTGGAAATAATTGGTATCCGAGGTATTATAACACTATTTCCCTTACCGACACCTGTTAAAATAGTAGCACCAAGTATGTTCTGTCCCAATTTTGTTATCCGAAGCTTCGTTCCATTACATAGCCGAGGATCTCTCATCTAGATTTCGCATAAGCATTACTGGGACATTTAGTTTCAATTGAAGTTTATGTGACGGTACACCCGATAATTCAAGTGAATTTAAAAATTCTACGGATATAAAGTACTTAGTTCCGTATCTATAAATGTATCCATTGACAAATATTCCTTCATTTCTCCTTGCACCTCGTTTAAAATGTCCGTGTTGATCCTATTAACAATTTCATTTCTTGGTGCTAATATTGCTCTTGCACACAACCACTGATCACTACGGAAATTTTGTTGCAATTCCGGAAAAACATATACATCACTTTCTACTAAATTACAAAACTCTCTTGACATTAATATGTAGACTTCAGCGTCAACATCTAAATAACCATCACCAATTTTCAACAACATTTCTGCGTAAAGTCCTGAATCCACGTCATTATGAAGATGCACACTCATATTCGTTTTCAGGCGGAATTTGTCAACTGTCGACCATAAGCTTGATGATTTAATGCACGCTTGGATTTCATCTGCCTGTGTCCCCTTCTGAATCACTGGGAGGATTTAAAGCTCCATAGCCTTCTTGTGAGACATTGTACTTTCATCCCACACTAAAAGCTTGCATTTTCGCAGCATCCTACCTACTACTTTTTACTAAAATTGCAGATGGGCAAATCTTCGTGTGCCAAATTCAATGGTAATTTCAAAGCGGAATGTACCGTACGACCGGCGTTTAATAGCGTCGCGGCAATACCTGACGAAGCTACAGCAACTGCTATTTTTTGGTCTTTTCTGACGGACATTAATAATAAGTTAAGCAAAAACGTTTTTCCAGTTCCTCCTGGTGCGTCGAGAAAGAAGTGTCCACCATTGCCGGAGTCTATTTTACGTAAAAATAAAAAATAAATAAATATTTTACGAGTTTTTGACAATCAACTTTTTTATCTTTCGTAAAATTTTTTTTAATATAAAGTACCCTATGTTACTTCTAATACCTTCAAGAGTATATGTACAAAGTTTCATGATAATCGGTTAAGAAGTTTTTGCGTGAAAGCGTAACAAACAAACTTAAATTCGCATTTATAATATTAGTATGATTTACGAATAAATTACGATGCGAAGTGGTAGGTTATTTCCATAATTTTCGCTTAAATTCACTCCTTTTTCGAGTTATTTGCGAAATCAAATTTTCTTATGTTGCGAGCGTTTCAAATGATAATGTATTATAAAAAAAAATATTTTTTTAATTAATTATATAACTAGTCCAGAAAAAGTAAGGTTCATATATGGATCCTGTAAAATATGTAAGTATTTGAAAATATTTTGTTATATTGACAATGCAGGGCCGTTTCCTTGATGTGGGATTCGTGGTGAGAGAGAAACTCTGTTGCCGAGTACTATCATTCACTGCGGTGAATGAACGTCTAGCCACAATCCGCATCAGCGAGGTTCTTCAACATATCGCCGATTTGCGCCCACGCCCCGACGGAAGAGAAGGACGATGTGACCAAAGATGCCTTTTATGAGTGCTTGGAGCGCACTTATGAGAGCTGCCCCCGCCACGATGTCAAAATCTTGCTTGGCGACTTTAACGCCAGGGTGGGCAAAGAAGGTATCTTTGGCAATACGGTCGGTAAATTCAGTCTCCACGAGGAAACATCCCCAAATGGGTTTAGGCTGATCGTATTCGCCGGGGCCCGCAATATGGTTATCTGTAGTACTAGATTCCAGCATAAGAAGATTCATCAAGATACCTGGCTGCCTCCGGATCGAAAAGCCACCAACCAGATCGATCATGTTGTGATAGACGGAAGACACGTCTCCAGTGTTCTAGACGTGCGTACGCTCCGAGGTCCTAACATCGATTCGGACCACTATCTTGTTGCAGCAAAGATTCGCACCCGCCTCTGTGCAGCAAAAAACACACGTCAACAAACACACGGAAGGTTCGACGTCGAAAAGCTGCAATCGCAACAGATAGCCGAACGATTTTCTACTCGGCTTGCACTCCTGCTCTCTAAAAGTACTCGTCAACAACTCGGTATAAGGGAACTGTGGGACGGCATTTCAAACTCCTTACGTACAGCTGCAACCGAAACCATTGGTTTTCGGAAAGTGCAAAAGAACAGCTGGTACGACGAGGAGTGTCGTGTCACAGCGGAGAGAAAACAGGCTGCCTACCTCGCAACGTTACGATCGACCACAACACGTGCGGGATGGGATAGATACCGAAAGTTGAAGAGGGAAGCGAGACGCATTTGCAGACAGAAAAAGAAAGAGGCCGAAATGCGTGAGTATGAAGAGGTTGATAAGCTGGCCGACAGGGGTAATGCTCGAAAATTCTACGAAAAATGCGGCGGCTCACAGAAAGTTTCAAGACTGGAGCATGCTCTTGTGGAACCCCCAAAGGTGATATAGTGATCGATGTCCAGAGCATACTTAAATTATGGAGGGAACACTTCTCCAGCCTGCTGAATGGCAGTGAAAGCACAACGCCAGGAGAAGGCGAACCCGATTACCCAATCGAAGACGATGGATCAGACGTTCCATTGCCCGACCGGGAAGAAGTTCGAATAGCAATTACCCGCCTGAAGAACAACAAAGCAGCGGGGGCCGATGGATTGCCGGCCGAGCTATTCAAACACGGCGGCAAAGAGCTGGTAAGGAGCAAGCATTAGCTTCTTTGTAAAGTGTGGTCGGACGAAAGCATGCCCAACGACTGGAATTTAAGTGTGCTATGCCCAATCCATAAAAAGCGAGACCCCACAATCTGCGCCAACTATCGTGGGATAAGCCTGCTCAACATCGCGTATAAGGTTCTATCGAGCGTATTGTGTGAAAGATTAAAGCCCACCGTCAACAAACTGATTGGACCTTATCAGTGTGGCTTTAGACCTGGCAAATCAACAACCGACCAGATATTCACCATGCGCCAAATCTTGGAAAAGACCCGTGAAAGGAGAATCGACACACACCACCTCTTTGTCGATTCCAAAGCTGCTTTCGACAGCACGAAAAGGAGCCGCCTTTATGCCGCGATGCCTGAATTTGGTATCCCCGAAAAACTAATATGGCTGTGTAAACTGACGTTGAGCAGCCGTCCGTCAGGATCGGGAAGGACCTCTCCCAGCCGTTCGATACCAAACGAGGTTTCAGACAAGGCGACTCCCTATCGTGCGACTTCTTCAATCTGCTGCTGGAGAAAATAATTCGAGTTGCAGAACTTAATCGAGCAGGTACAATCTTTTATAAGAGTGTACAGCTGCTGGCGTATGCCGATGACATTGATATCATCGGCCTCAACACCCGCGCCATTAGTTCTGCTTTCTCCAGACTTGACAAGGAAGCAAATCAAATGGGTGTGGCAGTGAACGAGGGCAAGACGAAATATCTCCTGTCATCAAACAAACAGTCGTCGCACTCGCAACTTGGCTCTCACGTCACTGTTGACAGTCATAACTTTGAAGTTGTAGATAATTTCGTCTATCTTGGAACTAGCGTAAACACCACCAACAATATCAGCCGCCTAGAAATCCAACGTAGGATAACTCTTGCCAACAGGTGCTACTTCGGACTGAGTGGGCAATTGAAAAGTAAAGTCCTCTCTCGACGCACAAAAACCAAACTCTATAAGTCGCTTATAATTCCCGTCCTGCTATATGGTGCAGAGGCTTGAACGATGACAACAACTGATGAGTCGACCTTAAGAGTTTTCGAGAGAAAGGTTCTGCGAAAGATTTACGGTCCTTTGCGCATTGGCCACGGCGAATATCGCATTCGATGGAACGATGAGCTGTACGAGATGTACGACGACATTGACATAGTTCAGCGAATTAAAAGACAGCGGCTACGCTGACTAGGACATGTTGCCCGGATGGACGAAAACACTCCAGCTCTGAAAGTATTCGGCGCAGTACCCGCCATGGGAAGCAGAGGAGAAGGAAGACCTCCACTCCGTTGGAAGGACCAAGTGGAGAAGGACCTGGCTTCGCTTGGGATATCGAATTGGAGCCACGTAGCGAAAAGAAGAAACGACTGGCGCGCTGTTGTTGACTCGGCTATAATCGCGTAAGCGGTGCCAACTCCAATTAAGAAGAAGAAAGAATGTAGAAAACTCATTTAAAACTGGGTCCATCCACGGTACTGCCGTGATTAAGGAAAGGTGCTTAATTAACGTGCTCGGAAAGACGATTCCTTTTTACCTTCTTTCCGAACTTGACGGGATTATTGGGTTTGACTTCTTGTAAGAGGTTGGCGCAAAAATAGACTTACAAAAGGGAACCATTCACTATGAAGGTGTTGAGAAAAAATTATCTTATTGTGATTGTAAAAGTGTCAACAACATAGTTGGAAATGGGAATTCCCCTAAGGAACCAGGGAATTCGGAAAAGATTTCTTTATATTGGAAAAACATGCAAAAGTCTTTGCGAATCCAGATGAGGCTTTGCTGTTTAACACTAATGTGGTAGCCACCATTAGGACAGTCGATAACGAACCGACTTATTTAAAGTCATACCCTTACTCGATAACCGCTTCAGAATTTATAAATCAAGAAATTAAAGATTTACTACGAAATGGAATAATTCTTTCTTCTCGATCTTCATATAAGAATCTTGACTTAAGTCAGGGTTCCACCAAATTAAGTTGGCGGAGAAGGACAGGGAAAGAATTTTAACGAAACTTTACCAAGCCAACATGCGAGTTTCAATGGAAAAAACAATTCAAAAATCAATCGCCAGCAGAAGAGAATTATTCTACCAATGAAAGAGAGCTTTTAGCGATAGTGTGGGCACTTCAGAAGCTGTACGGAGTAAAACAGCTGAATATTTTTCATTATTCATTATTTCGATCATCAGCGTTTGAACTTCGCTTCGGATAAGAATCCAAACACGAAAATAAAACGCTGACGAGCATTTGTAGAAGAGTTTTCACCTCATTTTTATTATAAACCCGGTAAGGATAATTATGTTGCCTATGTATTGTCACGAAAACACATTAATGTAATAGAGCAGGAATCCTCATATGTTAGTATGCATAGAGAAAAATCTCTAACAGAAATTATTCCAAAAGTGGAAAATCCTGTTAATTCATTTCGAAATCAGATAATTCTGGAAGAAGGAAATATCACAATCAAAAAGATAAGAATTATTTTCAAGTCAAGGATAAGGCATCAAATTACATTTAAAAATCTTTAGGATCTACTAGAATTGATTGGTGAATGCGTTAATCTTGACATAGTTAACGCTATTCATTGCAGTTTGCCTATTTTGGGGAAAATTCAGGACGAGGTTGTAAAGAAATTCTCGTCAATAAAATTTCGTTACACAACAACAATAAATTTTCGTTAAACTAGTTAATGATATTTTTATAGAAGACGATCTTCATCAAAATGAAATACTGGCAATGGAACATAGTAGATCACATCGCTCTGTCCGAGAGAACATTTAACAGGTATTGAACGGCTACGATTTTCCAAATATGCGGAAGAAATTAAACGAAATTACTGTCAACTACAAAATTTGTAAAGAAGCCAAGTACGAACGACATACGACTAAATCAGAGTTAGGAAAGACTCTGATACTATTCCGTCCCGGGGAAATGTTATATATAGATATTTATTCTACTGAAAACATAATTTTTTAACCTGCATAGATAAATTTTCAAAATTCGCCACAGTTGTTCCAATTGCATCAAGGGCAATTGTTGACGTAAAACAAGATTTATTACAAATCCCCAATTCTTTTGAAAGTACGAGGAATGTGACGATTAATAACGAAAAGTCACTGAACTCACAAATAATAAGGTCCCTTCTTAAGGATTATTTTGGAGCAGACATTTTTACAACCCCTCCTTTCCATAGTACAACAAATGGGCCGATAAGGAGATTTCATAGCACCTTAACTGAAATCGTTAGATGCACTAGGCTAGAACAAGCTATAAATGATACCAATGAACTAATACTTCTTGCTATTGCAAAATACAATAGATCAACTCATTCAGTAACTGGATGGAAACCTATCGAGCTGAATTTTTACAAGCCCAGGAAAATGAGTTGGCAAGGAACAATAGCGGTAAACTTACGAGGTTTTTCAAGCCAGGGGATAAAGTTTACGTTAGGACCAATAAAAAAATTGGCAATAAATTTACAAAAGTTTTTACGGAAAAAACGATTCAAAAGGATCTAGGATCCACAGTTTTAATAGATAATAGGAAGGTTCATAAGAGTAACCTCAGATAATTTTTTTTTTTATTTTTCCAACTTTACAGAGTTGTTTTACCATTTTTGCGTACTCAGGGCGCCGAGAGCAAAATTATTAATTTTACAAAATCCAACTACATACCAGTTATTGACGGAAATGTAGCAGTTTGCGACAAATATGACTACTTAACGCATCGAACGAATTTGCCGAACTACCTCACCGTCTTGCGGGAAACAGAAAACATACTATATTTCACGTTTTTCCCCAATCACATATCGCTCATTTGCTGCAAGACCGGCATAAATCAAAAAACGTGATTTTTGAGTTAATGCTGCAGAATTGTTTGTTATATCATACTTCATGTTGAGTGAAAAATTCATATGAATACCTCTTATATGCTCCGCTTGAGAAGAGAATATATTTCCTGTTTTCCGTGTAAGGTTATAGGCAGTTGAAAACTTTAAACGCGTTTTCTGGCAAATCTATTTTTTGACTTATGCCGGTCTTGCAGCAAATGAGCGATATGACTAAAGTTCTTCGGGTGGACATTAACCAAATTTATCGATTGATTGACACGGTGAAAATTCACCATAGACAAGCGCGAAGCATAAACATGATTGGCACTGCGCTAAAATACATAGCCGGAATTCCAGATTTCGACAATTTTAATAAATTAAAATTTAAAACACAAGAACTTATAGAATCCAATGACCGTCAACTTTTCATAAACACTCAGATACAACAGCAGACCGAGAAATTGACTGAGACTGTTACGAAATTATTTTTAATACAAAAAATTTCTTTTCGAATTACTAATGGCCAGAAATAGGGCAGTTATAACAGATTTGGATAGGGTTACCAGATGTACTGATTTTATCAGTACGCGTACTGATTTTTAGACCCCCGTACTGATATACTGATTTTTCAATTAAGTGTACTGATTTTCGGCGCAAACGCCTTTTTTCGCAAATTTTGCCTCTTACTCTACTTTCAAATCTTGACACTTTGAAATTAGAAGGAAAAGAAAAGGAATGCCTTGATTTCCATGAAATAACCGCCAGTGTTTATCAGGAAGCTCTTGAATACTTGTTGAAATGGAATTCATCTTTGTCCGAATTAAAAGTTTTCCAATGGTTAAAATTTGATCGCACATCAAAAGAAGTTCGATATGAAGAAGTTGTACAAACAATGCAGTTTCTTGAGTCAAAAAATGTTCATATCCATGAAGAGGAGATAATTGATCAATTGGTGAATTTGAACAATTTTATAGAAAAGAAAAAAGAGAATGATGAGGATTCCATAAAATTTTTTTCGCAAACTTTAAATGACCAGATTTGTGCATTTTTTAAAGCGAATTCAAACATTGGTAAATGTTCAGCAGAGCGGCTTTTCCGAAAACGTGCACCAATTTTCACGGGAAATGTCTTAAAATACTCGTTCTTAGTTCTACTTTATGAATATGTTAGGCGCGTGCTTTTAAAAACAATATATTCTTTGTTTTAATAGAAAAACATCGTATTTCCCGAAATCAAAAATTCACTTTTGCACTTTACACGTCTTTAGATGTTAAAATTATACTTTCTATAAGTTATATACACGTAATTATTGATGTTGTTTAGTTAATCAATAAGAGAAATTGGTTTTTTTTTGTTATTTTTATAAAAATATGAAAAACTTTACAATTACTTCACTTCAACGAAAATGGCAAGGTTATGTTCGAAAGTATGGCACAGCTGTTGTAAATTCGAATGGCCACTCATGCACTGATCGTTTTCGAATTATCGATACTCTCAATATTCGAGACTGATCGAGAATTGGCAAAAATGAGAAATACATAATAGGAAAATTTATAATTCAGTATTATTGCAGAAAGAAGAAGAATTTGGATACAGAAGCTCGAGCGCTCGAAAAATAATATCCCTGGTCGGTCCAAAACCCCGGTGTTCAAAATTCTTCTGTATCCAAATTCTTCTTCTTTCTGCAATAATAATGAATTATAAATTTTCCTATTATTTATTTCTCATTTTTGCCAATTTTCTTTCAGACTCGAATATTGAGAATATCGATGTTTCAATTTCTTTTTATTTTTCCAATTAATAATATTTTTCTTTTATATATCTCTCATTTTTATCAATTCTTGTTTAGTCTCGAATATCGAGAGTATCGATATTTCGAACCCGATCACTGTTTGTATCACTAGTTCTCAATTGAATTTCGAACAGTGATGCCATTTATGGCGTAAATATTGTGCAAAATCGTAATATTTTTTATTGTTTTTATTGCAAAAAAACATAAAATTAGATAACGCGCCATACATATTCGTGAATCGGAATTAAAAACGAATTTTTTAAGACATTTCCCGTGAAAATTGGTGCACGTTTTCGGAAAAGCCGCTCTGCTGAACATTTACCCAAACATTGATTCCTTTTCTGAAATTTTGAAAATTGCGCAGTACTTTTTTTATATTCCCGGACATAATGATAATTGTGAAAGGATTTTCTCTCTCATCAATATCCAATGGAGTGATGAACGCAATCGTCTCCTTGTTGAAATTGTTCGCAACATGATTGTCACTAAATACAATTATAAGAACATGTCATGCAACGATTTCCATAAGTATATAAGGAAACTGAAAATGTTGATATGCTAAAAGCAATCGGCAGTGCCAAAAAATATGACCAAAAAAAAAGTAAATTGTACGATGCTGGAAGATAATTAAATGCCATCTATTTGAGACGCTGGAATTTGTGATTTATCTGTACCCTGCTCCTTTTCTTTTTACTTTTTTTTTGCTTTTTTGATGGAGACGTACTGATTTTTCGCTGGACCGATCTGGTAACTCTAGATTTGGACAATATAATTTAATTAAATGTTGTAAATCCTATAATTTTGGATACAGTTGAAATTTCGAAAATATTGATCACTGAGTACACTTTAAATGTAAGCATAAGCGATATTGTAAGTAATTCTAAGTTAAAATATTCCAAAATGATAATGTAATATGCTTTATAGTTAAGTTTCCTAGAATACAAAAAGTATGCAGCTTAGTTAGAGGTTTTCCGGTGGCACACGACGACAAAATAATTTCTTTGGAGACCGATACTGTTGCGGATTGCGGCAATTCAACAATTCCAGTTAAAAACTGCACCACAGCGCTATCTGCAAGTTTCTGTAAAATAAAAACGGATTCTACGTTCATCATAAACGACCAAACAGTCGAAGTTCGGGAAGAAGAAACATCATCGGTTACGATATCCGGCACTTATTTAGTGACATTCGAAAGAGAAGTTTGCATAAATGGTACAACTTTTTTCAATGAAAAAGTGAAGGCAACGCCCCGACCTGGGATTCCCTCAACACAGTTTGTTAACTTGACCAACCATTTGGAACTTTTAAACCTACCTTATTTGCGCAAAATTAATTTGAAGAACCTTGGACACATTGAAAAGCTACATACATAACCGCACTACCCTCTGCATGTTAGTGATACTGACCGTTGCCATACTATTATACTCTGTAGCAACATGTTGCAAGATTATAATAACGAGAAGTGCAGTTAAAAAAATCAGTTTAATTTTCGCACGTGTTTATGCATTGTCGTGTATGGCTGTATGGCGAAATATCGAAATGTCAAATGTGTCCTGGAAGCTTAAAATTTAATCTTTGGTATCGCTCTTGAGTAATTACCGACCAAGTAACTCATGACAACCGAAATTCAATATACACTGAAAAAAGTTTCATGGAAGTTGTAAAATGCTTGTCAAATAATAATAAGAATTACTAGTCTTTCCAACTGAAAAGCTCTAAAGGTCTTGTAGTTGTTATAAAAGGTTTAGAGTCCTCGGTAGACTGTAACGATGTTAAAAAAGCACTGGAATAAGGTGGTTTCAGTATTAAAACAGTAGTGAATATTTTTAACAGAAGTGAAGTCCCACAATCAATGTTCAAAATATATTTGATGCCAAATTCTAAGCGACTTAAACAAAATGAAACACATCCGATTTACAATCTAAAATATCTGCTCCAACGTAGAATTACCGTTGAGGAATACACAAAAGAAATGGTCCAGTACTCGTACAATGCACAAACTGCCAAGAGTTTGAAGACACGAAATCAAATTGCACCCTACGCAGTGTCTTCGTGATGTGTGGTGATTTACAAAATTTAGTAATTGTGGCGCAAATTACACTGCAAACTATTGGGATTGCCCTGTATGTAAACACTTAAAAACGAAATTTTCTCTCGGTATCCAAGCACGTCGTAACCAAAAGTTAAATATTCCTCCTAACGAAAATATTTAAATACCCGTCAATATTTCAAAAATAGTAAATCTTAAAGACAATGCTACACAAGGGAGATATGCAAACGTGGTGAAAGACAACACTCCACAAATGCAATTGCCAAACCAACCAAATGGAAGCGTTAAAACTACTTATAATTTTCTACCTTAACCAATGTGTGACACAATTTATGTCTACAGTGCAAAATATGATTCAAGAGATAATAAAAACACAAAACCAAATGTTGCAAACTTTTTTAAGTAAAAACAGCGTATTGAACATTTGTTTACGGAATGCTAGCGGTGTAAACCAACATAAATTGGAACTTATTAGATTTCTGGATGGAATTAATATAGATGTAATGCTATTGTCAGAAACACATCCTACGTTTAAAAACAATTTCTGTATACCCGGATTTAGACTCTATGTTACAAACCTCCCAGATGGAAAGGCACATGGTAGAACAGCAGTGTTGGTTAGAGATTAAACCACCACGCATTAGAATCTCATGCTACAGTGCAATTACAAGCTACAACAATATTCCAAAAAAATCGGGGTTGTGACTTAGACCTTACGGTTATATACAGTCCTCCTTGTTTTAAAATTACAGATAGCGAATTTAAAGACTATTTTGGAACGTTAGGTCAAAGATTTCTAGCAGGTGGAAATTACAATGCAGAACACACGTACTGGGGCTCACGTCATATTAATCTAAAAGGACGACAGCTGTAATACATTATTAAGAATATGCATAATAACCTCAATATATAATATCTCCTGGTAAGCTGACATACTGGCCCAGTGGTAGAAAAAAAATACCAGACTTAATTGATTTTGCTGTTGTCAAAAATATACTATAGATAAATCGCTTATGGCAGCTGGTACATGTAAAAACTTATCATCTGCTCATTCTCCTGTACTAATATACATACGTTTTCCTAACATCTCATAAAACTAACTGGTTGAAGTATAGAAACTATATCAGCAGCCACCTCAATATTGATTGCAAAATAAATACAGGAAGAGACATTGAATATAATGTTGTAATAACTAATGCAGCTGTATTGGTAATACCAAAAAGAAACAATAAACCAGTTGGTTTTAGAAAGATCACTAATAATGACATAGAAAAACATGTAAATGAGAAAAGGCGAGCTAGACATGAATGACAGTTAAATCACTCCCCTTCAAATCTGCTTCAACTGAAATTTACTGTACGTAAGTGAAAGAAAGCGCTTAAACGCGAGGAAGAACGCAACACTAAAAATTATATATGTAAAGAAACTGTGTAAAAATTCTAACAAGCAAAATTCACTTTGGAAAGCCGAAGTCTTTTAAGCCACCAGTAGATTCCAACATGCCTCTAAGACAGTTGAATAGTAATTGGGCACGTAGTGATGAGGAAAAGGCAAATTGCTTTGCAAACCACCTAGAAAAAGTATTTGAACCTAATTTCCCAAAGGACAACTTTAAGTTGCCGACATTGACCTATACCGCTAACGAGTCGCTTGTATCTATTAGGACTTACACTTCTGAAGTTACTAGAATCATAAAAGAGCTAAATTCGAAAAAGGCATCAGGATAGGATAATATTATTCCGAAAATGCTAATTTAGTTACGAAATATTTTTATTACGGTGCTCCCCTTGCGCTTTACGCACAAATTTGGTTTTCGTGATAAACATGGCACCGTAGAGCAGGTAAATAAAATTACTAACGAAATCAGGAAAGCATTCCAGCACAGAGAGTACTGCTTAGCTATTTTTCTAGATGTAGCTAAGGTGTCCTATAAAATCTGGCATGAAGACCTTTTATGGATAATCAAAAACGTTTTATCTTACAAACTGCCCAGATCAAAACCATTCTTAGTACCGTTGTCAAAGTTGAGCCTACTAAAGCATCTAAATTAATTCCACAGTGCAAAAACTGTCAAGCTTTTGGACATACAGAAAACTTCTGTGGTAATCCATCGAGGTGTGTGAAATGTGGAGGCAAACATCCTACTATTGTGTGCCGAAAAGCTGAAAAAGACCCTGCTAAATGTTGCAACTGCGGCGATTCTCATCCTGCAAGCTACCGTGGTTGTGTCGTCGCAAAAGAACTGCAAAAACTTAGAGATAAAAAGAATGGTAATTCAGTTGAGGAGAATGCCAATGCTCCGACGAACAAACCCGTTGTGAACGCAGGAGAAGTAAAATCCCTTCCTTCCGGTTCTAAAGTTTCATTTGCGCAAATAGCTAAACAAGGCCATACAAATACAATTCAAAAAAGTAGTCCGTTATCCCAAACCTTGAATAAACTAAATGAGCAAGAGAAACTATTTAAGTCCTTTAATCAGCGGCTCAACGCTCTTGAGTACCATCTACAATTTATTGATGAACAGTAACTCTTTGCGAATAATGCTATGGAACGCTAATGGTCTTTCAAAAAGCTATACAAGCATTTGGATGCAATTTTGTTTATACAGGAAATCCCACTTATTGGCCTACAGATAGACAGATATTGCCAGACCTTCTGGACTTCTTTACAATCAATAAAATACCGAAACTCAATTTATGTATTAAAGATTGCTTAGACCTAAGCTCTGACCATTCTCCAGTGCTACTAACTTTGTATGAAACGACAATTATTTCGGCCGCCAAGCCAACGTTATGTAATAAACGCACTAATTGGTATAAATTTAAAATTATGTATATTGAATAAAGTCGACCCAAAGCTTAAGCACATATCGACTGGTATCGAGTTGGACTGTGAGGTTGAAGATTTCACAAAAATAATTCAAAACGCTACGTGAAAGAGTACACCAAATACCCGCGTGAATCTAAGAGGTACCAAATATCCAAAACACATCTTAGAAAGTATCCACAAAAAGCGCAAGCTTCGACGGAGATGGCAGCAAACTAGGTCCTCTGCTCTCAAAACTGAGCTTAATAAATGTACAGGGAAACTAAGAGCACAAATTAAAGAGTTTAAAAAATTTTCCTTCAAAACTTATCTGGCTAAACTCACAGCTGATAAATCCACCGACTATTCACTCTGGAAAGCTGCAAGAAATATTAATAAACAAATAAAACATGTAGCGCCATTAAAACTAAGCGAAACTGATTCTAGTTATATGACAGCGACATTTGCTGATGACACAGCTTTATTAGCATCTGGAGAGTTAACTTCAGTATCTAGTCGACGAGTGTAGACAGCAGTCAACTCAATTACTAAATCCATCAGAGTTCTCCGGGACTGGTAAAGCGAAACACAGGCTTCCGGAACTAGGGTAGGCACCATGTCCTCGGTGTATACAGTGTAACGGTATACCCGTTCCAACAGTAGCAACATTTTTGGCATAATAGAAAGCAACGACACTAGAAGTGGGAGTATGATGGAAGGAAAAAACTCTTCCCAAAGGACACCGATTACGGAAACGCAAGACTCCTTAACCGTTGATGTCGAAAACAAGTGAGAGCAATGCGCCCACCACAGCGGTCTATCAACAATACAATGGCAGATCTGCTCAGTGTGCTAGTAAAGCTACAAGCAAGTACTCAGGAGCAGCACGGGAAGTATTCTTGTGATGCTAATGAATGCGGAAATCACACCGAAGAGGTCTCGCGAAGAAATACCGCCCAAGCGAAGTACATCGCCAAAGAAAAACAAAACTACTCAAAAGGAAGTGTGTAAACCTGAAAAACTGGAAGAACTGGTGATATATCCTAAAGTGACATTTCAATGACAGTCCGGAAAGATGACACTTTTCAGGAACTAAGGGAAAATGTGTCGAGGATTAGAAACATGGCCAAAGAACAAATCTGATTTCAGGAGCAAAATAGTTAAAGTGATGGGAAAGCAAGCGCAGATAAAGGCACTAACCCAATAAGGGCAGAGAAAACCCCGACCACCAAATAGTAGGTAATATGAATTGTCCTCTGTACAAAGAACCGTGCAAAAATATCAAAAATGAGGGTTATGGAACTAAATTTGATTTTAGTTCTGACAATAAGCTGACAGGTGCGTGACCTCTACACTCATAGCGATCATCAGGCTATTATACATGAAATCGGGCACCCGGCCACACTAAGTCGAAGGATAATGTTCGCAAAGCCGGTAAAAACGAAAGGATGAAGGGTCGAAAGCTTAGGTGAAGGACTTTTCAAATCTTGCTAGGCGGTAATATGAGTTATGCAGGAAGTCCAGATCGACATGCGGAGGTACTAGGAAGACACATTAGCAAAACATTCGACGCTTCTTTGAGCAGGAGAAAAAGGAAACCGGTATACTGGTGAAGTAATGAAATCAATAACATAAGAGAGGAATCAGGGAACAACGATTCATGTAGAACTACGCGAACGCTACAAAAGAAAACGCAATGATCTCAAAAATGCGATTAAAACGAGTAAATTCATATTGTTTCAATCAACTCTACAGAAAATCAACGAAAATCTGTGGGACGATGCGTGCAAGCTGGCAACGTCGAAATTAAAGGGCGGAAAAGGGCAAACACCGACCTGCCCCAAGCTATTGGAAATCATCGTTGAAGCCTTCTTCGCAGCGCAGCCAACAGAGAAACTACAAGATCGAGCAGTGGGACATGTTAAAGTGGATGCCACAAAAGTCAACGGTCCAGTAAAGGTCTTAAAAACATGTCGTATTACAGAAGCCAAATAAACTAACCAGTAAGCCTAGCTCTTATTGACCGCTTTGCATGCTAGATCGCTTGGCAACATAATTGAGCGAATAATCTGTGTAAGATTAGAGTCGCACACTAAAGAATATCAGGGCTTCTCTGCAGACAAATACGGACTTCGGAAGTGACTACCATTGATGCATTAAAATAGGACACGAAGACGCTAACAAAGCAATCGAAGGTAATAGATGAATGTATGGCAAAAAGAAGTACTGCGCTGTAGTAACGTTCAATGTCCGAAATGCATTCAACTCGGTTTATTGGACCGATATAATAAGAATATCGACGACAACAGCATCACAATTCAGCAGTCATTTTAGTACCTAGGAGTACTTATTGACAGTATACTTAATTAAAAGACGCACATGGACAAAATCTGTGAGAAAACGGCACATGCAGAGGTCAAACTAACAAGAATAATGGCCAACAACGGTGGATCAAGTCAGAATAGGCGTGAACTACTGTGAATCAATGAAAATTAATTCACGCTGCGCCCATATGTGGACCATCACTGCAAAATAAGCACACAACAAGGAAGCAACCGTTATTTGAACTCAGTGCCAGCTGGAATCAAAAGGAAATCAAATCAAAATGGAAATCAAAAGAGGCGACTAACGGTTACGGAGGGGAAAGCTGAAAGGCAAACAAGCATGAATTACAGAAACGATTGGACACAACAACGAGGAAAAAATGGACCTACAGGTTTATTGGAAGCTTGCAGGCGTAGATAAAGTGGAAACATAGAGAATCGGATTTCTACCTATCGCAGTTCTTAACGGAGCACGGTTGCTCTAGAGAATATTTCCACAAATACGATAATGATGATAAAACAAATTGTTAGACATAGTGTCTCACATGATAAAGTCGAAAATGGTGTGGAATCAAGTGAGGACGTGGTCTGCGAAAGTCCTACAAGAGCTGAGAAAGAAAGAATGAAAACGCAGGCGAAAGCAGAAGAACGAATGAGGATCATAAAAAATTAAAAACTTTCGCAAACATAAATTTGTATGCACAGAAACCAATACACGAGTTAATTCCACTTACGCATATACCGATCAAACGCTCATGAATGTGGCCAATTTAATAGAAATCTATGCTAGAGCTTTTGGGTAATTAAACAGTGACTTAACTGATAGTTGGCTTGGAGGGCGAAGCTTGCTTCCTCTTAGGAAAGAAATATTTGGCGTCCATAATGTGAAAATCACTTTTGCTTTGTTTTTCTCATGAGTTTGCTATTAATATTTTGATATTTTCCAACCTGTTAGCGCGCAACAACCCTAATTTTATAAAATGTTTAAACTTTGAATATACATTAAAATGCAACCATGTAGATGTATGTCCCGCTATTTGTCTGTGCTAGCTCAACTGCGGCTTACCCTTTTGCGTTGGCTCATTATCTTTTGATTCGCTGGCGGAGTGGTACATACACCTACAAGGAGCACAATTATTTTAGCAAACAATCGTACGATCGAATTATTGAAATCAAATAAAGTACGAATCAGCTTAAAATAAGTGTTTTAATTGGCCACCCGCCAACATTCTAAAATAATTGTAGTATTAGCGATCAAATATTCGTGATATTTGTCACTCAATACAATTGTGGAAATTTGCGCTTAAAATTAATTTGCATCGCGGAGTGCCATTTGCTAAGCCGTTATGTCTGACTTGCGGAACTTAGATGGTGCCGTTATTGATGATAGCGTGATCACGTTTACCGGTGCGCATACCAACTACATGGAATCACCTCTTAATGTGGATAACGCAATAACTGGGACACAGTCTTCAATACTAAGTAGTATGTCAAATATAAATACGACACAAATTAATTTTTCACCTATTTTTTCCACAAATGTTGCTGCGACTACGACGATCACACCTGCTCAATATTCATCGCATGGTTTACATCAAATTTCGTCACATTCTTTGCTGCCTTTTGGGTCCGGAGGCGTGGACATGGCTATGAATCAACCACCAGCATATGCGGGCATGCCCAAGGAACATAACCACGTGGGGCTCTATAACAAACTGCCTTCAGTTGTTGGTGGACCCCAAATGAACTCTACATTTGCTCACTCATCCGCATGCGTGTTTGGTCAGAGCCAGCACGTACCAATGAGTTCAGTTTATACGTCCACTTATGGAGGAATCGTCTTTCAAAACGCGCAACTACCTCGCGTCACATCTTTGAGTAATGAAGGTGGGTGCAGTGCTGCCGCACAATATAACCCCTTCTCTCCTGCACGCAACTATTTCGAGCAACCACAGGGAGGTTTTGCGCCCATCAACGATAGTACATGGAGGCAGGTTCAGAATAGTTCTGACGTGAGTTTAAACCCATCACATATAGCGTCTAGATAGGCGATAAGCAAAGATTTGCCACCATTCTCCGGAAGGCCAGAAGAATGGCCATTGTTTATAACAAACTATTAACAATCAACAGAACGCTGCGGGTTTTCTGAACAAGAAAACTTAATACGATTACAAAAATCACTGCGCGGTGCCGCTCTTGAAGCTGTTCGAGGAAAATTGATGATGCCTTCTACAGTTCATCTAGCCATCGAAACTCTTCGTATGCTTTTCGGGAGGCCAGACGTTATACATAACACCCTACAACGGAAATTGAGACAGATGCCAGCAGTGAGGACCGATCGACTGAATACCCTTATCGATCTCGCGTTGGGTGTACAAAATTATAGAGCAACCATGCAAGCATTAGGTCTGAACGACTATCTCAACGACCCTATGCTTATCAATGAGTTGCTGAGTAAACTTCCTGGGGATATGAAGTTAGACTGGGGTCGTCGTCGAAAGACCATCTCAAGGGTAGATGTCGTGGCCTTTGATGAATGGTTATTTGCGCTGGCATCATGTGCAAGGCAGGTAACGCCACTTAATGAAACCAACGGTAACGCTGCGGAAGAAAAGGTGTTAGGAAAGAGCAATAGGCACAACGAAGTACCAAAGGAGCTTAGCCTCACCAAAACGCGTAAAGAGGAAACTAAACATTCCATAGCTTGTTCTCGGTGCTAAGACTAGTCGGGTAAATACAATCCTAGTTCATCAACGTAAGTTTAGGAGAGCCATTTTTCGTTACATTCCGGTAATATTGTATGGTCCTAAAGCCACGGTGGAAATATTTGCGTTGATTGATGAGGGAGCATCATGCACGTTGATGGACAGTACATTGGCTAAGCAGTTAGGTCTCGAAGGCCCTGGTGAAGACTTGTGCTTGAGATGGACGGGCGACATAACACAGCAGGAAGTAAACTCAAAGGTGTTAAACTGTGAAATATCTGCAAGAGAGAAAAACTCTAGACGATATCGTATGCACAATATTCGAACAATCACTGACCTCGAGTTACCGCAACAAACCCTCAACGCAGACACTTTAAATGAGCACAAACACCTGAAGTCATTGCCTATTCTACCATACACCGACTGTAAAGCGCGATTATTAATAGGCTTAGACAACACGGCTAAACTTTGCGTACCTGTGGAGGTGAGTCAAGCTGAAGGTGATGATTTAATAGCTGCGCGTTGCAAAATAGGTTGGTCAGTACATGGTCAGGATAAGTCGGCTTATCAGCCAGACGAAAATCTGCTCCACGTTTGCACCTGTACTAAATATGATCAGCTTGATAACTTAATGAAAGCCTATTTCTCTATCGATTCGGTGGGTATCAATCCTGTTCTCAAACCGCTTAGATCAAGGGAAGACGAGCGTGTATACCACATAATGGAGAAAACAGTCTTGTAAGATGCCAGTGCTAAGAAATGGGAAACGGGACTCTTGTGGAAATATGACCACATCGACTTGCCCGACTCATATCGAATGGCACATAACCGTCTCCAATGTCTGGAAAAGAAGATGGAAAAAAGCCCCGACCTGAAGCAGTATCTTGTTGGGAAGCTAAATGACTATCTCGAAAAGGGTTACTTAAGAAAACTAAATGTTGAGGAAATGTCAAAAGAAGGCAAATCTTGGTTTATTCCACTTTTCACAATTGAGAACGTTAACAAAAATAAATTGAGAATCGTGTGGGATGCAGCTGCTAAGGTGAGGGTTATGAGTCTGAACGACGTATTATTGAAAGGACCCGATTTTCTAAGATCGTTGGTAGGTGTCTTATTGAGGTTTCGTGAACGACCAGTGGCTATCTGTGGAGATATTCGTGAAATGTTTCACCAAATTAGGGTGAGAGCGGAAGATCAGGCAGCACAGCAGTTCCTGTGGCGAAACGGCGAAAGTAGCAGACGTCCGGATGTATTCGCTATGACCGTTATGACGTTTAGGGCATCGTGTTCCCCATCTTTGGCAAACTGCATAAAAGATAAGAACGCTCAACGTTTCCAGAACTACCAAATGCTGTGGCAACAATTGTCGACAATACGTTTGTGGACGATTGGTTGGCTAGTATGGATGATGAGGAAGAAATGATTCGACTCGCTACTGACGTCCGCTTCATCCATCGTGAAGGCGGTTTCGAAATGCGAAACTGGTTGTCGAATTCTAAACGAGCTCTGCAAGCGCTCTCAAATAAGCATGAACCCGGGAATAAATGCTTCATAGAGTCAGGATGAGAACTTCAAAAGGTTCTTGGTATGTGGTGGCTACCAACCAGTGACGAACTTTGTTCACAGGTTCAAACCGAATATCTTCAATGAATCCACTTTTCCAACGAAACGACAAATGCTTCGAGTAATGATGACTATATTCGACCCTTTGGGTCTGTTGGGGTTTATTGTAATTAAAGCTAAGATGATATTACAAGATGTGTGGTAATGGGGCGTAACTTGGAATGAACCTGTACATGATAAAGAACGTTCCGCATGGTGGCAGTGGCTGCGAAAGCTACGCTGTATTGATAAAATCCAAATTCCAAGGTGGTACACTTTCGCAAATCGCAGCAGCGATAACCAACTTCATATCTTCGTTGATGCTAGCATATCAGCATATGCGGCTGTGGCCTTTCTACGTTCCAGTATGGGCGATAAAGTTCATTGCTGTCTCGTTGCCTCCAAGACACGAGTTGCTCCGTTGAAGCCACTATCGGTGCCGAGACTTGAGCTGATGGCAGCCATCTTAGGACTTCGTCTAGCTGAGTTCATAGGAAAGGAACTCTCCATACAAATTAATTGCCGGATCTTCTAGTGCGATTCGAAGGATGTACTATATTGGATTAGGTCTGACGCCAGAAAATTCAACCAGTTTGTAGCTGTGCGGATTGGCGAAGTTCTAGAGGATTCACAAATCAACGAGTGGCGGTGGGTACCAACGAAGGATAACGTAGCTGACGATGGTACAAAATGGTACAATAATATGGAATTTAACAGCTCTGGGAGATGGTTTACGGGCCCTGAATTCCTAAGTCTATCAAAAACTCTCTGGCCAACATCCGAATTCAAAGAGCCACAAACCGTATCAGAAACTATACAGCACGTAACAATTGATTCTTCGAAAGATATTGGTGATACGCAACCAGATCCTACAAGGTTTAGTAAGTGGGAAAAATTGCGCGCTGTACAGACGTGCGTTCTTCGTTTTCTCCGTTTGACTATGAAGAACACTGCGAGAAATCCAGTTACTCAGAGAATTCTTTCCGATAGCACCTGTACAAGTGCCGAACTACTTCTCTTCCGCAAGTGCCAGGAAGAATGTTATGGCGCGGAGTTTGATCAAATAAGAAAAGGCGCGATAAGTCGAAAAAGCTCAATCTACAAATTTTCTCCATTTATAGACAAGCTCGGACTGCTACGCGTAAAGGGTCGAATTGAAGAAGCAAGAGGAGTGACAACAGATCTCAAACAACCAATTATACTTCCCCGTAACAATATTGTGACTCATCTGGTCACAGATTTCTATCATCGAAAGTTCCATCACCACCATAACGAGATAGTGGTAAATGAGATGCGCCAGCGATTCTGCATTAATGGTCTACGAGCTTTGGTGCAGATGATATCAAAAGTATGTCAACAATGTCGCAATCGGAGAGCCACACCCAATCCACCAGAAATGGCAAAGTTACCACCAGAGCGTCTCGCGTCATTCACTGATCCTTTCGCTTATACAGGAGTGGATTATTTTGGACCCTTCGACGTGACGATTTGCAGAAGGCATGAGAAACGTTGGGGAGTTGTTTTTACCTGCATGACTATACGCGCTGTACATATTGAGATTTCTTCATCACTATCTACTGACTCATTCCTCCTTGTTCTGAAATTATTTATATCACGACGAGGAGTTCCACGTCGAATCTTCTCTGACAACGGCACTAATTTCAGAGGCGCTAGTCGTGTTCTGGCAGATGAAATCGAGAAAATATCATCTGGCACACTAATGGAAAAATACCCCGAAATTGAGTGGACTTTCATACCACCAGCATCACCACATATGGGCGGAGTGTGGGAGCGTATGGTACGATCTATAAAGTCAGTATTGATGGACATATTACCAAAAGAAGGTCTACGGGAGGAAGTACTGGGAGCAACTTCAGCCGACGTCGAAAATATTATTAACATGCGTCCTCTTATCTACGTTCCACTGGAATCATACGATAGCGAAGCATTAACGCCAAACCATTTCCTTCTGGGAAATTCAAGTGGCATAAGAGAGAAGGGTGATTGCGATGTTACCAATCCGTCGCTGCTAAATAAGAAATTTCGCACATCTGGTGAGTTGGCTGATCGATTCTGGAAGCGATGGATTCGCGAGTACTTGCCAGGCCTAACAAGACGGGCAAAATGGTTCGAAAAAATACCAGAACCCATCGCTCCCAAAGACGTCGTAATAATTGTTGATGAAAACATGAAAAGGAACACTTGGACAAAGGGAATAGTTTTGGATGACATAAAGGGCAGCGACGGACAAATAAGAAGCGTCGTAATCAAAACTTCGAACGGCTTAATAACACGGCCAGTAGTGAAACTTGCGCGCCTAGATCTGAAAGTGAACCCCACGTCAGAGCATGGAGATCACGGAGGGGGGAATGTTAGCGCGCAACAACCCTAATTTTACAAAATGTTTAAACTTTGAATATACATTAAAATGCAACCATGTAGATGTATGTCCCGCTATTTGTCAGTGCTAGCTCAACTGCGGCTTACCCTTTTGCGTTGGCTCATTCTCTTTTGATTCGCTGGCTTAGTGGTATATACACCTACAAGGAGCACAATTATTTTAGCAAACGATCGTACGATCGAATTATTGAAATCAAATAAAGTACGAATCAGCTTAAAATAAGTGTTTTACTTTGCCACCCGCCAACACAACCTATTAAAATACGGAGGCGAAGAACTGATGTATCAGCTTCTTTGTAGAATACCGTCGGTTGAAAGCATGCCCGACAATTGGAATTTAAGTGTGCTCTGCCCAAAGAGGAGACCCCACAATCTGCGCCAACTACCGTAGGATAAGCCTCGTCAACATCACATGAAATGTCCTATCGAGCTTACTGGGTGAAAGATTAAAGCCCACCGCCAAAAACTGATTGGACCTTATCAGTGTGGCTTTGGGCCTGAAAATTCGACAACTGACCAGATATTCACCATGCATCAAATCTTGGAAAAGATCTGTGAAAAGAGAATCGACACACACCACCTCTTCGTCGATTTCAAAGCTGCTTTCGACAGCACGAAAAGGAGCTGCCTTTATGACGCCATGTCTAAATTTAGTATCCCCGCAAAAATAATACGGCTGTGTAAACTGACGTTGAGCAACACCAAAGCTCCGTCAGGATCGGAAAGGACCGTTCGATATCAAAGGAGGTTTCAGATAAGGCGACTCCTTTTCGTGTGACTTTTTCAACCCACTTCTGGAGAAAATAATTCGAGCTGCAGAATCCAAAATCTCCAGATTGGATAACGAAGCAAGGCAAATGGGTTTGGTGGTGCACGAGGACAAGACGAAATATCTTCTGTCATCGAACAAACAGTCGTCGCACTCGCGGCTTAGCTCTCACGTCACTGTTAGAAGTCATAACTTCGAAGTTGTAGATAGTTTCGTCTATCTTGGAACCAGTATCAACACCTCGAACAATGTCAGCCTGGAAATCCAACGCAGAATAACTATTGCCAACAGATGCTACTTCGGACTTAGTGGGCAATTGAGAATGAAAGTCCTCTCTCGACGAACTCTCTAAGTCACTCCCATCCTGCTATATGGTGCAGAGGCAAGGATGATGACAAAAACTGACAAGTCGACGTTGCGAGTTTTCGAGAGAAAGGTTCTGCGAAATATTTATGGTCCTTTGCGCGTTGGCCTCGTCGAATATTGCATTCGATGGAACGATGAGCTGTATGAGATATACGACGACTTTGACATAGTTCCCCGAATTAAAAGACAGTCTAAGTCATGCCGCTCGAATGGACGAAAACACTCCAGCTCTGCAAGTATTCGATACAGTACCCGCCGGCGCAAGCAGAGGAAGAGGAAGACCTCCACTCCGTTAGAAAGACTAGGTGGAGAAGGCCTGGCTTCGCTTGGAATCTCCAATTGCCGCCATCTTGCGAAAAGAAGAAACGACTGGCGCGCTGTTGTTAACTCGGCTATAACCTCGTAAGCGGTGTCTACGCCAGTGAAGAGGAATAATGACAAATTAATGCATATTGTAGTACATAAATTAATAAAGTTAAGCTTTTGCTTATAATTTTATTCGTTTTGTGAATACATACATATATATTTTTTTAATTACCAAATGACAGATTTCGTTTTGTTTTGATGTAAAATTTTTCTTTTTTTTTGGCACCAGAAAATTTAATATTTTTCTAAACAGTTGGAAAACTATTTACCCTAATAAGGATAAAAATGTTACCGTTTGGCACACAGCCAAGGGTGTAAATTTCGTAAATTTTTTTGTTATGTGGTAACGTTTAGGATAACACGAAAATGCTTTGGAAACGGAACGGTTCGCTGCGAAAGCGTTTTTGTTGATGTTTAAATTATTGGCTTTTCGCTTAAAAGATATTTTTGGAAATATTTGTTTTTACAAGTATATAACATATTTATTATTTTGTTATGAATATTAAAGATGAAAAATAAATGTAAATTGATGTATTTTAATGGAAGAATACAGATAGGAAATTGTGTTTAATATATAAAAAATACATCTATCCATTAAGAGTTCTTCCAACAAAGTAAAAGTGGTATTGTGTTTTTATTTTGGAATGTGTCTATAAATCAAAGTTTTAATAAAAAATTAAAAATGCGGGTGCAAAGTATTTACATTTGGTTTATAGTTTGGCCGATACAAACGTTTTTGGCAAACATTGTAAATTTCTGTCCGGTTAGATGCCAGTGTAAAGCAGCCTCAGATAATAGCTCGAATGTACGAGTTAAGTGCGGTGGTATTACAGAGACACCTATCTCCAATTGGGAAAACCTAGACTTTTCTGAAATTGGACAACATATGATTTCGCTGTAAGAAAATTTTGTTATATTTGCCAGAAAAAATGATTAATGGTTTCTAATATATTTTATAGTGACTTAAGCAATAATGCATTTACAAGCATCCAAAGTGACGATTTCAATAGTTTAACACAGCTGAAACGGTTAGATTTGTCTTCAAATCTGTTGAGAAAAATTGACAAGGACACATTTGGAGCATCATTAACTAATTTGGAACGTTTAAAACTGAGTAAAAATGCTATAAGACATATATTTTCTGGTTCCTTTGAATTTATGCAAAATTTGAAGTACCTGTAAGTACGGAACTTGAACGCTTTTTCCACCAAATTATGTTTAAATATATGTATGTATAATGCTTTTCAGGGATATTTCAAATAATCCTCTAGTATGCAACTGTGATTTAGTTTGGCTCTTGGCGTGGACTACTGATCGCGTCATAAAAATGCAGCCTTCACCTAAGTGCGAATCACCTGTATATTTTAAAGATACTTTCTTGAAAAAACTAAGGGTTGGGGTGGATTTACATTGCGAATCTCCTTTACAAACATTTTTGGAACTAATACCATTACAAAATCAGGTAAAATTAAAATAATTATATATCTTATGCCCAGAGTAAAATTAAATTTAGATATAACCGCCAAGATTTACCCTCAAGATAATTAGATAAAATAAGTAGCTTTTAATGTTATTTAGATATTAGAATGTCCACCACTAATTTCACTATTTTACATGTTTAACGATATATAAATCGTTAAGAAACACATATAGAACGATATATTATACTATTTAACTAAGTTATATCTTGGTCAAATTATATTTCCATACTATTGAAATTCAATCAAAAATTCGGTGGCAATATCCTTTACATGGTAAAACACTTTGTTAGAAAACGGTGGAGTAGAAATGTTTCAGCTCTACAAGAGAATTTAAACACGATACTTCACAATCGCTTGACTAATATATTATGTTAGTTTAACCATTGCCATTTCAACCAACCAATCAATCATCTAAAGATCTGTTCGATCTAAGCTCGTTTTTTTATTTTCGCATCACTGGAAACAGCGGTTATAATACATGTAAATACGCATGCATTAACTACACATAGTTAAATAAAATCGTTACATCGCAATTTGAGTTAATAATTACATTAATTTAACAAAATATTACCAGTTAAATAAATTTCTTTGTATTCTAGATTGTTTTTGAAGGAGATCAACTAGTACTAAAATGTCGCGCTCCCCGTGTTGCCATAGAGGTAGCTCGAGAATCAGAAGACATTCCTTCATCACGGGCCCATATCTTTTGGGGTTGGTCAGAAAAAGTTCGCCGCTCTAACTCAACTGATGATATAATTTACAACGACCCAGAGAAAGTTTTTACCGATGTTAATATCTCAACAAAGCACATCTCTGACTCTGGTATACTCAATTCTATCCTCAAAATTGAACAAATTTCAAAAAATCATTCTGGAATGTGGGATTGCACATTAAATTCACAACAGGCGAATTTATCTAAAGCAATTACAGTAGTTGTGATAGCAAAAGACACTACATACTGTAAAGCCACAATAGTTCGATCAAATAAGGGAACTTATTACTGGCCCCAAGCTATACGTGGAGAAACTGTTAGTCAGGGGTGTGCTGAAAATGAAGAGCTCATAGTCACATACAATTGCAATGCAATGGGAGAATGGGAAAACTTAGATACAAGTGTTTGCCCTTTCGTAAGTGAAACTACAAAAATTTTAGAGCATTTTTCAAAAATGAATTTTACAAAAAATAATGCATTCGAAATTGCTGAACGGCTACAAAATTTCACACATACTCAAATATATTTAAATAATATTAAGGATCCTATGGATTTGGAATTCATTGCACGCACTTTGAAGAAATATTTGGACTACATATCGTATAAGCAAGATATGTCATTCTTACTACTAAGTATGGTATCAAACCTTTTATTGCTGCCAAAGCGTCTGTTTGAAGAAGCGCAAACCAAATTTGGAACATGTCTTAGTTTTTTGAATACTATCGAAACAGCATCATCGCATGTTCAGTCTTTACCACCCACTGATCAAGACATCAGTAATGACCAATTGTCTATTTCCAGAAATATTTTCGTGGACTTTTTCAACATTCATGTTGATTCATTTACTGGTATATCGTGCACATGGCTAAATAGTGTTAATAACTTAGAACATCGTAACTTTGAATGTAGCTCTTCTAATGACACGTTTCCGATGTTCGAGAGGTATATCGATGCTGCTATTCAGATTCCTATAACTTCCTTGTTCGACAAAACTGAAAAATCAATTAGACTTATGGTTGCACTGTTTCGAAATGGAAATCTGTTTGGCCTTATGGACAAAAATAGTAATTTTCCAGAAGTACAAAATTTACTGCTGACATCTGCAGTTATCGGAGCTAAAATATCAAAAGAGTCAATGGAGTCATTACCGTTAGTTGATATAAGTGATAAAATATTCATCATGTTACGAGTACATCCTTTTCATAATGAAAAAAGTTCGCCGATACCAGCGTGGTGGGATGATAATTTAAATATTTGGAATCCCCGGGAATGTCGAAAGTTGTATTTTCACCGTGGCCTATTGTTGTTCACTTGTAGTCGGTTGGGTTATTATGGGCTTCTGCAACGCCCTGAATACCTAAATGACTATATAACTGAAGGGTCAGGAGCTACTTTTAGATTCGCACCTGTAAGCGTATATATAGGAAGCGTAGTTGTTTTCTTATGTTCGTGGATTAATATAACTACTTTTGTAATTTTTCGCAAAGCAATTCGAATGAATCGTCAACAAAGGCACTCTCTGGTGAATATATGGCTGTCAGTTTCATCTTTATCAGCCGTGTTTGTACTTGGCATATACCAAACAGAATATCCTCATATTTGCCGGGTAGTTGGAATTTTATTACATTACTTTTCTTTATCTGTTTTGTTATGGCTGTGTGTATGTCTTAGCAATTTGTACAAAGGTTTATCCAAAACTTATCAAGTAGCCTCTGAACCTGACGTGCCCAAGGAAGTACAATTTAAAAAACCAATTCTTAGTATATATTTAGTTGGCTGGGGTATTGGAATGATAATTTGTGGTATATCGAGCGCAGTTAATGTCAACGAATATGCTTCATATTCATTTTGTTTTCTACATAATTCATCGTCATTAAACGCATTATTTGTTCCGGCTATAATACTTTTAATTTTTCTTTTTATACTAATGCTATGTATATATTGTCATATGTCTCAGAGAGCCGTAAATGTGTTGTCAAATAAACACTTTGCCGATAATACAATGGCTACCGAAAATATTGATTTAGACTGGCTGGACTTAAAGCAAAACACTGTGTCACGGGTTAATCATAATTCTACAGGGGTCGACCAATATAGAAGTCTTACCCTTAGTAATCCAGTAAGCAGTATAATCGATGACTTCGAAAGATCGAATATAACACATTTGAGAGCTCATTTACTATTTTTGATCCTATTCATTATATCCTGGATATCAGCAGCAATATTTGTTCACCAAAGTTCAGAAAATTTAACGACTAGTCGAATGTACAGTATGGTGTTTGCGGTATCTTGCTGTTTGCAGGGATTATTTTTAATTCTATTCTACACATTGTCTAGAAATGATACAAGAAGCGCTTGGGGGCGAAGATTTTGTTTAACAAATGCCAATTGTAAAAGCTATCAACAGAGTTACTATGATGCAAATGTGCCTTCCGCTTTGCCAGCAAATAAAACCTCAGCCGTTTATGATGTAAGTATGTCCGGTTCCCGAACAAATAGCCAATGCTCAAGACATCGTAGTAGTAGTGTTCGAAGTATGAAAAGCAACTCACATAAAACCGATCAAATTTTACAAAATCTCGATTGTCCTTTACTCGGCACAGTCTCGTCAAACGTAAATCAAACATCTATCATCAACAATCACCATATGGCTGTCAACAGTCTAACCACTGTCCCCATAACTAGCGAAATACCAAGTGCCGAAATATTTTATAATCCCAATCAAATAATAGTAGCGAGAAAGTTTTTTAAAAAACAAAAGCGCTTAGCGAAACGCAATAATTTTGAACTCCAACGGCAAGTGGAGCGCGTTGAATATTTGGACAACGTTAGTGACATCTCATCTTTGACAGGAAGTGAAAATGCTCACATCTATTCGAAACGACACAATGCTATTACTCTATTAAGAGGTGGTAGCAAAGTGAACAATACAAACATCTATTATAAATCGAACGCCTATACAAATGCTGGCTCTAAGTCGACACAATATACACCGATGGAGAATTATCGAAATGGCTTAGCTATGTCTAGAATGAATTCCGATTGTTCTGTACAAAACCGCCCCTGTGCATCCGATTTTGTTGCAAATATATATACTAATATACCTGAGACAAAAGAACCGAAACATGAAATCATAAAAGTTAGAAACTCAAATCGACCAAATAAACCCAGTTGTGTTGAGACTCTAAGTGAGCGTGAAGAAGAAATTGAAAATGAAGATGAAGATGACTCTTTGGATGAACAAATAGTTCCGTTATATCAAAATGCATCGGCAGTTTCCTCAGCAATTTCGTTCCCAGCAGAACCGGAATTGCTTAAGCACTCTAGCCCATTAAAGGCTCCATCACCATTAATGGAAAATGAAGATGTTAATGCAATGAATAGCGTCGGTTTACCAAGTGTTACAAATTATGAAATAAGCAAACCATCAGAGACACTTGATTTAAAACCAGACGAGATTTATATATCGAACGCATTACACATTACAAACCAAATAAACATTGAAGAATCCTCTATGACGGGTATTTTAATTCGACTCAACCCAAAACATTCCAAGTCACTTAACAATCTACATGATTCCATTGATACTTCAAATAGATTTTTGAATAACGAACATTCAAATAATTCATCAAATTTTAGTTTAGAGAATGGTAGAGTCGGTTCCTGGAATGTCAGTTCCTTAAGTGTACCATTTTTGGTTAGTGACAACCAAAGGACTCCTAAATGCCGTAAACTAAAACAGACCGAGTTTGCCGATAAATATGAGTCTGCCAGCGAAAATAATGTCTTCAGCATACCACACGCAAATACCGCTCATTCGATTAGTCCGACAAATGAAAGTGATTTGAATTACCAAAATTCTGAAATTAGCATACGAAGTCATGGCTTATACGAACCTCAGCCTGACAACGACTTAAACATTACATTAACCGAAGAGTTTCCCTATCAGTCATCAAACACTAGCGACACAGAAGATCCGTTAAATGATTTTGAAGATGAAAATCCTAAAAGTGATTATACGTTAGGACATCAAATGAGTGAAAACGATCCATCAATTGATGAACTATATGAAGCTATTAAACATCATCACACTCCCACCATTGCTACCAGCATAGATGGAAGCAATAATTCGAAACACATGGATACTGATGCGGAGGTAGCATCAATGCCGATTACGACACCTTCATCTCAATCGAAATCAACAAGCCTTTCGTCATATAGTGTGGTAGCGAAACCGCTTGTTGAAGCTTCGAATGATGCAGTTGAGGATGACAGTAGTCAAAGTAGCATAATTTCTTATATAGACCAAAAAGTTAAGAGAAGTTAGAAATGAAATCTCCTTTGCTGAAAACTTTAACGTTGGCTTGCCAAGGGTGTAATGTTATTGCCAATCCAAAGTTAAGCTGTTCTATTTACCTAACTTCATACTCAATTTTATATTACATAATGTATGCATATTGTATATGTATGTTTATCGACAAGCAATGTAATGATTTAAAATAAGCAAATTTACTTCGCAAATGTTGGCGAATTGCGCTTTTCTGACTAAAAGAGTATGGATACAAGTGATTAATTAAAGCTTACTGTGATGAAATATTTTACAAGCTACCACATGGGCTCTTATTAAGCTTGACTTACTCAGCAATTTTTAAGTTTTTATAACATATATATAGGTATGTACAATTGAAAATCATTGTTTTTAGTATTTAAGACATTTTTTATTCTGATGTTGGAATCAACCTAGAGAACTGAAGTCATACAAAGAATATTACATAAGTTTTTTCCAAAAAAAAATAGCATATTTCGTGTCTATAATAATAAAAAATATAACAGATAAGGCTGTTTTGGCACTGAAGCGGAGGCAACTCAGTTGAGGGTAACATGTCTTGACTGCTATACTTCGTAGCCAAAGATGTAATATATAGTATAAATAATAGTTATTAAATAAATTCGTAAATAATTTGTACATTTTAACTTGTATTATGTTTTATGTTAATAGCTTTAAGATAAAATAAACACAAATTTTAAAAATATCAATTACATTGTTCTTGTTTTTGGTTATACATTTTATTGGGAATATAAAAGTAAGTTTTACAACATAAGTATGTATCCCAACAGATAGTACTTCTATACGTATACGGATTGATTATAGGCATATTGTACCCTCTGATTTTTCCACATCATTTTATTCAATGATAAAGTCTTTAGAAAACCTAGTATAAGTAAGTGTAATTTAGTGTAGCGTTGCTCCAGCTTCATGACTGCTATTTGGAGGAGTTTTCCATAAGACGTTTCGATTGTCTTAACCCGTCATTACTCTACAAATTTCTGTCTTTTATTCCCTTTTCCTCTTTTATCGTAATAGAACCTATTGGGAAGGAGTGCTCTGGCATCATCGGCGGGACAGAGGCACATTCTTTTAGAAGTTTGTCTTCTATTTCTTTTCCTTTAATACCCAAAAATAGTCGAACTTTATTTTGATCGCTACTGCAGTTAGTTTCCTGACACATTCCCATGTCATGCAACATTTGGTAGCACATGATATTTCCATTAGTGCAACTTGGCTGTCAGTGCAAATTATTATATGCTGATTAATAATCATTCTCTTGAGTGTGACTTCTGCGTATGGATTTAGTTTATGGTAGCGTGTCGGCTGTAATATTGTTGCATTCGACGTCATTTTTTGTAATTATAAAATAATAAAACCTTTAGAATCAAGTTTTCATAACTAATAACTTAATAGTCTTATAACAATCTGACAACTTATTTCATAGTCATAAAGACATATAAATACATACTCGCAAGGCACATAACCAATTTTCATACATTAACATGAAATACAAATTTTTAACTCTTAAAATTATAAAGAGAATTGAAATACAATTGCAAATGTTAAATATTCAATTACCTGTGGTTAAATACTGCATTTGCCGACCTATTTGTGATTCAAAAACGATTACATATATGAAAATATTTTTTTCTTTATTGGTGTATAAATTAATATCATATTATACCTGGTCTAATAATATGGCATAATTAAGAAAAATAACGAATTGCCCTTAATTAAGGGGAATTAAGTAAATAATTTATTTCATTAATGCATGTACCACGGCGTTAACGTTTAGAGCTTTAAGATCTGAATAAGTTTGTCCGGTTCCAACAAATACAATCGGCTGACCGGTAATATAGGTCATGGAAATAGCAGCCCCCACTTTATCATCTATTGTATCGAATTTTGTAAGCACAATTCCATCTATTATATGAGGATTTTCATTTGAAGAGTAATCTGCGAGAGATTGATTAAATTTAACAAGTTGGTCAACAGCTTCATTCCCTACAAGCGCTTCGCCAACAAATAATACCAAATCGGGATCGTTTATTTTAATTAATTTCGATAACGATCTCATAAGAGGCTCATTGTCTTGCATGCGACCAGCTGTATCGATCAAAACAATATCAATGGTTGTGTCATTGGCATATTTAATAGCTTCCATTGCAATTCCCGCAGCATCTTTCCCATAACCTTTCTCATAAAGTTGAACCATGGTTCGATTGTTATGTCTTTCTGGAGGGTGTAAAGCATTCAAATGGCGAGTATGTGTCCTAAGTTGTTCCACAGCGCCAGCTCGGAATGTATCGCAGGCCGCAATTAGAACACTAAAATCATTTTCAATTAGCCAAAAACAAATTTTGGCCAAATTTGTTGATTTTCCTACTCCATTAACGCCACAAAATGCTATTGTATATGGTCTGCCGTTATTTTTAGCTTCCAGAGCATCTCGTATAATGTCTATTCTCCTCTTAGGTGACAATATACGTACCAATGAAGTATTTAAGGAGTTTTTCACCAATGAAGCAATTGAATCAAATGTACCCAGTGATTTGCCCTCCAAATTAGTAGCTACAGAATCGCACAACTTGTAAGCAATGTCAGCAGCAACGTTTTTCGATATCAAATGATCTTTCATTTTCTCAAGTGCTGGCTGCAGCTCCACTCTTGACAAAGTTTTAGAGCCAACGATCCCTTTAAAATAAGACAAAATGCCGCTAGTTTTTGGTCCGCTATTTGGGTTACCACCCTTTTTTTCGTCAAGTTCTAATGAATCTTCATCGCTTTCAACTTCTAGGTCTTGAATGCGACCCTGCATTGTACCAACAATCTGTAAGTAAAGATAATCATTAGGTAATGGGATATTGAATTGACAATTTATCATAATATATGTCATAACCCGTTTCTGTTCAATATAGAGACGTAATCATACACTCAGTATTACTATTAAAAATTTGGTATATCTTCGGGTCTCCCAAACAAGGATTTTTAGTAAAAGAAAATAAACGAACTTACGTCATTTTGTACTTTTTGATATTGAACATCCTGGTGCTGATCTTTTGATCTATCCAATATTACCGCATCCTTTGAACTACCTCCCAAGTCCCATACTCTTGGTTTTTTGCCAGCTTTTTCTGATGCATTTGCTTTTGACTTTGCTTCTGTGGGACTTTTTTTGGCAGCCATTTTTTCTTTCAATCTCTTGCGGTTCTCCAAAATTAAATTTTCTGTTGTTAAATTAATGTCTTTGGGTTTAGATGTTTCCTGTATGACCACTTTTTTTACAATTTCATTTTTATTATTATCATCATACATCGACGCAACATTTTTTTTTGACTTTGTGGATTCATTGTAAGAGCGCATTTGTTTCGGTGCATTGCTAACTTTACTTGCCGTTTTTTCCACAGCTGTCAACGTATTTCGAAATTCTGCATTAAAATCGTATTGTGTAGGAAGTCTTCGTTCAGATGATAACACATCAGCAAACTTTCTCTTGAATTCCTGCTGCAGTTCACCAAGAAATGCATCTAAATAATTTAATTTAATAACTTTTTGAAAAACAGCCGCATATACCAGTTCCAATTCATTATCAAGTTTATATTGTACTGCCAAATTATCTTCTTCAAAATATTTACAATCTGTATTGCGATCCTATAAATATTTACTCAATAATTAAAGCATTAAATAAACATAATATTCAACATACCTCAAGTATGAAACTTCTAATAAGATTATTGATGAAGGCAGAGTATGTTATTTCAGAGGAATTATAATCCCAAAGGATTATACCTCCTTTTGTGAACACTACTACGTAATCCAACATATCAAATAAATTAAATATGCATCCCCTGACACGTCACAGTAGAAACAACCAATCTTCGTAAATTCATATAAACATTTCAATCACGTCACGTATGTCACTATATATTTCAACTGTCAACTAAAGGTAGGTGCCAGATAGCTGATTTACCGACGACGATAACTTGGTAAAAAATAAAGCCAGGTGCTGTGTAGAAATTCCTGGGTAACGGGTTAATCCCATAAGTCGTCTTCTTTGAAATCTTATACCAAATTCCGAGCGACTCTTAATCACAAGATTTAAGCTGTTGAGTAGTTTAACTCACTAAACCACTTGATTTTGCAAGATTTCGCCATACAAAAATGACACTTCAAAACCATTTCACCGAAGTGAATTGAAACTGATCGATTCTCAATGTCCCGGTGCGATTCTGATTTTACGCCATCTGTTGGTCACATTTGTATAATTGCAGCTGATTTTAGCACTACAAGTTGTCAAATAAATAAAACACAAAATATAAAACAAGAAAAGTTAAGAGATAAAAAGAAAAAGACAACAAACTAAAAATTGCAAATTAATAGAGATAATAATAAAAAATATACAAAAATGCAAGTTGATAATGGCAAAATGTGAAAAAAGAAGAGAATTATTTGGAGTGAGGCTTCGAGGGGGATGGAATCAAGTGTAGAAGTTCACAAAAGTGACGAAAGTTCTCTGATCCCCATACGACGAGAAGTGCCGTGTCGCAGCGGAGAGAAAACAGTCTGCCTACCTCGCAACGTTACCGATATCGAGAGTTGAAAAGGGAAGCGAGACGCATTTACAGACAGAAAAAAAAGAGGCCGAAATGCGTGAGTATGAAGAGCTTGACAAGCTGGCCGACGGGGATATGCCTAACCACTGGAATTGGACGAGAAGCAAAGCAAATGGGGCTGGCAGTGAACGAGGGCAGGACGAAATATCTCCTGTCATCAAAGAAACAGTCGTCGCACTAGCGACTTGGCTCTCAAGTCTCTGTTGACAGTCATAACTTTGAAGTCGTAGATAATTTCGTCTATCTTGGAACCAGCGTAAACACCACCAGCAATGTTAGCTTGGAAATCCAACTCAGAATAACTCTTGCCTACAGGTGCTACTTCGGACTAAATAGGCAATTGAGAAGCAAAATCCTCTCTCGACGAATAAAAACCACACTGTATAAGTCACTCATAATTCCCGTTCTGTGGGTACGATGGTTATCATGTTGTGCGGATGGACGAAAAAACTCCAGCTCTGAAAGTATTCGCCGCAGTATCCGCCGGGGGAAGCAGAGGAAGAGGATGACCTCCACTCCGTTGGAAGGACCTGGCTTCGCTGGAATACCCAATTGGCGCCACGTAGCGAAAAGAAGAAGCGCTGTTGTAACTCGGCTATAATCGCGTAGAGGCTGCAGAAGCCGATATAATACAAGATGGTAACAAAAAGTGGAGGATGGAGTCATGTGTACAAGTTCACGCGAGTGAGGAAAGTTCTCTGTTCGCCATTCACTTCGGAGTGGCCAGAAACGATTCTTTTACATATGACTCAAGCAGCTCACGACTTCCGGTCTTTGATCAAGTATCCTCTGGGTAGCCTAAGAACATCCGTTTGAAGGCGAGCTAAAGTGAGAGGGCGAAATATTCCCTACTTAGGGTTGTGCGCTGGGTTTGGGACCCGCCACGTAAAAAAACACCCCCAATGAAAGGAAACAACAAGCCTCGGATGAGTGACCTCCCTTTTGATGACGACCATGGCAAACGAATTAAGGACTATGATTTGAGGGCATGCACCTGGAATGTCCGGTCCCTTAATTGGGAAGGTGCCGCTGCCCAGCTGGTTGATGTCCTCGTGAAAATAAAGGCTGTCATCACCACCGTCCAAGAAATGCGATGGACGGGACAAGGACAGAGACAAGTAGGTCCTTGTTGCATTTACTACAGCGGCCATATAAAGGAGCGCAAGTTTGGTGTTGGATTCGTGGTGGGAGAGAGACTCCGTCGCCGAGTACTATCATTCTCTCATATGAATGAACGTCTAGCCACAATCCGCATCAAAGCGAGGTTCTTCAACATATCGCTGATTTGCGCCCACGCCCTGACGGAAGAGAAGGACGATGTGACCAAAGATGCCTTTTATGAGTGCTTGGAGCGCACTTATGAGAGATGCCCCCGCCCCGATGTCAAAATCGTGCTTGGCGACTTAAACGCCAGGGTGGACAAAGAAGGCAAATGGGTTGAGGCTGATCGACTTCGCCGGGGCCCGAAATATGGTTATCTGTAGTACTAGATTCCAGCATAAGAAGATTCATCAAGCTACCTGGCAGTCTCCGGATCGAAAAACCACCAAGATCGATCATGTTGTGATAGACGGAAGACACGTCTCCAGTGTTTTAGATGTGCGTGCGTTCCGAGGCCCTAACGTCGACTCGGACTACTATATTGTTGCAGCCAAGATTCGCATCCGCCTCTGTGCAGCAAAAAACGCACGCCAACAAACACAAGGAAGGTTCGATGTCGAGAAACTGCAATCACAACAGACAGCCGAACGATATTCTACTCGGCTTGCACTCCTGCTCTCTGAGAGCACTCGTCAACAACTCGGTATAAGGGAACTGTGGGACGGCATTTCAAACTCCTTACGTACAGCTGCAACCGAAACCATTGGTTTTCGGAAAGTGCAAAAGAACAGCTGGTACGACGAGGAGTGCCGTGTCGCAGCGGAGAGAAAACAGGCTGCCTACCTCGCAACGTTACGATCGACCACAACACGTGCGGGATGGGATAGATACCGAAAGTTAAAGAGGGAAGCGAGACGCATTTGTAGACAGAAAAAGAAAGAGGGCGAAATGCGTGAGTATGAAGAGCTTGATAAGCTGGCCGACAAGGGTAATGATCGAAAATTCTACGAAAAAATACGGCGGCTTACAGAAGGTTTCAAGACCGGAACATACTCTTGTAGAACCCCCAAAGGTGATCTAGTCACCGATGCCCAGAGCATACTTAAATTATGGAGGGAACACTTCTCCAGCCTGCAGAATGGCAGTGAACGTCCAACGCCAGGAGAAGGCGAACCCGATTCCCCAATCGATGACAATAAATAAATATTCGAATAGCAATTCCCCGCCTGAAGAACAACAAAGCGGCGGAGGCCGATGGATTGCCGTCCGAGCTATTCAAATACGGCGGCGAAGAACTGGTAAGGAGCATGCACCAGCTTCTTTGTAAAATATGGTCGGACGAAAGCATGTTCAACGATTGGAATTTAAGTGTGCTATGCCCAATCCATAAAAAAGGAGACCCCACAATCTGCGCCAACTACCGTAGGACAAGCCTCCTCAACATCGCGTATAAGGTTCTATCGAGCGTATTGTGTGAAAGATTAAAGCCCACCGTCAACAAACTGATTGGAAAATCAACAATCGACCAGATATTCACCATGAGCCAAATTTTGGAAAAGACCCGTGAAAGGAGAATCGACACGCACCACCTATTCGTCGATTTCAAAGCTGCTTTCGACAGCACGAAAAGGAGCTGCCTCTATGCCGCGATGTCTGAATTTGGTGTCCCCGAAAAACCAATACGGCTGTGAAAGCTGACGTTGAGCAGAACCAGATCGGGAAGGACCTCTCCCAACCGTTCGATACCAAACGAGGTTTCAGACAAGGCGACTCCCTATCGTGCGACTTCTTCAATCTGCTGCTGGAGAAAATAATTCGAGTTGCAGAACTTAATCGAGCAGGTACAATCTTTTATAAGAGTGTACAGCTGCTGGCGTATGCCGATGACATTGATATCATTGGCCTCAACACCCGTGCCGTTAGTTCTGCTTTCTCCAGACTTGACAAGGAAGCAAAACAAATGGGTCTGGCAGTGAACGAGGGCAAGACGAAATATCTCCTGTCATCAAACAAACAGTCGTCGCACTCGCAACTTGGCTCTCACGTCACTGTTGACAGTCATAACTTTGAAGTTGTAGATAATTTCGTCTATCTTGGAACTAACGTAAACACCACCAACAATATCAGCCTAGAAATCCAACGCAGGATAACTCTTGCCAACAGGTGCTACTTCGGACTGAGTGGGCAATTGAAAAGTAAAGTCCTCTCTCGACGAACAAAAGCCAAACTCTATAAGTCGCTCATAATTTTCATCCTGCTATATGGTACAGAGGCTTGGACGATGACAACAACCGATGAGTCAACGTTACGAGTTTTCGAGAGAAAGGTTCTGCGAAAGATTTATGGTCCTTTGCGCATTGGCCACGGCGAATATCGCATTCGATGGAACGATGAGCTGTACGAGATATACGACGACATTGACATAGTTCAGCGAATTAAAAGACAGCGGTTACGCTGGCTAGGTCATGTTGCCCGGATGGATGAAAACACTTCAGCTCTGAAAGTATTCGACGCAGTACCCGTCGTGGGAAGCAGAGGAAGAGGAAGACATCCACTCCGTTGGAAGGACCAAGTGGAGAAGGACCTGGTTTCGCTTGGGATATCCAATTGGCGCCGCGTAGCGAAAAGAAGAAACGACTGGCGCGCTGTTGTTGACTCGGCTATAATCGCGTAAGCGGTGTCTACGCCAGTAAAGAAGAAGAACAAGCTGTAGCATGCTTCGCTCCTCAAGGAAAAACATACACATATATGAGAGAATGTCAAGCGCCATTATATCTGTTGGCCAATGAAATAAAAATTGAACTACATAATTTCCCAAATAAATATAGGTAGGTAATAAATTATGAAGTAAACGTACATTATTAAACATATTTTTTTTATAATTTTTGGCAAGAGAAGCAGCTGCGTTGGAGTAGGTTTATGGAACAAACCGACTGAAACATTAATTGACAATATTTGTCTACTCATGGCTTTAGGTACTCCCTCAATTGAATTTCGTTCATTCACATTTCCAATTGTTCGGTATTCTGCAGAAGAGCCAAAAGCGTATAAGTTAACACACCATAGTAGCCAACAACAAAAGAACAAGAACAACAACACGCTTCCGGACAACATTTCAATTCCACCGAAATCGCTGACGATGCGTCTGGAGCTGAGCGTGCGGAAATTATTTTTCAAACTGCAGAAGCCAGGTACTCCACTGCCAACGATATTGCTGACGACGCGCTCAACGAGTTGCGCGTGACAACAACAAACACCTATCGCTGCTACTGCGCTGGCAAGTCACGCGGCAGAGCGTGTGCAGTTTATTCAGACAGGTATTTAGGCGTAGTCGCCGCTGCAATAGTTTTAAAAAGTTCAGTTGTATTTACTCGCTCAACCTTTACGGCTGCCCTTGCTCCGAAGCAAGGGAAATAAAGAACATTATAAACTTATAAACAACCGGTCTTGTCATTTATACTATAAAGCAATAGCAACGCGTTTTTCTAATTGAATTGCTTTCCGGTAGTTAGGGTTTTTCTTCTCCAAGCTTTCAACGTGTTACACATCTGAATTCACCTGGTATTTGACTTCCCAAATATTTGGCCACGAGTCTGAATTATATTCACATTTTTATTAAGCGAAGTTATAATATCAATATTTATATACATACCGTTATCCAAATAGACCTTTTTGAATTTGCTACATGTAGACTACCCATTTTAAGTATGTATTATGCATGTGCTTGCAGCAAACGTTTTATTACTAGGCGGTTAAAATCAAACAATTCCCCAATTATTTCCATTGAGTTGAGAATATTTAGAAAGAAAGACTATTTTTATAACAAAGTACTTCATTACAATATTTTCTTTCAATAATTACTTTGGTGTTTATGTCTGAATGTCAAAAAAATCTGATTTAAAAATCTCCAACGGCAATGAGAACAGGGTAGTGTTATGAAGGGTATAAATGTAATCTAATCACTTCAAATTTTCGGTCGGAACATGATACAGTATACTCTCGAAAAGTAAATTCTCAGAAAGTAAATAATCGCGGAAAAGTTAATCACCTTTAAGATTACACATGCACCTCGAAAAAGTAAATTTTTTAATTTAATTTTAATTTTTTAATTTACTTTTCAGAGAGTGTGATAAAAAATTCGAAACGAAGCAAGCAGCGTTTTTTACGATGTTGCAAAAACACTTACTCTCTTGTTTATCGCGTCTTTTTAGTATATAAACTCTCCTTCTTTGAGATATGTTCATATGTATGTACTTACCATTTTAGTTCCTCATTTGTTTGTGCTACAATTTTTTTGTTTTGTTAGTGCCTTACATATGTATGTACATACCTACATATTTCAATATGTAACGATGCTTCGTTAAAATTCCTTTTTTTTTTTGCTTTTTTTTACTGAGAACGTAGGTAACGGTATATAATATTGTATTTGCACTTTTTATTGAGTATCGCGTCGCTTGTTTTACATGCTGTAGTTATTATTGATGCATCACTTGACAAGAATAGTTATTACGCAAATTTTAAGTCTTAAAAAATTTTTTAAGTTTAAAAATGCATTTAATATTATAAAAACAGATAATTTATGTATATATTTGGAAAAGTAAATTATACGAAAAAGTAAATTACCCAAAATACCAATCGATTTACTTTTCGAGAGTATACTGTATTACCCTGAGTTCGATCACATACATATTTGTTGAATAAAAGACCCAAATCATGGCTATAAACTTATCTCTATTTCTAATTCAAACAATTTACTGCTCATGTACTCTTTACTCGGGGCATTCTATTCATGATGTTGTAACAACAACTAAATATTCCTAAAGTAATATGGAGGAATGCTGCCGGTTTGACAGTCCTTGGCTGGATAAAATCTGTTCCGGTTACATAGACCCAACTGTTGTAGGGTACGTGATCAACGTAGAAAGATAAAAGGGCCGTGCCTTTCGTGCTCGGGTGGCACCTTATGTTCTTTTTCGTAACAGCTTGCTTCTACACAATTCGTCATTCCTTTCAATTTTTGAGCTACAAATGCCTAAACTCCATCTATGCTTAAGAGATTGCACAGCTAACAGCTGACATTTCATGTTCTGGTTGGAAACTAACTAAGACTCCTTTTTCGGTAAAGTTTACCAGAACTGATGTTGAGAAACCCATTTTTCAACACGTTATATGTAGATAAACTTCTGGTCAAACGCTTAACTAAACGGATCTTCAGATGAATCCAAATCTTTCTTGATATTAAGAACTTCAACTATTTTCAGTAGATTTTTCATTATATTAGTCAGTAGAATCCAATTGAACTCCCTACCATCAAGTAAGACAACGTTTTATTGACAATTAAATTACTTTTAAAAAGGGTTTTTTTGAAGATTCGAAGCAATTTTGTTTTAATTCAATAAGGAACATTACCGCAAACTCTTCGTTTCCTTGCTCTTGGCAATTATCAAAATGTATTTTAAATCATGTTAACTTTGAGTTGGCATAAACTACGATATCAATGGTTGCTAAGAACGTTTTAAGTATTATGAACACCGATTAAGAGCGTAGTGAACGCACAAATGGCTAATTAGGAGCAAAAATAGTAGACTATCACGACCTTTTATGTTCGAAACACTTCCCAAAGTCCCTTAATATTATATTAGCTGGTTCCGAATTACCTCGTTCAGCTTTGCGATACTTCACATTTCTGTATATTTATATAAAATATCTGAATAAAATATCTTATACTATGTTCGGACCGACATTGAAAACATTTTGAAAACACATTTGTATGTTGTGGAACGTAAGTCGTTCGGACCGACAATTTGTGTTTTCGTTGAGTTTTCACTGACAACTATCAATACGGGGATTCTTTTACTCTTTCAAGATGACACAAAATGCAAAAATCCTATACCGAAATATGCAAGGCCAAGACAGCAGATTGCGAATCTAGTGATATATGATGGCACGAAAATAAACATGGGTTTTGGTCTGACATATTTTACAGCCATTGCAAATAAATTTTTGTGTGTGTTTGTTGTGCCGTTGCACTAAGAAGAAAATTCTGCAATTGGTGCACCGTGCAAGGGTTTTGCAAGAACAAGAGAATCCCCTTAACAGTGAGCAGCTGTATTTGTATATGGAATGTAAACAAATATCATGTGACAATTTAGGGCCGGCAAAATATGTCTTCCAGAAAAATCGATTAAACTATACATACATCGTTACATATTAAAACTGTGTTTTCGTTTGACAGATTTTACATGGACGAAAACACAAGTTTTCGTGCGAAAACCACTTTTTCCCACGAAAACATGTTTTCGCTGTCGGTCCGAACATAGCATTATTAAATAAACGCAGTAATGTTCGACTACGAGTACACCTGCTTGATAGTACTTGAAATTTTTTGATACTCAAGTCAATCCCTCAGACAAAGAGTTGAAGGTCGTAATCCCACAACAAAGTTGAGGTTTGAGAACACTTCACAAACGAAGTTTTTTTTGACGGGTTGAGTTGATATCGGCAAAACCGAATTTCAAAACTTCAACCAAAATTCAGAAGATGTTAGCAACACACGTATTGCGGTAAATAAATTTAGAATTATATCTATTAATTAGTTTGAACAAATATAATTCAAAACCTTCAGTGGTGTAGTTTTATGAGCAATTTTTCTGCCAATAGCTTGTACTTCGTTGCATAAATCTGTTGCATTTAGTACATCGGTCAATCCACCGTGAATTAACATATTTCTGACCTTTTACAATGTTCAAAAATGGATGTGAATGTAAAACTTTGCAGCTGTTCAATATTAAAAAAATCTAAGTTTTCGTATTTTATTTCAACTGGTTGTATCTTTTATTCATTGAAGACAAAACAGTATCAATAAAGAGTGCCTTCAGGATGAACGCTCAAAGCTCAGCCGAGCGTAAGGCTGATTTTGAACTGTGCTGATAGAATTTAGGTAACGCAGAGTGGATGCAGACTTAGCGCTGAATTACACGCGTAGTTGAAAAGAAGACTGGCATAAACTTGATTGAATGACTGAATGAATTTTACCATTTGTATAAAGATTTAAGACTTTATTCGCAAAAGGTTTTTGAATATACATACATATAATATACTCGTATGTGTTATTTCAGGGAAATTCGATGCAGAACAAGTAAGGAAGGGCTAAGTTCCAGTGTCACCGAACATTTTATACTCGCTCATGATAAAGTGATAATCGAGATTTCATTATCCGTCATTTACATATTTTTTTATTTTGCTGTAAAATTAATTAGATTAGTTCAATTTGTGTACTTTGAGAATTGAATTGTATTTTCATTTATATGTATGTATTATACAGAGAAGGCAAAAGATGGAAATCAAAATAGCGTTATATTTGAAGAAGGCGTGGTTGTGAACCGATTTCACCCATATTTCGCACATGTCATCAGGGTGTTAAGAAAATATTATATGCCGAATTTCATTGAAATCGGTGGAGTAGTTCCTGAGATACATATGGTTTTTGGTCCATAAGTGGGCGACGCCACGTCCATTTTCAATTTAAAAAAAAGCCTGGGTGCAGCTTTCTTCTGCCATTTCCTTCCGTAAAATTTAGTGTTTCTGACGTTTTTTGTTAGTCGGTTAACGCACTTTTAGTGATTTTCAACATAACCTTTGTATGGGAGATGGGCGTGGTTATTATCCCATTTCTTCCATTTTTGAACTGTATATGGAAATGCCTGAAGGAAGCGACTCTATAGAGTTTGGTTGACATAGCTATAGTAGTTTCCGAGATATGTACAAAAAACTTATTAGGGGCGGGGCCACGCCCTTTTTTCCAAAAAAAATTACGTCCAAATATGCCCCTCCCTAATGCGATCCTTTGTGCCAAATTTCACTTTAATATTGTTAAATAATTAATTTTACCAGCGGGTAGAGTTCTCAAAGCTTTATTGAGATGAGTACCATCAGCACTAAGTTACAATCAGAGAAGAGTTTCTTACATACATGTCCTCCGGTATTTATAGCAGTTCAAAGGAATTCAAAATACCGTAACTTCGAAATATAATATTAACAAACAAAGATAATAACAAACAGAAATGTATGATAAAAGAGAGATGAGAAATAGAAAGCTTAGATAAAACAGTATTGCCAGATCAGACTTAACATTATTAGAAAATAAACTTAAAACTAATGTAAATAATCCTAAACATCCTGCCCGGTCGAGTCGGTCGACTCGAAATCCTCCTTCTCAAGCAACAGACATAGTTTCTGAACGGCTCGTTTGATGTATCCTCCAGCGGTTTTCAACGTGACATTGCGGACCACTCCATCTGCTCCGGGATGTACGGTTGTCACTCGACCCAGACACCAGTGGGTTGGAGGCAGGTTCTCTTGTGTGACGAGGACGATATCATCTACCCTTATATTCCTCGTGCGCCGAAGCCATTTGTTTCGTCTCTGTAGAATGGTTAGATACTCCTCACTCCATCGCTTCCAAAATCCTTGTTGTATTTGACGTATCCATTGCCATTGCTTCAGTCGATTGCTAGGGATTTGTTTGATATCTGGTTCGGGAACCGCCAGCAGTGGAGACCCAATCAGAAAATCACCAGGCGTTAACGCAAGTTTCTCCTCAGGATCATCGTAAAGTGGTGTAATAGGACGGGAGTTGAGACAGGCTTCTATTCTTACAGCCAACGTCTGCAGTTGACTGTACCACATGACCTGCGTACCTACGCAGCGTACCAAATGGTGCTTAGCGGATTTCACTGCCGCCTCCCAGAGGCCTCCTTGATGCGGAGCACTGGGTGTTATGAAATGCCAATTCGTGCCCGAATTTGCTAACGATCGCTGGTTATTCTCACCCTGCCATGCTGCAAGATCTTCCTTCAAGAGTCGGTTGGCACCAACGAACGCTGTACCATTATCGCTATATAAATCCCGACAGGGACCACGTCGGCTGACGAAACGAGTAAAGGCATCTAGGAAGACTTGTGAGGATAGGTCATCAACCACCTCAATGTGTACAGCCTTGGTGACCATACAAACAAAAATTGCGAGATACGTTTTGATAAGCGTGCGAGAGCGTTTCGATCCGATTCGTAGTGTGAAGGGCCCACAGTAATCGACACCAGATGAGATGAACGGTCTAGCGGCTCGAATCCTCTGCCCGGGTAAGGAAGCCATTTGCTGCTTCAGGACTTCCCCTCTATAACGTCGACACGCTACACAGTTATGGATGAAACTTTTGACTGCTTGCCTGGAACTCAGAATCCAAAAGCGGCGACGAAGAGTGTGCAGCATGAGTTGTGTTCCTCCATGCAGTGGAGATTCATGTGCCTGATGTAGTAAAAGCTTGACCAACGGCGTCGATTTCGGCAAAATAACAGGGAATCGTTGATCATGTCCTAGTTCGGCCTTGTGAATGCGTCCTCCAACACGTAGGATTCGGTTCTTATCTATAAATGGATTTAAAGGCATTATTCGACTGGAAGATGCCAAACCTGAGCTAGACTTCAATTGACGGATTTCATCTGCAAAATGTTCCTCTTGCTCTAAACGGATTATAGTGTATAGTGCGTCGTCCAGTTCCTGAGCACTGATAACCGGTTGGCGAAGGTGTCGACGGTTTCTTAACCAACGTAGGATAATGGCCACCGTCCCCAACAATCGAGTGATATTACTGAACCGTTCAGTTAACAGAATAGCGTGCCCGTTCGAACGACGGGTATATAACGGATGTGACACTAGTGTAATCAACTTGTTCGTATTTAGGTTTTCGGCGAGTAATATATCTGACTCATCCTTGCTGAGAGGAACATCACTGCTGTCCAAATAGATCATCTCTGCCTCCTTAGGTCCATGCCACCAACGTGGATGTGCTAGTAGCTCTCCAGGGGTGATGCCTCTACTGGCACAATCAGCTGGGTTATGAGCAGAACGAATATGATGCCACCGCGTGGGGGATGTCAGCTCCTGTATTCTACGAACACGATTTGAAATGAATGGTTTTAGTGTTGCTGGATCCTTCCTCAGCCAACACAATACTATCGCTGAGTCCGACCATAGATAGTAGGGAACGTCAACTAATCCCAAAGAATCCCGCACGTTCTGTAATGTGTCGGCAAGAAGAAGCGCTGCCGCAAGTTCTAGGCGTGGGATGGTAGCAGCTTTAAGTGGTGCTACCCTGGTACGTGCCGTCAGTAGAGTGAAACGTACAGAACCGTCTGTGTGCAACGTCTTCGCATAAATCATCGCTGCATACGCGTGTGAGCTAGCATCGCAAAACCCGTGAAATGATGTTTCAACGCTTGGAATCATGCCCATCCACCGCTCGATTCGAATTTGATTAAGCTCTGGAAGCTGTGCTCGGTATTTCAGCCATTCGCGGCAAAGATCGTCAGGTAATGGTGAATCCCAAGATAGACCGGCAGACCACAGTCTCTGAATGAATATTTTCCCAGTTACGATAACAGGCGACAACAAACCAGTAGGGTCAAACAGTCGTGCCACCTCGCTGAGTACACGGCGCTTCGTGGGTATCTCTCCTCTTTGGCGTAGATCTACGCGAAAGAATAACTGATCCGAGAGTGCGTCCCATCTTAAGCCCAAAACGGAAGCCTCACCAGGATGGAAGATATAACTAGAAAGAGACTGCTCATTAGATAAACTCCTCATCACTTGACTATCATTCGAGTTCCATTTTCTTAAGGTGAACTTTCCCGCAGATAAAATGGCATCCACATTTTTAGCCAGCTCCACTGCATCGATAACGCTTTCACAACTTGTCAAGAAGTCGTCAACATAAAACGAAGTTAATATCGCAGTTCGAGCGCGAGCCGCTTGTTGTATGTCAGGAACCACAGCGGAATTGTCATAAGCACATTGTTGTAAGGTTCGTACTGCATTGTAAGGACTGCATGCCATACCATATGTGATAGTGCTCAGGCGATATACTCGGATATCGTCTGCAGGAGACTCACGCCATATAATTCGTTGATAGTCGCGATGTTCAGGTGCAACCAGTACTTGCCGGAACATCTTCTCTATATCCGCAGTTATCGCCACTCGATAGCGACGGAAACGTAAAAGTATACTACTCAACGAATCCTGAAGCGTTGGACCTACCAGTTGAACATCGTTCAGTGAGATTCCAGTGCTGGTAGGTGCCGAAGCGTTGAACACTACGCGGAACTTTGCTGTGACCGCATGATGTGGAATGTAGTAGCAATTGGTGTGATTGTAAGGTGGTTGTACTGTCTCCATATGACCAAGTGCTGCATACTCCCTCATAAACGAAATGTAATTTTCTCTAAGGACAGGATCCGCAACCATACGACGCTCTAGTCTATGAAATTGCTGTAATGCCAGTGTGTACGAGTCACCCAGTTCCGCTGCCTTTCGCCGTAAGGGTAACTGTACCATATAACGGCCGTCTGGGGTACGGCTATGAGTGGTATCGAAAATCTGCTCACACTCGTTCTCTGGCAGATCGTCAACCACCGCTATTTCCTCCATTTGTCAGAACTTTGACACCAGTTCCTCCAACCGGTGGTCCTCCATGTCTAGCGAAGTGGTGAGTGTGAGCAATGATTTCTTTGCAGGAAAGGCCACTGCTGCTGGACCAAACACCACCCATCCGAAGCGGGTACGCTGGGCAAAAGGTTCGTCTGGTCTTCCACCGATGACTTCACCCTCTATGTGACGCCCCCACACGTCCGCGCCAATAAGAACGTCGATAATTCCAGGCGTACCAAACTGGTCGTCCGCCAAATCTATGCCTCTCAAGTATGGCCATTGGTTCATGTCAATCTTCACTGCTGGAGTCGGTGAAGTAATGGACGATAAAACCAAGGCGTCAATTCGTATTTCAAAATTAGATGTTATTGATCTCAGAGTGAACGTAACGCTGCCTTTCACTCGAGTATTGATGGTCGCACCTACACCTTCTGCCATCAAGTCACATTTCCGTCGATATAGCTGCAAACAGTTTGCCAGACGATCCGTTATAAAGCTAACCTGTGATCCGGGATCACACAGGACTCGTGCCACTCGCTGCACCGATGCTTCTCCAAAGGCATATGTACGCGCTGTTGCTAAAAGAGTTATCGGCTTTGGATTGGCAGCGAGAGGCTTTGCTGATGCGGCTAGTCATGCCGTTGTGGCTGTCGGCACCTCCGCAGGTACCTCATTGCATACGGCTGGCGTAGTTGTAGAAGCAAACGTTGATGTGCTATTGAACTTGTCTCGACATAGTATTGTGTTGTGCTTGCGACCACAATTTCGACAATTACCAGACGAACACTGACGATAGGAATGACTCGAACGTAAACAGTTGTAACACAATTTCAATCTCTTAACGGCTTCAAATCGTTGCTCGATACTAAGAGCCAATATTGCTGGACACTTGGCAAGCCGATGCGCTAACCCGCAATGAGCGCACAGAGCGGCATCCGTAGTAGCCACATGCGCCCTCAGTGGTCGTTGCTGACGGCAAGCTGTTAGTGAGACTGATGGTTCAGGAGCTAGGCTATGAGCACGCCTTTCGAGAAACTTCAATAGATCTTCTAGCTGGGGTATCTCTGTAGTTGAGCACCTCATACACCAGTCACGCTTAGTTACCGCTGGAAGCTTAGCCACCACGATTGGTACAGCCAATGCGTCCCACTGATTTATAGGAATATCCATCACACGCAATGCACGCAGCGATTCATGAACCGTATCCACAATAGTCAATAACGATTGCGATGACTCGTGGGTAGCTGGTTTGAGGTTAAGAAAACGGGATACGTGTATTTCCGCTAGCTGCTTTTTGTTGTCATAGCGGTCCTTGAGAGCCTTCCAAACCTCCTGATAGCCACCTGAATATATTCCACCAATTAAAGGAACAGTAGCCGCATTTACCGCCTGCCGAAGTTTTCCCAACTTAAACGCTTCTGGATATGTAGAATTGTGAACCAGTGTTTCAAAGGCATCTTTGAACGCTAACCATTTACACATGTCTCCATCAAACAACGGGATAGCTAACGGGTCCAATTTGAGATCAACCTAATGCCCATCCAGAGATGTCGTGGGGCAATTCGGCGTTCCGTCAGCGACATTGGACTCAACTCTTGACGATGCGATGAGACGATTAAGCCTGCTGCATGCTGCAGTATACAGCTCCTCTACTGATTCCAAAAGTGCATCATGTGGCCCCATCTCGGTGGACGTAGCTCCTCCAACCAAACGATTATGGTTCTCCATGAAACGCTCAAAATGCGATTCAAGCGATTTAAGCTCTTGTTGGAGATGAAATACATCACGGCTTTCCATGGCACCTTCCGAGACACGTGCATGTATGCGCTTTATTGCTTTCACCGCCGATGATCGCCAATTAAGTTCCGCCATGAAACCACACAACCGCAATAACAAACAATTAGAAATAAATTTTAAAAATATTTGTCCTCACAGGAGGCACCAAAATGTTAAATAATTATTTTTACCAGCGGGTAGAGTTCTCAAAGCTTTATTGAGATGAGTACCATCAGAACTAAGTTACAATCAGAGAAGAGTTTCTTACATACATGTCCTCCGGTATTTATAGCAGTTCAAAGGAATTCAAAATACCGTAACTTCGAAATATAATATTAACAACCAAAGATAATAACAAACAGAAATGTATGATAAAAGAGAGATGAGAAATAGAAAGCTTAGATAAAACAGTATTGCCAGATCAGACTTAACATTATTAGAAAATAAACTTAAAACTAATGTAAATAATCCTAAACAAATATCTTTATTTATGGCTTAGTTATGACACTTTATAGGTTTTCGGTTTTCGCCATTTTGTGGGCGTGGCAGTGGGCCGATTTTGCCCATCTTCGAACTTAACCTTCTTATGGAGCCAAGAAATACGTGTACCTACCAAGTTTCATCATGATATCTCAATTTTTACTCAAGTTACAGCATGCACGGACGGACAGACAGACATCCGGATTTCAACTCTACTCGTCTCGCTGATCACTTTGTTATATATAACCCTATATCTGACTCTTTTAGTTTTAGGACTTACAAACAACCGTTAAGTGAACAAAACTATAATTCTGTCCTTAGCAACTTTGTTGCGAGAGTATAAAAACGCTTCAAAACTGTTTTCTCGCATTGATTAGCTTTAAGCTCGACTTCGATAAGGTTTTACTCTGTCCGGCCTGTGCGATTTCGTATGAAAACTATGTACACTGTTTTGACTCTTACTTCTCGAATCAGTTTTAGGTTCGACTCGGCTATGAGTGTCCACTCTGTAGATACCCAATTGCAATTTACAAATTAATTAAAAAATTTTGCATAGCATCGAGAATTGGTTCATCTTCCTCCTCATAATTGAACTGTCTTTTCTGCTTCCTCAGCGAACTGGTGCCGTTTCCGATCGAAAATACGTACATACATACGCATATATATAAGTATGTGATATTTTGTGCGTAAACCAACTGTAGTCTCTCAACCGACCGTTCACTAATGTTTTATACATAATATTATATTATTAATTTTGTTTTCAAAGTAATATTACCAAAGATAATGAAAATGTAAGATATTAATTGAAAGTAAATGATAATGGTTCACTGACTGTCCGCATTTCGTTGCTGTCATTGGCTTCCCCGCGTTCGTCTGTCATCTGTTGGGCAACAGAGTTGCCATCGATTGCAGTGGGCTTTCCTGAACGTGGCGCTTGTGGTGCTGTCATTTACAGCGTGTATGCCGTCTGGATCATCTGGCGGTAGCACGCAACAAGTTTTAAGCTGATCTGATGCAAATCTTCTTCTTTACTTAGCCGGTTATAGCAGAATTAACAACAGCGTGTAAGTCGTTTCTCCTTTTTGCTATGTGGCGCCAATTGGAGATTCCAAGCGAAACCAGGTCTTTCTCCCGCTGGTCTTTGCAACAAAGTGGAGGCCCGGCGGGTACTGCGTCGAAAACTTTCAGGGCTGGAGTGTTTTCGTTCATTCAGACGACATGACCTAGCCAGGGTAGCCGCTGTCTTTTAATTCGCTGAACTATGTCGGTGTCGTCATATCTCTCACACTGTTCATTGTTCCATTGAATACGTGGCCAACGCACAAGGAACCATAAATCTTCCGCAGAACCTTTCTTTCGTATACTCGTAACGTGGATTCATCAGATATTGTCAACGTCCATGCCTCTGCACCACATGCCAGGACGGGAATAATGAGTATACCCATAGAGTAGCTGTAATAGAGTACAACCTGTTGTCTTATTTGGTATATTGTTAATGCTTCATTTATTTGGAGTAATTTGTCGTCCCATTGTTTTTCGTCATCTGTAGAAGGTAAAAGCATGGATAGGATAACTCGGTTAGCGTATGTTTGACGTCATTTTCGTTGCATAACGTTTGAAATGCCTTCGAAGTAAAAGCCGTTCCTCGGTCGGATACAATATGTTCAGGCACTATTAGATAACTCGTGATTTCTAGCAAAACCTGAATTGCATGGCTTGCTGCAGTACTCTTGACTGCGCATCGGGGATTCGTCTTATTGTTCTGGAACCTTAACTGCTTCAGAACAACCCATAACACGGGTCAGCACAAAATTTGACTATAACAGTAAATTTCCATTTTTTAGGTCGTAATTAGACGAAAGAAAAATATATTCCATGAAAAAATTTGCTTTTTTATTTAGGAAACCGCTTTAACGATATTTTTTAAAATATGTGGTTTTGATTTTTAATTGAAAATGAAACCACTTAAAGAAACTTTATTATTTTTATTAAGTTTTACTATCAAAATAACTTACAAAAAAGTAAAAAATAATTTAAAAGTGCACACTTTTACTCTTAATAAACCCCAAATATAGTCTTCCATCATCTTCTCATTGCATTGGCCTTCATAACGTTGGTCGAAGCTCATAATGTCCTGGTGAAAACGTTCTCCTGGCTCTTGGGAATACGCTCCCATGTTGTTTTTGAATTTATCTAAATGAGCATGCAGCATATGTACTTTTAATGACATTCTGCAGTACATGGCCCCAACATTTTTTAGCATGTTTTCAATTAGGTTTTCGTAATTTTCGGACCAACAAAAACCCCAGCTTTAAACTTTACTTCGGATAACTTCGCGAAACTTTTTTTTTAAATATTCAAAAGCTTCTGAGGTTTGATCCAATTTTTAACAAATTGTTTCATCAACCCTAATTTAATGTGCAGAGGCGACATTAACACTTTCAACAATTTTAACACTTTCATAATTTTCTTTAATATATACTGATAGAGCGAAGAAGATGGAAATTTATTTCCGTTATGGAACAAAACAGCTTTTAAGCTTTTGGTAGAACTATCGAGAACCATTCGCTGGGAACACAAAGTATGCCAATTTCTTCGAACAAACCTTTTATGTCATTCCAAAAACAAAGTCCATCTTCTTTTGTGAAAAATGTGGAGAATGTTTCATGCCTAGTCCGCTGATCCGTTATACTAACATCATCAAGCAAATTCCACAGTTTTAAGCGGGTGGTTCTGGTGTCGGTAAAAACTCCTTATCGGAGTTACTTTTATGAGAACTAAGAGATGAGCTACTTTTTTGTGATAGTTTTTTCGGTGGCTCAGGTGTCAAATCGTGTGAAACTGGAGCAGAAGAAGATTCAAGGTCTACGTCTTTTACTCGGATTCACAATGCAAAAGTAGCAGTCGTTAACGTGACCTTTTGGTTCTCGCCAGATTCTTGGTATTGCAAATTTCATAAACCTTTTCTCACCTCGATTCCAGCCTAACATATAGAAATAGAAATTAATATGTCTATTATATTTAATTCACCGTTTAATGAAAATTTCTTTACCTCCTAAACATCTTTTAAAATAACTACAAGCAACATGTGGAGCCCATTTCTTGTCTTGATTCCGAACCGGGCAGTCCAAATATGCTTCGTAGGCTTCACAGAGAACGTGAGAAGCATTTAATTCATATTTTACATCTCGAACTTTAATAAATTGCCCACATATACATATAACAAAATACATCAGCATCATATTTACACTTTCGCGACGACATCTTAAATTATTCTGATCGTGGTTTATCACTCGAGTGCCATCTAGCAGCACTGTGTGAACCTTAAAACCCCACTCGGATTGTGCGGTATTTTTTAATGTATTAAAAATAATTAAAATTTATAAAAATTAAAAAATGAGTATTATTACTATAACTTTTATAAAAGCGAACTTTATACTAAAAAAAAGTATTTTCTTCTCGTTTTTGTTCATAATTAATCAGAAAATCATAACATAAACTTTATGATAAAGTATGAAAATTTTTTTTAGAGTCGTGTAATAGTTTGTTGTCGTATTTCGATATAAACGTATTCTGGTTTCACATCATTCTGCATTTCGTTAACGATGTTCCTAATTTTTCGTCTTGTAGATGAACACAAAAGAACCAATCAGGCTTGTCATCTTCTTGGAAGTTTTGAGATCTGCGGTATCTACTTCGTATGCTTCTTCATAAAGTGCGCGGTTCAACCCATCGATATGAGCTATACGAGCACCTGCTGGATGTAGAATCTCAATGCCGAATTCTCAACCACCATCTGGCAAGGCGAGGTATGAACTCTAATTTCTCCATTGTCGTTGGTAGAGCGTTGCAATCGGTGGTAACTTTGTTCCTCTTTCCGTAGGCGTAGTTTTAGAATCATTCCAATGATTCCACGATCGCTAACGTTTTTAGTTTCTCCGATACTAGGGATTGCAAAATTTTTTTTATTTGTCATCTTATTAATAAGTTTCGATTTCGTAATAATAACTTTCAAGTAGTTCTTCAATCATCTTGTTAAGATGTCACGCTTCGGTTCTGGAATGCGGTAAGAGGTTTGAAATATGATGCGATTATTTCCAAGACAATAGTTTGTAAATATTACTCTCAATTATTACCATCGTTTGTTCTGCTCGTCTGCTTGCGAAGATCATCCTACCATTTTCAATTTTCAGCGTAAAGTTTGCGTTAAATAATAATCCGGTTCTGATAACTCGTCATCAGCGATGCAAGCTTTCGTCTCTATGACGATCGTAATAGCTTCTGTGAACGTGCGTAACCATCCGCAAATGCCCTTTACTTGCATCGATGCATTTGGCTATTGACCTGAGAATGATACTGCATTAACTGCAGGTGTCTATGAATGGGATATACGGTTTCGCTTTTATGTAAACTAGTTTCTTGAAACATTCGTTAAGGCATAGAGCCTTTGTAACGTTACTGTCGTCTTTTCGCAATTACCTCCGATTGGATGAATTTTATTATACTTTATACAGCGAGGTCGTTTCTGTGAGAATGGACACTTGCTGGAGAAATGCTTAGATGTTGTCTCACTTGTTTCGTTGACTTGATTGTGGCTCACTTAGCCCTCCTCGATTAAAGTGGCCATACACGACACACATGTGCGTTCGATCGGTATGTGAGCGATTGCGGTTTACTCGTGTATGGGCTCGTGCGCATACGGATTCATGTTCGCGAAAATGTTCGATTTTTTACGATCGGTGTGCACACAAGTATGTCATGTATGTCGTGTTGGGCGCTGTGTGCACACAAAATCTCATTTTTCTCGTATCACCGAATAGGAAAGATCGCGGACGAACAATTTTTCGCTTGCCTGTCACACATGTTCACTGTGTGAAGAACGAACGCAAAATAGAATTGTATGTCGTGTATGGCGAAACGATTTCATACAGATCGAACGCACATGTGTGTCCTGTTTGACCGCTTTTAATTAAATAGTCCTCAATAGCATATCACATCTGTTTCGTTGTTGTGAACTTCATTGATGCAATGTTTAGCTGGAGTTCTCGATGCTTTAATCTAGCTCTTGCGCAGAGTATATGGCTGTCTCACTCAATTTGTATCGTACCCCTAGTGCCGCCACTCGAAAACAATATTCTTTTACGACTTCTTTTTGGTTTTCTCGTTGGCCATCGCTTAATGAATTTTCGCCTCGTTTCGGTCCGAACCGTAAGGCATTGGCATACAAGTTGTGTGTAATGTGGATGATGTATCCAATCATCACATTCATGCAACTCCTTTTAATCGCGTATAAATATTACAAATTTATCATCCCACTCTATCGACTCTGTCAATAAATTGCTCTATTGTAATGCTTGCGTTATTTCTTCTTTCTTCTTTACTGGCGTAGGCACCGCTTACGCGATTATAGCCGAGTCAACAACAGCGCGCCAGTCGCTTCTTCTCTTCGCTACTTGGCGCCAATTGGATATTCCAAGCGAAACCAGGTCCTTCTCCACTTGGTCCTTCCAATGGAGTGGAGGTCTTCCTCTTTCTCTGCTTCCCGCGGCGGGTACTGCGTCGAATACTTTCAGAGCTGGAGTGTTTTCATCCATCCGGACAACATGACCTAGACAGCGTAGCCGCTGTCTTTTAATTCGCTGAACTATGTCAATGTCGTCGTATATCTCGTACAGCTCATCGTTCCATCGAATGCGATATTCGCCGTGGCCAACGCGCAAAGGACCATAAATCTTTCACAGAACTTTTCTCTCGAAAACTCTTAAGGTCGACTCATCGGTTGTTGTCATCGTCCAAGCCTCTGCACCGTATAGCAGGACGGGAATTATGAGCGACTTATAGAGTTTGGCTTTTGTTCGTCGAGAGTGGACTACTCAGTCCAAAGTAGCACCTGTTGGCAAGAGTAATCCTGCGTTGGATTTCCAGGCTGACATTGTTGGTGGTGCTTACGCTGGTTCCAAGATAGACGAAATTATCTACAACTTCAAAGTTATGACTGTCAACAGTGACGTGAGTGCCAAGTCGCGAGTGCGACGACTGTTTGTTTGATGACAGGAGATATTTCGTCTTGCCCTCGTTCACTGCCAGACCCATTTCTTTTGCTTCCTTATCCAGTCTGGAGAAAGCAGAACTAACGGCGCGGGTGTTGAGGCCGATGATATTGATATCATCGGCATACGCCAGCAGTTGCACACTCTTATAGAAGATGGTACCTTCTCTGTTGAGTTCTGCAGCTCGAATTATTTTCTCCAGAAGCAGGTTGAAAAAGTCGCACGATAGGGAGTCGCCTTGTCTGAAACCTCGTTTGGTATCGAACGGCTCGGAGAGGTCCTTCCCGATCCTGACGGAGCTTTGAGTATTGCTCAGCGTCAGTTTACACAGCCGTATTAGTTTTGCGGGGATACCAAATTCAGACATCGCGGCATAGAGGCAGCTCTTTTTCGTGCTGTCGAAAGCAGCTTTGAAATCGACGAAGAGGTGGTGTGTGTCGATTCTCCTTTCACGGGTCTTTTCCAAGATTTGGCGCATGGTGAATATCTGGTCGGTGGTTGATTTACCAGGTCTAAAGCCACACTGATAAGGTCCAATCAGTTTGTTGACGGTGGGCTTTAATCTTTCACACAATACGCTCGACAGAACCTTATATGCGATGTTGAGGAGGCTAATCCCACGGTAGTTGGCGCAGATTGTGGGGTCTCCTTTTTTATGGAGTGGGCATAGCACACTTAAATTCCAATCGTTGGGCATGCTTTCGTCCGACCATATTTTACAAAGAACTTGATGCATGCTCCTTACCAGTTCTTCGCCGCCGTGTTTGAATAGCTCGGCCGGCAATCCATCGGCCCCTGCCGCTTTGTTGTTTTTCAGGCGGGCAATTGCTATTCGAACTTCTTCATGGTCGGGCAATGGAACGTCTGCTCCATCGTCATCGATTGGGGAATCGGGTTCGCCTTCTCCTGGTGTTATGTGTTCACTGCCATTCAGCAGGCTGGAGAAGTGTTCCCTCCATAATTTAAGTATGCTTTGGGCATCAGTGACTAGATCACCTTCGGGGGTTCTACAAGAGTATGCTCCGGTCTTGAAACCTTCTGTAAGCCGCCGCATCTTTTCGTAGAATTTTCGAGCATTACCCCTGTCGGCCAGCTTATCAAGCTCTTCGTACTCACGCATTTCGGCCTCTTTCTTTTTCTGTCTACAAATGCGTCTTGCTTCCCTCTTCAACTCTCGGTATCTATCCCATCCCGCACGTGTTGTGGTCGATCGTAATGTTGCGAGGTAGGCAGCCTGTTTTCTCTCCGCTGCGGCACGGCACTCCTCGTCGTACCAGCTGTTCTTTTGCGCTTTCCGAAAACCAATGGTTTCGGTTGCAGCTGTACGTAAGGAGTTTGAAATGCCGTCCCACAGTTCCCTTATACCGAGTTGTTGACGAGTGCTCTCAGAGAGCAGGAGTGCAAGCCGAGTAGAAAAACGTTCGGCTGTCTGTTGTGATTGCAGCTTCTCGACGTCGAACCTTCCTTGTGTTTGTTGGTGTGCGTTTTTTGCTGCACAGAGGCGGGTGCGAATTTTGGCTGTAACAATATAGTGGTCCGAGTCGATGTTAGGACCTCGGAGCGCACGCACATCTAAAACACTGGAGACGTGTCTTCCGTCTATCACAACGTGATCGATCTGGTTGGTGGTTTTTCGATCCGGAGACAGCCAGGTAGCTTGATGTATCTTCTTATGCTGGAATCTAGTACTACAGATAACCATATTTCGGGCCCCGGTGAAGTCGATCAGCCTCAACCCATTTGGGGATGTTTCCTCGTGGAGGCTGAATTTACCGACCGTAGTGCCAAAGATACCTTCTTTGCCCACCCTGGCGTTGAAGTCGCCAAGCACGATTTTGACATCGTGGCGGGGGCATCTCTCATAAGTGCGCTCCAAGCACGCATAAAAGGCATCTTTGGTCACATCGTCCTTCTCTTCCGTCGGGGCGTGGGCGCAAATCAGCGATATGTTGAAGAACCTCGCTTTGATGCGGATTGTGGCTAGACGTTCATTCACCGGAGTGAATGATAGTACTCGGCGACGGAGTCTCTCTCCCACCACGAATCCAACACCAAACTTGCGCTCCTTTATATGGCCACTGTAGTAGATGTCACAAGGACCTACTTGTCTCTGTCCTTGTCCCGTCCATCGCATTTCTTGGACGGCGGTGATGTCAGCCTTTATTTTCACGAGGACATCAACCAGCTGGGCAGCGGCACCTTCCCAATTAAGGGACCGGACATTCCAGGTGCATGCCCTCAAATCGTAGTCCTTATTTCGCTTGCCATGGTCGTCATCAAAAGGGGGGTCTCTCATCCGAGGCTGTTTGGTTGTTTTCATTGGTGCGTTTTTTTACGTGGCGGGTCCCAAACCCAGCGCACAACCCTAAGTAGTTGCGTTATTTGTTGGATCAAAATCCGGCAGAGTATTAGCAATCTCTTTTGCTGACATGTGTCGCATATTCCCGTTCTTCGAAATATTCCCATTCGTTGAAATATTCCCGTTGTTATGAATGCGTGTTGTCGTTCGCTGCGTTCTGTACCGTTCGTATATCTTGCGTACTGGTCGCATCAGTGGCGTTGTCTTATGCCTGTAATAGCTGCACCATCATTTCGCATAACTGCTTCATCTCCTGCTGCAGTTTTTTTATCGTTGATATCTCGGATGACTCCTCCGTAGCGTTGATGCCTACCTCGTCGTAAAATCGTTGATTTTTGCCATTTTTCGGGGTAAATTCTGTTTTGTCTTACCGTTGCTGTAGACCTCGTATCGTTTCGTTTATGCACAATTGCGATGTACAAAAACATTTTCCGTCGAAAATTCGTTATCGTTGTTGCTTCGCTTCTGCTCGCTCGTCGTTGAGTCGGCTTCGCCGTTTAGGCATAAGAACACATAGAAACGTACACCATACAACAACCACCACTAGTTGCTTAGAACGCGAAAATACGAAACTATGACTTTTATATTGTATGTAACAAGTAAGGAAGGACTAAGTTCGGAAGCAATTTAGCAATTTTAGAGAAACATATTCTATATGTAAGTCATACTTTCACAGGCACTTATGTAAAGTTTGTTAGAAAAACAAAAATCATTAAATGTGGTATATAGAAGTTAGGATAGTATTGACCCGATTTTATCTATTTTTCTTAACACCACATACTACTAACCAGCCTTATACTAAACAACCAATAATAGAGTCAGCCGGATGCTCGAAAATTCTGATATTAGTTATATAGCGACTAGGTCAAGTTTCAGTAGACACAAAGATATACTATTAAAACACGCTCTCTCATTTTCATCGACATAACTCTTATATTAGCTAATATATGCGGTACAAAGTCAGCGGAAGTTCGAAAATATTTATATTAAGTATATGGGTGCTAAGGGACGTATTGGCCCAATTCAACCCATTTTTGACATACAGACATATCGTTGACGGAGAAAGATTATCCCTGAATACTAAATAATATATCTCACACTTCTTCTTCTTTACTGGCGTAGAAACCGCTTACGCGATTATAATCGAGTCAACAACAGCGCGCCAGTCGTTTCTTCTTTTCGCTACGTGGCGCCAATTGGATATCCCAAGCGAAACCAGGTCCTTCTCCACTTGGTCCTTCCAACGGAGTGGAGGTCTTCCTCTTCCTCTGCTTCCCCCGGCGGGTACTGCGTCGAATACTTTCGGAGCTGGAGTGTTTTCGTCCATCCGGACAACATGACCTAGCCAGCGTAACCGCTGTCTTTTAATTCGCTGCACTATGTCAATGTCGCCGTATATATCGTACAGCTCATCGTTTCATCGAATGCGATATTCGCCGTGGCCAACGCGCAAAGGACCATAAATCTTTCGCAGAACCTTTCTCTCGAAAACTCGTAACGTTGACTCATCGGTTGATGTCATCGTCCAAGCCTCTGCATCATATAGCAGGACGGGAATTATGAGCGACTTATAGAGTTTGGCTTTTGTTCGTCGAGAGAGGACTTTACTTTTCAATTGCCTACGCAGTCCAAAGTAGCACCTGTTGGCAAGAGTAATCCTGCGTTGGAATTCCAGGCTGACATTGTTGGTGGTGTTTACGCTGGTTCTAAGATAGACGAAATTATCTACAACTTCAAAATTATGACTGTCAACAGTGACGTGGGAGCCAAGCCGCGAGTGCGACGACTGTTTGTTTGATGACAGGAGATATTTCGTCTTGCCCTCGTTCACTGCCAGACCCATTTGCGTTGCTTCCTTGTTCAGTCTGGAGAAAGCAGAACTAACGGCGCGGGTGTTGAGGCCGATGATATCAATGTCATCGGCATACGCCAGCAGCTGTACACTCTTATAAAAGATTGTACTTGCTCTATTAAGTTCTGCAGCTCAAATAATTTTCTCCAGCAGCAGATTGAAAAAGTCGCACGATAGGGAGTCACCTTGTCTGAAACCTCGTTTGCTATCGAACGGCTAAAGAGGTCCTTCCCGATCCTGACGGAGCTTTGGGTGTTGCTCAACGTCAGTTTACACAGCCGTATTAGTTTTGCGGGGAGACCAAATTCAGGCATCGCGTCATATAGGCAGCTCCTTTTCGTGCTGTCGAAAGCAGCTTTGAAATCGACGAAGAGGTGGTGTGTGTTGATTCTCCTTTCACGGGTCTTTTCCAAGATTTGGCGCATGGAGAAAATCTGGTCGGTTGTTGATTTGCCAGGTCTAAAGCCACACTGATAAGGTCCAATCAGTTTGTTGACGGTGGGCTTTAATCTTTCACACAATACGCTCGATAGAACCTTATATATGATGTTGAGGAGGCTAATCCCACGGTAGTTGGCGCAGATTGTGGGGTCTCCTTTTTTATGGATTGGGCATAGCACACTAAAATTCCAATCCTTGGGCATGCTTTCGTCCGAACATATTTTACAAAGAAGCTGGTGCATGCTCCTTACCAGTTCTTCGCCGCCGTATTTGAATAGCTCGGCCGGCAATCCATCGGCCCCTGCCGCTTTGTCGTTCTTCAGGCGGGCAATTGCTATTCGGACCACTTCATGGTCGGGTAATGGAACGTCTGCTCCATCGTCATCGATTGGGGAATCGGGTTCGCCTTCTCCTGGCATTCAGCAGGCTGGAGAAGTGTTCCCTCCATAATTTAAGTATGTTCTGGACATCGGTGACTAGATCACATTTGGGGATTGTACAAGAGTATGCTCCGGTCTTGAAACCTTCTGTAAGCCACCGCATTTTTTCGTAGAATTTTCGAGCATTACCCCTGTCGGCGATCTTATCAAGCTCTTCATACTCACGCATTTCGGCCTCTTTCTTTTTCTTTCTGCAAATGCGTCTCGCTTCCCTCTTTAACTCTCGATATTTATCCCATCCCGCACATGTCGTGGTCGATCGCAACGTTGCGAGGTAGTCAGCCTGTTTTTTCTCCGTTGTGACACGGCAATCCTCGTCGTACCAGCTGTTCTTTTGCACTTTTCGAAAACCAATGGTTTCGGTTGCAGCTGTATGTAAGGAGCTTGAAATTCCGTCCCACAGTTCCCTTATACCGAGTTGTTGACGAGTGCTCTCAGAGAGCAGGAGTGCAAGCCGAGTAGAAAATCATTCGGCTGTCTGTTGTGATTGCAGCTTATCGACGTCGAACCTTCCTTGTGTTTGTTGAAGTGCGTTTTTTGCTGCACCAGAGGCGGATCCGAATCTTGGCTGTAACAAGATAGTGGTCCGAGTCGATGTTAGGACCTCGGAGTGTACGCACGTCTAGAACACTGGAGACGTGTCTTCCATCTATCACAACATGATCGATCTGGTTGGTGGCTTTTCGATCCGGAGACAGCCAGGTAGCTTCATGTATTTTCTTGTGCTGGAATCTAGTACCACAGATAACCATATTTCGGGCCCCGGTGAAGTCGATCAGCCTCAACCCATTTGGGGATGTTTCCTCGTGGAGGCTGAATTTACCGACCGTCGTACCAAAGATACCTTCTTTGCCCACCCTGGCGTTAAAGTCGCCAAGCACGATTTTGACATCGTGGCGGGGGCAGCGCTCATAGAAGGCATCTTTGGTCACATCGTCCTTCTCTTCCGTCGGGGCGTGGGCGCAACTCAGCGATATGTTGAAGAACCTCGCTTTGATGCGGATTGTGGCTAGACGTTCATTCACCGGAGCGAATTTTAGTACTCGGTGACGAAATCTCTCCCACCACGAATCCCACACCAAACTTGCGCTCCTTTATATGGCCACTGTAGTAAATGCCACAAGGACCTACTTGTCTTTGTCCTTGTCCCGTCCATCGCATTTCTTGGACGGCGGTAATGTCAGCTTTTATTTTCACGAGGACATCAACCAGCTGGGCAGCGGCACCTTCCCAATTAAGGGACCGAACATTCCAGGTGCATGCCCTCAATTCGTAGTCCTTATTTCGTTTGCCATGGTCGTCATCAAAAGGGGGGTCTCTCGTCCGAGGCTGTTGTTTGTTTTTCATTGGGGGTGTTTTTTACGTGGTGGGTCCCAAACCCAGCGCACAACCCTAAGTAGGGAATATTTCGCCTTCTCACTTTAGCTCGCCTTCAAACGGATGTTCTTAGGCTACCCAGAGGATACTTGGTCAAAGACCGGAAGTCGTGAGCTGCTTGAGTCATATGTAAAAGAATCGTTTCTGGCCACTCCCAAGTGAATGGCGATCAGAGAACGTGAACTTCTACACATGACTCCATCCTCCATAGGACATTGACCGATATTTTCAACCAAAAGTCAACTATAGGTACTGGGGTGCAAATATACGGTACCTGGGAGCTTGAACAGTTTTTGTTGGATTTAGACTATTTTTGGTCATAATTTGGCACACAGTAAGGACATTATTCGTGCAGTTTTATCCCGTTATATTAATTGCTTATTGATTTGTGTACTGAAAAGATAAAGAATCAAATGGAATTTAAAATTGTGGTATATAGGAAGTAGACGTGATTGTGGTCCGAGATAGATGAGATCGATGCTATGTTCTAAATGTTGTTGAAATTGGTTGATCGACTCCCGATATATCGGATTTCACCAAAAAATGGGCGGTGTCAAGCCCATCGTCCGATTTTCACGCTGATTTAGCTCACTAATATATAATAGTAGTTTTTAACAGTATCGTTATATGGGGAGTGAGTGGGGTTACCTACTTTTTCAAAAATTTTTACTCACAGGTGTCCTTTTGCTACTCCAATCCCCTATTCCAAATTAGAGTTTTATATCTTAATCCTTAGTTATGACACTTTATAATTTTTTCGGTCAATGGCGTTTTGTGGCGTGGCAGTGTTCCGATTACTCTCTCGTAATTTTTTTATACAAAGGAGCCCATATACCAAATTTCTTCTCAATTTTTACTCAAGTTACAGCTTGCATGGCCGGACAGACAGAGAGTCACCCGGATTTCAACTTTTCTTGTCACACTGATCATTTATATATAAATATGTATAGAGCCTTACATCTATCTCTCTTAGTTTTAGGTGATACATACAAGGGTCAGACACGAAATTAACGGTTTATTAGGTGAGGGACCAGACGCATACCTCGTGTTATAAATATTTCGACAAAATTAATTTTTTTGTTAAAGTTATTGAAGGTTGAAAGTTTGAGCATCTATATTTGCCCATACCTGCTGAATAGTATTTGGAAGGTGTAGTAGGTCATATACGCTTTACCGTAAAGAAGGTGTTTCACACCTCCGACTTTGCCCGATCGTTGGAGAGGACCATTCGTTATCTGCTATTCTACTACCACCCGTTGACCATTCAACCATCAGCATGGGTACCTCGAAATCTTGTTTTAGGGGACTGTTGTTGCGGATGTTCACACAATGCCAAAGTAGGGGATTGACGTAAAGCCGAGGATTTACTCATCCACGTACTCATTGTGGCAAATAAAGAGCTTCCCTCTTAGCTAGTAAAAGGAACGTGCTTACCCATTTGTCCATTTCCAGTTTACAGCGAGAAAGCCAAAACTAATTGTGATTTGAGATAAATTGCCACTAATATATTATCAGAAACTGAAATAGAATATAGAGCCTGTACAGGGGTTGTCGGGGCTATTAAGTTATGTCCGACGGATGCGCTTAATATGCTTCTACATCAACTGCCCATAGGAGTTTTCATAGGAAAGGTAGCAACATTTTCTTCTATCAGAAAATGATAGGAAATTGGAACATGAAAAGTCCCAAGGTTGCGTTTTAATAGTGCCTTGACCACGGGGATACCCTCTAGACGTGAAGGAAGAAGAGATAAAGTAGGGTAGGAGAATTAAACCTCAATCTATACGGACGGGTCCAAAATGGACTGCGGAGCAGAGACGTGGATATACTTCGAGGATATTGATATTTTTTCCCCATCAGTCTACCAAACTCAACTAGCATCTTCGAAGCAGAAATACCAGGCATAGGGAAGGCAGGGGGAGTTTTACTGATTAATTATTTGGGTTCCCAATTTTAGGAAAAATTTCGGCAACGAAAAAGCAGATGAGTTGGCTAAGTCAGGAGCCTCTCTAGAGCATGGGGAGCATAATACCCAATTTGAGCAAATAGCTCAGAAAAGATGGTAATTATATATAGACTTACAGCTACCATAACGTAGCATTGACCATTAGAAAAAAAACTCGTTAAAAATAGGAATGCCAAATACCATCAAACTCGAATTTCGTCTGGGAGTGTTCATCTCTCTCGATGATTGCTATCTTGTTCATCAAACGTGCGAAGCGGATGGTCGTTCGGCATGAGTTAGATTTTGTAAGCCCTCACAAAATCTTCGATAATGCGAATAAGCATATCTCTAATTGTGCGCTATGGAAGACTTTTACCAGCGCACAGGGCCATAACGCTTATTGATAGGGACACATCTACGACCAACCCCACCCTTCGTTGGAATAAGCCTTAAAAAATTATGGTTAAGACACATGCGCAAATGCCGAGCTTGTAAACTGCAAGCCAAATATGCTTAGCTGAATACACACCATGATTCTGAATCCAATAATTATCTATTGAGAAGAGGTAAACCGACTTCTAGAGAACGTATGGTATAGAGAACCTTTACACAAGGCTTTTTGCATCTATGGGCAATCTCCCAAGAATCTTGTAATAAGTGGATATGCAGAGTTAAACTCTCAGCATAATGCGCACATTGTGATATTAATCGACAGTCAGTTAGCATTCAAGGTGACCATCCTTATGCTAACAGCCATATATTTCTATTCCATAAACTGTCAGAATTGTAGACATTATACTGTTTTTTTTTTCAACGGGTTTCCAAACCCTATTTGCATGGGAAGGCGTCAGTTAATTTTCATCAAAGTTATATGACGGAAGACTCAAGGAAGTTACGGGTTCCACTCGGTCGGACCTTAGCAAAAGTGGTGTAAGATGAGTAAGTTTCCTAGGTTAGAGTCATACGGAGATTTGTTGGTTGCTGAAACACTCAACAGTGGCGTCGCCAAACAACACCACAGAGCGATAACCGCCCCTGCGGTTTCTACAGCTGCAACAAACACCACATACACGCCGCTCCCTCACCCCCAGGATCCCCCACGGACAACCGCGACAAACCCGTATACTTTAATTCAACTGCAACGGTCTCCAGGGTAAGATCGAGGAGATAGTTGCACTTATGAACCGGGAAGAAGCTGAATACCCGCTCAGATCTGCAGAGTTGCGCAGTATCGTCTAATCGATGAAGACATAGACCGCAGGGATACTACCCTAGAATGTCAGGGTATAGCTATCCGGTCAGACGATGTCGAGCACGAAATATTTAATATATATGTATATACCCCCCGCTTAATGTTGCCTTCCAGGATATCACCCGAATATAGGTGTGCTACTTCGTGGTGAAAACCGTCTGGTACTAGGCGACTTTAACGCGCACCACCCCGGTCATTGGCATTTAAACGATAGTAGGAGAAGGCGCCAGGAGAAGGCGAACCCGATTCCCCAATCGATGACGATGAAGCAGACGTTCCATTGCCCGACCATGAAGAGGTTCGAATGGCAATTGCCCACCTGAAGAACAACAAAGCGGCAGGGGCCGACGGATTGCCGGCCGAGCTATTCAAACACGGCGGCGAAGAACTGATAAGGACCATGCATCAGCGTCTTTGTAAAATATGGTCGGACGAAAGCATGCCCAACGATTGGAATTTAAGTGTGCTATGCCCAATCCATAAAAAAAGGAGATCTCACAATCTGCGCCAACTACCGTGGGATAAGCCTCCTCAACATCGCGTACAAGGTTCTATCGAGCGTATTGTGTGAAGGATTAATGTCCACCGTCAACAAACTGATTGGACCTTAAAAGTGTGGCTTTAGACCTGGAAAATCAACAACCGACCAGATATTCACCATGCGCCAAATTTTGGAAAAGAACCGTGAAAGGAGAATCAACACACAGCACCTCTTCGTCGATTTCAAAGCTGCTTTCGACAGCACGAAAAGGAGCTGCCTCTATGCCGCGATGTCTGAATTTGGTATCTCCGCAAAACTAATACGGCTGTGTAAACTGATGTTGAGCAACACCCAAAGCTTCGTGAGGATCAGAAAGGATCTCTCCGAGCCGTTCGATACCAAACGAGGTTTCAGACAAGGCGATTCCCTATCGTGCGACTTCTTCAATCTGCTGCTGGGGAAAATTATTCGAGCTGCAGAACTTAATCGAGCAAGTACAATCTTTTATAAGAGTGTACAGCTGCTGGCGTATGCCGATGATATTGATATCATCGGCCTCAACACCCGCGCCGTTAGTTCTGCTTTCTCCAGACTGAACAAGGAAGCAACGCAAATGGGTCTGGCAGTGAACGAGGGCAAGACGAAATATCTCCTGTCATCAAACAAACAGTCGTCACACTCGCGACTTGGATCTCACGTCAAATCAAGGCAATTGAAAAGTAAAGTCCTCTCTCGACGAACAAAAAAACTCTATAAGTCGCTCATAATTCCCATCCTGCTATACGGTGCAGAGGCTTGGACGATGACAACAACCGATGAGTCGACCTTAAGAGTTTTCGGGAGAAAGGTTTTGCGGAAGATTTACGGTCCCTTGCGCATTGGCCATGGCGAATATTGCATTCGATGGAACGATGAGCCGTACGAGATGTACGACGACATTGACATAGTTCAGTGAATTAAAAGACAGCGGCTACGCTGGCTAGGTCATGTTGCCCGGATGGACGAAAACACTCAGCTCTGAAAGTATTCAACGCAGTACCCGTCGTGGGAAGCAGAGGAAGAGGAAGACCTCCACTCCGTTGGAAGGACCAAGTGGAGAAGGACCTGGCTTCGCTTGGGATATCCAATTGGCGCCACGTAGCGAAGAGAAGAAACGACTGGCGCGCTGTTGTTGACTCGATTATAATCGCGTAAGCGGTGCCAAAGCCAATTAAGAAGAAGAAGTAGTTGTCTCGATCGAGAAACCTCCCGATTTTTTTTTTTTTTTTGTGGACAACCGCACCTTCGTTAACTTCAGCAAAGCTAACTGGTTTGGCTTCCAGAATTTCCTACGAACGTTGGCGAACGTCGATTCCGCAAGGTGATCGCAGCAGCTACCGCTCGCTTCATCCCAGCTGGAAGAATAGCGTAACTCCGCCAAAATTTCGTAGCCGAAGCAGCCGTTTTAGCTAATGAGCGCGACACCTTACGCCATACCGATCCCGGCGATACCCGAATAAAGGTTCTCAATTTGGAGATTCGGCGATTGGTAAATCAGCATAAGCGGACGAAATGGATAGAGTACCTGAAGTCTTGTAACCTCTCCACCTGTGTGAGTGCTTGGTCTTTGGTATTTGGTCTACTGTCAAGTCTTTGTCTAACCCGAAGAGACATGATGACCGAATTGAAGTTCAATTCCATGTTCATGCCTCTTCGGCTGCGGCTTCTGACGGCTGCGCTAAATGCCAAACGAATGCGTGCCACTTACTTTCACCGATGAGGAGGTTCAGAATGCCATACGTCCAATGAGATCGAAATATTTCAAATCCATTGGCCCTGATGGAATCAACATGCATATGCTAAAGCATCCTAGGCTTGACGGAAGTAAGCTATCTTACCAAGGTCCTCAATCCTATCGTCCGTTAACTCTCCTCTCCCCAATAGTGAAGACACTTGAGGCCTTGCCACTCCCGACCTTCACTCACCACCTGAGCCTAGCCAATCACCAGCATGGATTTCGAAAAGTGCACAGCACCACCACAGCACTTCGCGTCATAAATGCTTAGATAGTTCGCGGCCTCAACCAGAAACCTCCCTGTGAGAAAACGATCCTCATAGCGTTGGACTTGTCAAAAGCTTTTGACACTGTCAATCGCGGAACCTAACACCTTCCCCCATCAAATCCACAGCGTCCATATTTACGAACTGGACGAAGGAGTATAGACTTAACCTTAATATTGTAGTCGTCAAGATTCCGACTGTCAATAATCCTAAGATTTTAGGTGTAACATTTGATAGTCTGTGGTCCTTCACTCCTCATACGACCGCGATTATCACCAAGGTACCCTTACGCAGCTCTGGATATTGCAGCTATTGATACACTTTCCGTGTTCACGAATGCAGCTATCTCCCCATACTTTGGAGTTTGCAGTAAATTTTTTTAAATGAGATTTGTTTTGTCTTGTAGTGATCTTGGGAGTAACCCTACTGCTTTATGTTGAAAGAAATCTAATACTTACCGATCAAAGCAGGACATGATCGCTTGGTTTTGGAAAGATATTGAATAAAGTCAAATTAATTTGAAATAAATTAAATATTGATCTTCCCCTATAAGAGTTTGAGGAATAAATGTTTTATTGAATACATTGAAATGCATACATGTTTTTAATAAATAAGATACATATACATATATTTAGCATATTTGTCGTGCAATTTTGTAAGCAAAATTTAATATTATTATTAATAATGAACGTCCTCACTTTATTTTTTTTTAAGAGTAAAGAAAGATCTGCGTTTCGGTTCATCCTTCTGAGAAGTAGCTGGTAATGTTTGCGATCTGCTTTCAGCAACGGTTGCTGAATCACTTTGGGCCTTCAGGGACGATACCCACTGAGACATTTCATCATCATCATGCGCTTGTAATAAAAATTCAGCGCCCCCAGAAAGCCTTTAAAATACGAAAACACATATTATGAAAAAATTGAATGTATTTCATTAAACCATTGCTTATACTTACTTTATTCTTAGGACATGCTTCTTTTTGGTATAATCGGTAGCAATTTGAATACCTGCACCTTGTAAATCATAACTGGGCTCTCCACGGAAAGTCAATTCAGGATTACTTTTATAACCCTTTTGATCTTTGTAGAATGATAAATGCCCTACTTTTGCAACTACGTATACCTATAAAATAAAAATAATCCAGAAAATAAATCTTGATATTTTTACAATAGCGAGTCACACCTTATCCCAAGACCTATTCGAAGCTTTTTTCGTAGTAGATTCCCATTCATGCTTTCTTGTGAGATAACCTTCTTGTCCTTCACCAGCCGACAAAGTTGCATGTTCTGAGTATTAAAACATTTAAATTTTACACACATATAAATAATGAATTTGAAAAAACTTGAATAAAAATATATTTAGAAGCATAATTTGTTGTATATTCGTGGTCATACAAATAAAAACAATTTAGTTGCCTACAACCTTCCACAAATTCAGCAAAAATGCTCAAAGCGCCAAGGCGACACGAAAGTTGTCTATAGAAGCAGACGAATAAGAAAACAGCAATACACTTGTGACGGGTGATCAGAATATTGCGCTGGTTTTATCGACAATATATTACTTCCATTCCGAGGTATTTAGACACCAAATGAATAGAAATAACATCCTTTACAAACCGTATCTAATATTATGCACTCATCCAGCGTAACATATGCAAAGCATTTTAAATCCAACCATTTCTACTTCTTAAACTTAAACTTTAAGTACTTTGTAGTCTATGTATATGTATATGCTTCATAAATATACCAAAATAATACACTTATTTAAATTATATGTTTTAGTTATAAGACCATTTTCTGAACATGTTTTTATCATAGATTAATTAAAATACCTGTTTGTGGCTCTACAGTACGTTCCACATCAACAGATGTATCTACTACGACTTTTCCATGGCAGCAAAAATATTTAAGTAAAATATGAGACCGATATTAAACAGTTATATATTCAAAATTACATACTTTCCAATGCAACAATTAAGCAAATAATTAATTTAAGGACTTCAAAATGAAAGTAAAAAAACGAATAGGACAAAATGTGAATTACGTATTCAAACATAACAAAAGTTTAAGGTTTCTTAATTCTCAACTTGTATTTTATCTCTTTCGTAACTGTGAGATAGATCGCAAGTTAAAATTCCGACAGAAAAAAGCTTATATTATGCATTTTGGATTCTTCCAATAACTACCGCCATTCGATTGCCAATATCTAATAAAATGAGTTCGGGAGTAACCGAACATTTCGTACTCCTGCAACTTGCTAGGATCAAATCTCGTGAATTACAATCATGTGTTGGCAAAACTTTATTTTAAAAAATGTAGCAAAAGAATTTAACACTTATCATTCGACGAAATCGTGATTGAATTCCAATCAAATTACGTATTTTATTAAGTTATATTATAGGTCATCGACTCATATAATTTTATTGATATATTTTACTTAAAGTCAGTTAAACTCAATTTCAAAGAAGATAATGTGATATAAACTAAACCGAAGAGACTAAATTTAATCGATGAAATAACGTGCAAAACGTCAACAATATGATCGAAATTGATAATAGGGATATAAGATTAAGACCAAGGTCTTGACCAACTTCATTGTTGTTGTTATTCTAAAGGTTATCTAATCCCTGTTAGGATGGTAAGGATATCTAGGTTGTCGTCAACCAACTCCATTCATGCTTCAGCGCTAAACCATTAATATAATAAGATTTCTTAGAATAACGGAAATTATTATACGTAGTTTGATATAATTTTACATATTTTCTGCATTAAACTTAAGTATATCCAATGTTATAAGTTCAGTTAATTTTGCTAATACATATTGACCGATATACTTATACGGTATAAGGCCAACAGAAAGTTTGAAAATCTTGTATTAGTTATTTGGGAGATAGGTGTAGTCTTGACCCGTTTTTATCTATTTTTGGAATTACTAAATATTATTAACAGAAAAATAAGCTGTCTGAGTTTCATTAAGGTACCTCACAAACCATTTATAATACATAAGGAGCAAAATCAACCGGTCGACTTTAAAGCTGCTTTTGATAGCACTAAAAGAAGCTGCCTTTATGCCGCCTTGTCTGAATTTGGTGTCCCCGCAAAACTAATACACTTGTGTAAACTGATGTTGATCAATACCAAAAGCTCAGTCAGGATCTAGAAGGACCTCTTCGAGCTGCTCGATACCAAATGATTTATGTTAGTTCTGGTTACTCCATGTTGCACAAAGCAGCAGTTTGGATGTAATCCATCTAGGAACTTGTCCTCACTTTTTGGCCAAGGAATACGTGTACCGAGTTTCATAGAGATACCTCAATTTTTACTCCAATTACAGCTTTCACAGACAGACGGACAGACAGATCCGGATTTCAACCCGTCTCGTCATCCTACTCATTTATATATGTATGTATATATAAATTTTCAATTAGTTTTAGGTAATGCAAATTCCCGCTGAGTGAACAAAAGTCTGTCTGTAGCAACATATTGCAAGAGTATCAAAAGATATGAGCGAGAAAATCAAATTCACAAATATTCTAATATTTAAAAATTGTTTTTAAATTATGTTACTGTTGTTATGCAAAATAAAATCAAAATTACCTGCTGATTCTTCAGCCGCTGCTGCTGCTGCATCGACAATATCACGTCTCTCTGCTTCCCGTTTAGCTTGTTCAGCAGCCTCCAAAGCTGCTTTAGCCTCCAATTCCTCTTTTACTCGCTGCCTCTCAGCCTCCTCCGCCAATTCCTGACGCCTCTTGATTTCCTTAAGCTCAAACTAAAAAAAATATATATATATAGGTACATATATAAACATTTAAACAATATACATTTGTGCTAACACAATTAATCCACCACACGTTATGATGTATAAATTCCTAAAAGTTGGATTTTATTGATAAATCGAAAAACAATTTTCGCAAAATTAAAAAAAATCGACTTTTAATACAAATTTATATTTTTTTTTCCATTCGCCTTTCAAATTTGCTATAATGAAGCCTATTATGATGGGGTTTTCGCCACAAATAGTCTTTTAATAGTCCCCTTAGCCTCTGTATGGTTCATATTGTTTACAACGTAATAAACTATTCTCAAAATTGTATTATTGATTTTATATCTCTGAACAACCTGAACTTAGTTAATAATTTTGTTCACAATTCTATTGGTACGATTCAAGGACTGTGGTTTTCTGTGGCGATGTGTAGTCAAAATACTTACTGTTGTTAAGCGCTCAAGAGCACTAAAGCGTTCTTCTTGGGCAGCAGCAGATTTTTCGAATGCTTCATGTTTTTTAATTAGGTTCTCAACTTCATCAATGGTGTGACCCAATTCTGAAGACAAAAGATAAGGTTCTTGGGCAATAAGCCAAGCCTCAGCAACGGCAGCATCTCTGGCGAACTGGTATACCTCTAAAACTATATTTGAAAATACCAAATGAAAAGATAGAAATTAAAATCGTTTCAATTGTAATTTAATATATAACTCATTTACTTAGTTGTAAGTTCTCCCATCTCTCCTCCCAACGTCGCAGCAAGGCATTTCGACTGTTGTTCAACTGCAGAAGCCTATCTTTAATGTCGGCTGATGCATAATGACTTCTTGCCAATAACTCTTTACCAAGAGATATACAAGCGGCGAAGTTATCTTCTCGTGTATCAATTTCAGCTTTCAGACTTTGGTGATTATTCATGAGTAGTTCAACACCCGAAACATCTCTAGGTTTCTCAGATGTGTTCATTTGTCGCACAAGATCCTCCATCCATATCATTAATATACGAACCATATTAAAGAATCTAAATAGATCACCCGTGTCAGCTAGTTTTTGCTTTCGAGCATCACACATAGCTTGCAAATTAGACCATGCGTGTAGAACCTCTTGCTCTCGGTTAGTAATTTCCTTGGCTTTGTCACCAGCGTATGAATCTTGTAGTTTCGCTGATTCCTCTTGAATTTGTTGTACTTGTGAATAAAGAGTCATAAGGTCTTGCATGAAGTTGTGGTGTTTTCGTTGCAAAGTCGATACAGATCCCGCATCTCGTCCCAATTCATCCGAAACACCATGTTGCTTCTCAATGATACGACTTAGGATATCTTTACAGTCATGGAAGAATTTGTGAAGTTCCTTGGAGGCAGCCAACATTTGAGTGCGTGTTTCAATCAGTTCCAAAAGGTCTTGCCATGATTCATTCAAGTTATCTTTCCATTCAGCAATTGTAGCCGAATCTGAATGACCAGCTTGAATTAAGTTGTCAGCAATATTGTTGACTTTAGCAACCCGTTCGCCGCCAACGGCTTCAGTATCACGTGCAAATTCATCAAAGCGTTCCGAAAGTAATGTTACGTGATCATAATCTTGTCCAAGTTCTTGGGATCCAGCAACAACTTCCCGGTCTGTAATCCATTGTTCCAAGTCATCAACTTCTCTGCTCAACATAAATAATTGTAGAGCTTCATTCAAGCGCGCCCGACGTTCGCCAGCCAAATCCTTAAGACCAGCGTAAAGTTTGTCCAATTGCGATTGCTTAACAGACACGGCATCACCACTACCGCTGTCCTCGGTATTGAATTGGCGTGCAACTTCACCTAATTGCCTAATTGTATTGGCATAGTCTTCAACAGATTGTTCTAAGTTTTCATGTTTCTTCATTAGATTTTGTGCACTAATCTCATCCTTTCCACGATCCTCCACCATCATGTATAACTCCTGTTCGCTCATCCACGATTCAGCCTCTTGTGCATCGAAAAAGTATTGTTGTACCTTTTCTGATTCCAAAAGATTTCTCTTACGATTATCAATAGCATCTTTAAGTTCTTGCCATTTTTGAGTCAGATCACTAATAAGACTCTCAAACTTCTTAGCATCTTCATGACCTTCATCTATTAGTTTTCTGCCGTTATTGCATATAGCCATTATCCTAGGTTCGTGGTTATCAATTTCGGTAGCAAGAGATTGATTTTTCTTTTTCAGTACATGGACATTAAACAATGAGTTACCATAATCTTTTGAAGTAGCTAAAGGTAACTTTTCGTCAATCCACAACTTTTCGTCTTCAACATCCCGACAGAATTGGAATGCTTCCTTCTTCTTTTCCAGTTGCTTTTGGCGTTCCACTAGTGGTGCTTTGATTTTTTCAAATCTATCAAGAACTGCCGTTTTCTTGGTGACAATTGGTTCGATCTTCTCTAATGGAGTTGTCTTTTGCAAATATTCAGTTTGTTTGTCAATCTCCTCTACCTGTCGTTCCTTAGCTGCCATTTGAGTTTGTATGACTTGTTGCTTCTGCATAAGAATGTTAACTGACGTCAGGTCATTGCCAGTGTCAGCATTGACGATTTGTTTTTCCAAGTCGGTAATATAGGAATCGATATCGTCGCAAGTTTGCTGTACCAGAACTTCGCGGTTTGCATCAAATAACATTGCGCCTTTCTCTTTTGTGTGCACCTCTAAATCTTCGAATTGTTTGGCCAGTTCTTTTAACTTTGGTTCTATAATATCTTTGAATTCTGGTTTCTCTTTAGACAAATCCTGAGCTGCCTTTTCTGCTTCAAATAAACGTTCTTTATTGGCCGCAATCTCTGCTTCAAAAGCTTGATGTCGTGTCCATTTAGAATGGATTGTTTTAGCACTCCTGTAGGTCTCATCTTGGGATGTTACATATCTTTCTTGTACCCATTCAGCCAATTCTTCAAGATCTTGTAAAAATTCATGCAATTTCACTTGATTCTTTAACTTTTCGTGCTGATCCAAAGCTCGTTGGCGATTATCGTCACGACGACTTGCAATATTTTCAGCTCGCTTTCCGATTTTCTCAGCATCAAAATGTTCTTTCTCCACAAGGGTGTCAGCTACTTGCAACAAAGTATTTATCTTATCATCATTTGCCTCCATGGTAGTGAGGAATGCTTCATGACGTTTAAGTTGGTTCTCAGCTTGCTCTAAATTAACTGGAGTATCATCCTTACTAAGGAAATGTTCTTGTTGACTTAATAGCACTTCGGTTTGACGTGCATCTCTATTGAATAACTGTTGATCCAGACTTTGTGAGAGCAACACTTGTCTATTTTCCCACATTTGATGCAACTCCTCCCAACCATCTTTCAACGCATTTAATCTCTCACGAAGGAACATATATTGTGGATCGTCCGATGTATTCGATTCTGATGTTAAACGCTCACCATATTCCATCATGTTCTTATAATCTTCTGTGTAATTATCAATTTCCTCGCGAATTGATTGATGTTGATTTAGAAGCTTCTCAGCTTCAGGCAAGGAAGTTGGAGTATCTTCAGATGCCACGTCAGTTTGGGTTTTGGTCAACCATGTCTGGAAGTGGTCCAAATCCCGCAAAAATCTGTGTAAATCACCTGCTTCTTCCAATTTAGAGTCGCGTTCCTTCAGCATTTGGGTTAATTGCTCCCAAATAAGCTCTATTTGGGAAATTCTATCACGGATTATTTGTGCCTCCTCTGGATGTTCATTCTCAATACTATCAGCTTCTTTGCTTAAACTAGATAGTTTAGCTTGAATAGCTGCCAAATCTCTTTCCATACCACTAAGACGTCTTTGCAAAGTCATCACACCAGTCAAGTCCATCTCTAGGCTATCGGTTTCAGTTAAAATGCGTTTTTTGTCTTCGATCCATGATATTGTTTCTCTACATTCAATATAGAATGTTTGCACGCCATGGGCAGATTTCAAATCATCCATTTTAGCTTCTGCTTTTTCGCGTAAAGTAGACCACTCCTGATTGAGATGGTTCTGCCTTTCCAATATTTCGTCCGAATTAGGATGTTCAACATGCAACAATTGCCTAGCTAATTGATTAACAACGGCAACACGAGAAGCATTGGCATTCATCTCCTTGTCAAAACCTTCGAAGCGATGCTTCATTATTTCGACATCTTCAATGTCTTTTCCAGGCGTCATTGTATCTAACATTTTGGTCTTTTCTTTTATCCATTGCTCAACACCGTCCGCTTCAGACATCAACTTATAGAGGCTGAGTGCATCTAATAGTCGCTGTTTTCGCAATTTTGCCAATTCGGTCAACTCCTTGTATCTAGTGTCAATTGCTTCTAGACGCTTATCTACATTGACCTTTTCTGTGTCGTTCAATTTTAAATCTTCAGCTTGCTTGTGTAAAGCGTTTATAACTTCAGCGTAATTCTTAAGTTCATCTGCAACATCCTTATGCTTTTTAAGCAATGACTGTACGTTGGCTTCATCGCGTCCAACATCTTCGCTCGAAACGATTCTTAGCGTATCGAGCATCCAATTGTCTACATCATCAGCGTCAGCAAATAATTGGAAGTATTCTACAGCATTTTCTAGACGTTGACGTCTGTACTTAGTCAAATCTAACAGATGATCCCATTTAGAAAGAATTTCCTTCAAACGATCCTTAATACGATCAGCTCCAAAGTGTCCTTCAGTAATTAATTCGGCACCTATTTTAGCAACACCTTGTAATTGAGGATCATGCGACGTAATTTCGGATTCTAATGCCTTATGTTTGCTCAATAATAAATTTACTGTAGTTAAATCGTGTCCAATTTCATCGGTGGATACGATTTGTTCCTTTTCTTTTATCCAATTTTCTTCATCAGCCGTATCCCAATAGAATTGCCACAATTTTCGACTTTCTTCAAGGCGACTTCTGCGCTCCACAGCTAGACGAACCAATTCAGCGTATGCATCCTCTAATTGTTGAACACGGCTAACAATGATTTCAGGGTCGCAAGGTTTATATGACTCTGGGTCATCACTTAAGAATTTCTGAGAATTTTGAACTACAACTTTAACACGCTCTCCAAGAATGTTGATATCTGCTTCGACAAGGGAATGCTTTTGAAGTAAGTCTTCTACACCCATAAGGTGTTTTCCATAGTCATCAGTTAAAAGTAGCTGCCTGATTTCCTCCATATTATCCAAAATATAAAGCATTTCTTGGAAGTTTTGTTGTAATTGCAATGATATTTCTAAACGCATTCTACGTGCACGTAATAGTTCCAGCAAGTACGTCCATAATCGCATAACATTTTCCTTACGCAGCAATATTCGCTTAACATCGTGGTAACGTTCTGATTCTAATTCGTCGCACACAGCAATGACTGCTTGTACACGTTCTTCATAAGCAAATATGTCTGTTTCAATAGCTTCGTGCTTCTTTGCCGCAGCCTCTACCGCTGCTAAATCGAATCCGAAGTTATCCTGACTAACTAGTCTTTGGTTCTCGGAAAGCCAAGTTTCCCTCATTGAAGCTTTTCTATCAAAACGAGCAGCCAGTTGTTCCAACTTCTCTTGGCGAATAAGCTCTTCTCTCAATGCTAACTCTCGCTCATGCTCTGCTTTCTCTAAACGTTCCCAAGCCTTATTTATATCAGAAATCATTTTTCCTTCCTTAGGGGTATAAGGTTTCTGATTGTTTGCCCGCATTTTCGATTGAAGCGTGAATAACAACACTTCTAAATTACCTTTTTCTACAAACTTCGGAGGCTTTTCAATAGTTCGATAATTTGAAAATTGAGCTAATTGACTTTGCACTCCCGCTAAAGAGTTTTCAAATTCTCTTTCTCCAAGGGCTTGGATAGTTGTTTCGATCCATTTTAGTAAATCACTTGTAAAATGTTCATAGTCATTAATCATTTTATCATTTTCCATGGCAATGCCCACAACTTTTCCGATTCGTTTGCCTTGCACTGTTTCTTGCTTTAGCTTACTGAAGTAATGATAATAGGTAACCACATAAGTGATAATAGACTTTTCATCGGGATGGTCGACAAATACATCTTCAGCATCGAGTAACTTTGCAAGACCTAACTTATCCTCAGCAACGTCGAAGGCATTGTTCAGATTATACAAGGGGTTCGCTTTGGACAACTTTTCAAATTGCACCAAATCAGGACGGTGTTTATGAATTATTGCATTGAATGCGAGTCCGTCTCGCCAAGAAGTGGTGAAGTTCCTGACATTCACATTATTGTATCCAGCAGTTTTCATTTGACACCACAAAAGTAAAGCATCTTTAGCAGATTTAGTTTCTTTGTTGTCGACTTCTTCAATTGTAATGTCTTGAATCTGAGAAATAATTAGTAGAAACCATTTTATATGAACCATTTACAGAATTTGTATGTTAAAATACAAATATAATTATAATTTACCTGGAATCGCAAGATGATGGTCCAAATTAAGCCCAAATTTAAAGAAGCGTTTCCATCCACAATGTCATGCGATCCTATATTTTCTAAATGTACGCGTTGCTCACGTAAAAATTGTAGAGCTTTGTCCACATTTTCCAAACAATGGATCCTCATTTTACCTTTTGTTGGTTTTGGTAGACGTTCACCAGATAATACTTCTAACAGTTTTATAAGGTATTTTCCGTCACGCATATCTACATACAAATCTCCTATCCTGCAGTTAACTCTACACAAATGTGAATTAACCCACTTTGTAAATGTTTTCTTTTGGACATTTTCTCGTTCTTCGGCAAGAGCCTTTATACGCGATCTTTCAAAAAGTCTAGAGCTGGAATTCCCTCCATCATATTCGTATTCATCGATATATTCGTTTCCAGGACCCTGACTAGGATCCCATCGAACAATTGAAATGTCGGTCGTCATTTTGTCGATAAGTTATATCTAAAAAAATATATAGCAAGGAATAACAATTTTTATTAAAATTTTTATATTTGTCCAAGTTGTGAGAACCGTATTAAATATCTATATCAATAAATTATTACAAAAAGATAATTCTATACAGTAAACTTAAAATGGAGGAAATTAGTATCTCTCTATATGCCGTTCATCATATTTCTACAAATTAATTAACCGCATTATAGTTTGTACAACGCCCTACTGTGCTTACGCATGTATGTGCTCATATTTAGCAACACATCCATGTGAACACTGTATTAAAATCAAATGGGTAACGCATAACATAAGATAAGATATACTATAGATAGGTAAGTCAACGAACGTTCCATAGCTCGAATTATTCAAATACTTGTTAAGATTTTTTATAAGTATAGAAACGAAAGTATTGAATTATTTTGCATTAATAATATATAAATATTTAAAAACTACTATTTGCAAATAAATTAGACCATTAAGTATATCCTGATGTACTGAATCTCTCTTAATGATTTTTAACTGCTGATGCCGCAAAGTTTGGTGATTTATATACATATGTTTGTAGTTGTAGAAGCTCTTACTGTATGCAAGTAAATATGACTGACTGCGGTCATTATCAATTACGTAATAAAATATTGATCACTAGTGAATAAATGTAGATATTTATGTTTAGAAATAAGAGGAAATGAAGAAATTAACATTTGGTTATATTTTCGACTGCATTTGTATAAATCCATACATACCTAATTATGAATAATAAGAAATTGTATATGTACTCAAGAACTTTATTTTTTATATTAGCGTTTAGTCTGAATTTCAAACATTTCTATTCCGATAAGATCATTTAATTTTCACATTATGTGAGTAGATTATTCACGCACTCCAGGTTTACCAAATAAAGCTAGCACTTTCACTGAAGCACCTAGATTAAAAACTCACACACGCATTTGTAGTTTTCTATGTATTAATTTAAACACTTTTATATTTTTGTTTTCGAAATTTTTTTGACTGTCTATTATTAGCTATAAATATGTATATATTTTTAATGGAATCACCTTTTAAATTAGGCTTCCTAGTTCATGTTAAATATAATTAATGTTCACGACCCATGATAATACAACTAGAATGAATAGAGTAAGCGAGGTGATGTCATCAATGACAGTGAACAATTTTATAAACACCACTCAATGCTATTACATACTTGTGTTCCAATTTTCTACCACCACAGCCTCTTCAACGCTTTCCTGGGCGTTGTCTTTTTATGTTTTAATGTTCAGTAAAAACTTTTCAATAAACATTAACAATACATACCGCTCTCTGTATTTTGTATTTTATATATTAATTTTCACTTCGATTGTTTAAAATTTAGGCGTTTATTAAGGTAATATTATTTTAAACATTCAATTTCTTATAAAAATTAATCTTCGGAAACAACAGCAGAACGACAACTAGAGAGAAGTGAAAAATTATGTATATGTTGTCTTTATACGGCATAACCTGCACTATCGACAATATACAACCATGGTTGCAATTTTCCAACCAGAATGCCTGTTTATGCCAATAGGAAAAGGTCTGTTCGGGTGTTAAATGAAATATTCTTATAAATTACATAGCACTGTTTACAAAAGTAATCAAAAATTTTAGTACATTAATTTAAATTTGTCACCTGATGAAAGCAGGCCACAAAACTAATAAAAGTTCTTGTCTACCGTTTTAAATATACCGACTCTTCAACATAGATATTAACCGATTGTCGTTTTTTATATTTTGTAAACAACTGAAATACGTAATAGGTAAAATAATTCAATGTCACATAAATTTCGTAACTATCGTAATTCAAAGTCAAGTGTTAAACACAATGACGGCGACATACTGCAAACGACATCTGTCAAATATTAAAATACACACGTTCTTAAGGACACAGATATTTTGACAGCTGCACGACTACACGACTGCAGGCCGACGGTTGTCGCTCTCGCTAACTTCAATATATTCCTATATTTGCCAAGGACAGTAGGACGACAGAACAGTTGAAAGTAGAATTGAAGGTAGAGTGGTGATGCCACTTATATGTAAAATGTAAAATCATTCACAGCTCTGACAAACTTGACGATATTTTATAAATAAAGTCATAAAATAGCTCTATTATATCATTTGTAATAACTAATAATTTGAAACAAATATATTTACCAATTTACTTATTTTTTGTATAAAAAGTTTCACTTTGAACAAAATATTAAAATTTCATTGAAGTGCAAAGTATTAGTATGGCCACAACGAAATTGTGTACATGCAAAATGGACAGCTGTGTTGTCTTGTGTACATGCCGGCAATTGTTATGTTGCTGTCGTCTTACAAATGTTCATGTAGTAGGACTCACAACGCCATTTTAAGTTCACTGTCGTGCTGCTGCAGTCTGTCGCCGTCATTGTGTTCAGCACTTCAACGTTGTATTTTTTAGGGTTACGCTAGTTGACTGCGTTATAGGGTTACCATATCGGTATCATTCAAAATCAGTCACGTTGCATGTGTACCATTATCAAAACAAACCCTCAAAAAATCGCCCAATCAAGAGAAAACCAGGGAATCAGTGCATTTTTGACGAATCAGAGAATTTTCACGGAAACCAGTGAATCAGTGCCGAAGGTCAAAATCAGGAAATTCCCTGACAAATCATGGAATATGGTTACCCTAGACATATTTATTCAAGTTTTATATTCATTCTTAAATAACGAATTATTAGAACTTTTCGTTTCCAATTGAGAGATGTTTGTGACTTTTGCGTAATGAGTTGTAAAATCGTCTAAAGTCATAAGATTGTCTCCATTTATTTAGAGTCTTGCGATTGTATTAAAGTACAGAATTCCGGTATTAGTCTTAAAAACATATGATTATCTTAAATGTTATCTCCTCAAAGAAAGTTCTATGCTTCTTATAGCTTCTTGTAGAACATTTTTAACAAAAGATGTGTACTCTCCATGTATACCTTTTTATTTTTCTATAATATACATCTTTGATTTTACTCAGCATTAAAAGTTACGCATTCGCAATTTTTGCCGATTGAACTACAACTTTTCTCGCTTTACTTTGCAATTCATTTGAGTAGAAAGAAGATTGTATGTCAGGATGAACGCTTTGATTCCGTGCTTTTGTCTTACAAAAATATCAACTATTTATTGACAAAGCGTAAAAAGATGAGAGTTGACCAACATTTTCCCTCGCCTCGATGTGGCATACAAAACCAAACATCTGACATATCTTCACAATCAAATGTCTGAGGCAAAGAGAAGCAAAAGTTATATACGAAACTTACTGCTTTAAATTGTTGAACTTTTGAAATTTAAATACAATTATCTTAAACAATATTTATATTCTTTATCTGGAGAACCTCCTCTATCTGCTCTTTCTAATTTTAATCCGTTATTCAGGCGGCGGTATTGAAAAGTTTTTCCTGACACTCTGAACACATTGAGAGCGACACGACATGGTAATAGGTAAATATTTTTGTTTTAAATTATCAATTGTTATTACAAATTATGTAACAGATATATATTATGCTTTTATTTGTAAAATAATGTCAGCGTTTGTTAGAGCTTTGAGTAATTTTACTTTTTACATATTAGTGGGATCACTCCTCTCTACTGTCAACTCTACTGTCGTCGGCAAATTTAAAAATATTTTCAAGTTAGCGAGAGCAACGTGCAGCTGTCTAAATATCTCTGTCCATAAGAACGTGTGTATTTTAATATTTGACAGATGTCGCTTGCAGTCTGTCGCGTTCTATGTGTTCAGCACATCAGTCTTGCTTTTCGAACTTGAACGACTTCTTGACAATCAAGTTAAAGCAGCTGTTCACATAGTTTTGCAAACAAATGCCAGGAACTGTCGAAAATATGAAGACTTCGTTATATTGATATCAAATATGTAAGCATCTCAATCAATTTCTGCAGAAAAAATGTTTTGTTTGTATCTCTATTTATACAATACGTACCTGTAGACGAGTTTCGCTTATCACTTTTAAACCTTTTATGCTATGTTCGGACCGACAGCGAAAACATGTTTTCGTGGGAAAAAGTGGTTTTCGCACGAAAACTTGTGTTTTCGTCCATGTAAAATCTGTCAAACGAAAACACAGTTTTCGCTGAAAACTGCTTGAAAACTTACATTCCACTCATAATAATCGGTGCCTGCTCTAGTTTAATCGATTTTTTTGTAAGACATATTTTGTCGGCCCTAAATTGTCACATGATATTTGTTTACATTCCATATACAAATACAGCTGCTCACTGTTAAGGGGATTCTACTGTTCTTGCAAAACCCTTGCACGGTGCACCAATTGCAGAATTTTCTTCTTGGTGCAACGGCACAACAAACACACCCAAAAATTTATTTGCAATGGCTGTAAAATATGTCAGACCAAAACCCATGTTTATTTTCGTGCCGTCATATATCACTTGGCCTTGCATATTTCGGTATAGGATTTTTGCATTTTGTGTCATCTTGAAAGAGTAAGAGAATCCCCGTATTGATAGTTGTCAGTGAAAACTCATCGAAAACAAATTGTCGGTCCGAACGACTTACGTTCCACAACATACAAATGTGTTTTCAAAATGTTTTCAATGTCCGTCCGAACATAGCATTAGTGAGTTTAACATTTTTGGTAGCACTGTAATTTAACCGATCAAGTTATCAATTTTATAATCGAGTAAGCCGGTCGTAACCATCCCTATTCCGAATAATATTTTGACATTATGATTTAGGTTTAAAGCACTTGTTTGTTTGTAAATATTTAAATCGATTTTGACGACAAAATGGCAAATATAACTTCAAGAGTTTTTGCGGCCATGCAAAATCTGGATATTGCAGCTCTTTCCACTTATCCATCTCACGAAATACGTCCGGTGTTGCCTTCACTAGTACGGATGAGTTTATTGTCCCCTCTTGATAACACGGAATCATCAATGGAATCGCGAAAACAAATTTTAGCGGTTCTCATTGGAATAGAAGTTGTAAATAGTATAGTTTCATACTTGCAAGTGAATTATCATGAGTTAGAACAGGAATTAAAAAAAGAGCTGCAAGCACGGCAGAAGTCAGTGTACTTCGAAGGGCAGCAGCATGAATTTGGTTTACAAACCGGTATAGCTCTCGGATTTGAGCGCGCAGATGTTACTCGGAAGGTGCGAGTTGTTTTATCTGAGATTTTTAATATTCAATGGCAATTATCGGATCAAAAAACATTTTTGCAATCGGAGATTCTGGACGATGGAATCTATTTGGAGGAAGTCGTCGATATTTTATGTATTGCCTTGGCGGAGCTTCCTTCCTTATTGAATATTTTGGAATTGGCGGATGCTTTGGTGCATGTGCAAAATGGACAACGTATTATTTGCGCTTTAGTGGCAAATTTTCCTGATTGCTACAGGGATGTGGTTACACATATTATTCTGAATTGTGATGAAGAAAGTAATGAAGGGAAACTGAAACTCTCATTATTAATAGCGCTAAACGAAATGAACCCATCCCAAGCATTGCCAACGCGATCTATATGTGTAGAGATTTTAAAAGTTCCATCTTTTATGCTCAAACTTTGTTTAAAGTTTCCCGAAGACTTGGTAAGTAATAATTTACATATTCATTAACTTTGTTTAATAGACTATGCAGAAGTTCGGTGCTTCAGACAATCGGATGGTCTTTGCTTATTTTAGAAATCGACTAAATACATATGTCAAAATATTTAAGATTCGGGTTAAGTTAATTACTCAATTATTATGAATATGAAATCCGTCATTATTCGTATATCAGTAGAATTCTCCTTTTTTAAATAAAATATATAGCAATAGAACGTAACGAACGTATTTCCATGTTGTGTTTTATATAATGTTCAAGTTGATGCTTATAAAGTTTTAAATAATTTTTTCCAACAAATGTGCGTTTGTATACCAATTAATAATATTGTAATTAAAGATAAGGTAATCCTTTGTCAAGTAAAATATTAAATATAGAATAATCATAAATTGCTACTCTTTGTTTTCTTCATATGACAATAACAGGTTCACATTTGCAGAATACAACTGTTTAACCTCTTACGATTTCTGCTTTCACAGTTGCCTTTTAGGGATACTGTGAAAAAATTCCACTACAAATGGAAAAATTATTTCGTGTCTACATGAGTATTTATTTCATAAGTAATCATACGTCTATATTTTCTTAGGTGGCCTTTCTCACTGGAATGCTTCTCGGCAATGATCAAAATGTTCGGACGTGGTTCGCTATTTATATAAGGTCTAGCCAGAAAAGGAAGAGTGACGCATTGAATTTAGTGCGAGTAGAGCTATTGCAACAGTTGCAAAAAAATGTTCAAAAATCCTTAAATCCAGGAAATGGGGAAGATTATACTGTACAAGGAGTGGTGTTAATGCGTTTATATTGCGCCTTGCGTGGAATAGCTGGATTGAAGTAAGTGTAGCATATTTATGTATGTATATAACGCCTAATTCTGTTTTTACTTGGTGTGCAAAAATAGGTGATTGGTACCTTATTTTTAAAGCCTATTAAAAATTGCGAAAAATAAGAAATAAGAACAAATAAAGAAGGGCTAAGTGCAGGTATAACCGAACATTTTATACTCTTTCAACTTGCAAGGATTAAATCCAGGGAAATATCTTTAGGTACATAAGGCTTGTTATTTTTTTCTGGTCTAGGGCCAATTTTCATCAGATTTTGTTCATACTAAGCACAAAGATGCACCGTTATAAGAAAAACACGATATCTCAATTTTATTAGGATAACTCACATTGGACAATACATGCGGTAATAAAGTCACCAGAAAGTTTGAAAATCTTTATATTGGGTATATGAGAGCTAAGGGAAGTATTGACCCAATCCAACCCTTTTGTAGCACACAGACTTGGTTGAAATAGGTCGGGCGGGTTTCGAGATATGTGATTTCACCTAAAAGTGGTGATGCCCCACCCATTGTCCAATTTTGATACCGACTCCGACTTATACCATCTCAGAAGTAATATTTAACGTCTCTGCCGCTTTTAGTCATTAGTTTATCGCGCTTTTCACACTGTCGGTAGGAGTTTTTATAATATTTTCGCTAGGCGAATTCGGTTTTGTAGCTTCTGTGGTTGAGGAGATATGTACATTAAACTTCCAAGAAGGCGGGACCACGCCCACTTTTTCAAAATGTTTTGCATTCCTGTGAAAAATTGGAATTTTATACATATTTTAATTTAGTGCTTAGTTATGGTACTTTTTTTTGGTGTTTGGCGTTTTGTGGAAGTATAAGTTGTCCGAATACGCCCATCTACAAACTCATCCTTACTTTTTTACCTAGCAACACGTGTACCAAATTTCGTCAAGATATCTCAATTTTTACTCATGTTACAGCTTGCACGGGCGGACGGACAGACATGCAGTCACATATATGTATATATATATGTCTATCTCGATTAGTTTTAGACAATAAATACAAAACTATTGTACTCTGAAATCTTAATATAACATAAACATAATGACTGATATTGACCGAGAATTTTTGGATTTGTGGCCGTGTTTCAAGGAATAATGGTTTTAAAAATTAGAAAAGCTTTTTGAATGGTCCCACATTGGGAAGCCGCTTGAAAATCGTTGGTTACGTTTTTCATTCTGAACTATATTCCGATGGTGGCCTTTGCTCATCGAAGAATATAAGCTATATTTTGATAATAGGCTTTAGTTCATATGAGAAACTTTTCAAAATAAAGTAAAAACTAAGTTGTTGTTGTTAAACTAACCATGTTGTTCCGGTCAGCTACTACGTTGAGAGAGCTCTCTGCGCTTATGATAAGCACCTGCGGAACTCCAACTCCCGGCAATTGTGAGACAAGTATAAAAACGACGAACTTACTGCCCGATTTCGGTATGCCTGCCCCCCACAAAGAACGGAAGAGCTCTCCACTGATTTGGTCAGAGAGCTTGGTTATGATACTGTGGTTTTGGTAATTCAAGTCAACCAAAAAGATTCTTTCTTACTACCGAATCGAGGACAAATTGTCCCTTTAATAATTAATATTAATAAAAGCTACGCAGCTTCAAGGGGTATTTTTTTCTTGAACGCACCAGGGGCACCGGCAAAACTTTTTTGCTGAACTTAATTCTGGCACAGTTGTGCAAAGACTTTTCGAGGTCGGCCAAGGTCGCATGCCGACGGATACTAATGTTGTTAGTTCGGAATGCAATCTTATAGTTTTTCAGAGTTTGCAATGAAAAAGCTTGCAAACGAGGAGTGGTTGTGAGAAATAGCTGTTACGGTGGCCAAAAATGAATTAGTAGAAAAATTAATAAAATAATATTCGAGCTGAATCCAGGTAAGATGAGGACCTGCATTTTAATAGTCTCGGTGATGAAAATTGAAGAGGCTACCGCGTTGAGTTCTTAGTTTATTGAGTTCTTAAATTCACTCGACTACAAGTTGAAACTCAAAGTTGGTGTTTCTGTCACACTGATGTGTAACCTGGACGACTGGCTCAGACTGTGTCCAGCCTTCCATTCTTACTGGAGGGGCCAAAGGTGAGAGCATATTGAATCCCTATAACCCTTCAACTTCAAAAGCCTACAATTTCATTTAAAAGTGGCTTTCTTTATTACAATAAAAAAAAGTCAACAGCAAATTCTAAAAGTAGCCAACTGTACTTGGGTTTTTCGACGAAAAAGGAATTGGTAGAAAAATGAATAAAACAATATTGGGGCAAGTTCCAGGTGAAGTGAGACAGACACAAGTTGAAACTCCTTGATTTCAATGGACAACTGTACGTGGTTTGCTTACTTTGTATTTACGCCGAAAACAACAAGTCCCACAACGTTGTTTACCAGAATGTGCTGCAGTGAAATGATTTCTAACTCTTTCTAGCTCTCTACAATCCGAGACAAAAAAAAAAAAAAAACAAGTACATAAGCATTATCAACTCTCCCGTATTTGTCAGTTCCGATGCTCAAATTTAAATATTTTGCTACTGAATATGTGTGTCATTATTTTCATTGTTAATACACAATTTTTGTGTTGCAGCCTAGCTGAAGGTTAACGACCTTTTTTGAATTCATAATATCATTCGAATCGAAATATTCAAAAGTTATAAAAAGGTATTTGAATCAGTCTGAAATATGAAGTAATTAATTTTGATAATGAATAACATTGAGAAAAAAGACATATTGTAACAGTTAGACATATGCGACATTTTTGTCGATTATATGTTCGCGGTATGCAAGCAATTTTTATACTCTTGTAATATATTATTACAGAGTATAATAGTTTTGTTCACGTAACGGTTGTATGTATCACCTTAAACTAAGAGAGATAGATATTGATGAGTTGTATGTATATAAATGATCAGAATGACGAGACCAGTCGGAATCAATAATCACTTAATATATCAGTATAAAACTTTGCACGAATAGTTCATTTGAGGAATGTCATAACTAAAACTTCCCCAAATCGAACCGAAAATATTGGTCAATGTGTGGGGCGTATACTGATCCTAGTAGTAGTATGTCTGCGTTGAGACGGGCCAATTCTTCCCATAGCTCCCATATACCTATATATATACCTCGGCCAATATGTGAGTTATCTTAATAAAATTGAGTGAGCGTGTTTGTAACGGTGCATCTTTGTGCTTAATGAATGAATTAAATCAGGTGAAAACTCGCCCAAGACCCCAAATAACTATCAAGTCTTCTGTAGAGGAAGGTAAACAGTTGTGGTTAAACATTAACGAATTTATTTTAAAAAATATTATTAGCAAATGTAAAATAGGTTAAAAGAATTTTATTTATAATTTCAAACTTTTTTAATCAGTTTTTGAGTAAAAATGAATGGTGGAAAATTGGCTGATCTCGTGTGGTAAAATTCTGAAATAAACCGAGACAACTTACAATTTGGAAACATTAAAATAAAATTAAGGGACAGTAAGAAACGTGTTGTTTCGACGGGGTCGCATCAAAGGAAGATGGGTGTTAGATGAGTGGGGTTGGTGAGGCATGCAAAGAGGTGACTAGTGTCATGCGGAGATTCATTTCACGCAGGACATATATTGGATATGTTGGGGTCTATTCTGAAGAAGTAGGAGTTTAACCTGCTACAGTATCCAAAACGAAGCTAAGCAAAGGTCACTCTCGTTTCTCGCGACAACTCGAGCTCTTCGTCTGCGATTTGTGGGGGGTTTGTCCGAGTACGCCATTCACAGGAAGGGAGTCGGTGAATGTGTTGATAGATTCGCTGTGAATGGCTGTCAGTGCTTGTCGGAAGTTTGTTGCGTCTGAAGTCTGGTCGGCGTACTGTCTAATGTCGTCGACGTAATTGAGGAATAACCTCTTGATACTTCTAGGAGGCGATTCCGCTCCAAGAAGGTGACTACAGGGGTGATTTCTGCGAAAACATCCCAGTAGGAACTGCTTGGAGAGGAGTTCATTATGCTCCTTAACTAGAAGCATAAGTGCCTATTGAAAAATCTTAGGATTATTGACAGTCGGAATTTAAACGCCATCGACTGCAATGTTAAGGCCAAGTCTGTACTCCTTCGTCCAGTTTGTAAATATGGTCACTGTGGATTTGGTGGCGGAGAGTGTTCCGTGGAGAGAAGAAGCGAGAAAGGTCGCAGGGTTAACCGTTTACCTTTGAACACATGCCATCGATTCCATTCTATTAGCTTGGTTGCAACAGCTTCTTTCGTTAGAAATTGCGCTTGATTATCACTGAAAATTACAATACGTTCCCCGACATAGTTTTTCTGCAGAATAATCTCTGCATATCTGCTAAAGGCAGGCTCCTTAGCCTGAAATATGCTTGGAAACCTATTCTTCGGCACTGACAGGTTGATGCGTGGTCCCATTATCCAAGTCACAATTCCATATGTACGTCATCTGTATTTATTTTCAAAACGATGTACAGTGCAGCGAGGAGCAGAATCAACTTTAGTGCAGTGATTGTGTATGTGCATATGACAGCAGTGCACGCCAGCCTCTTATCAGCCGTTTATCAACAGTTGTTATTGAGACCATTGACATCCAAAAAGCCGCTCAATATGTGGCCATTGGTCAGACTATCGTAGCGTACTTCAGACGAGTTTGCAACCTAGGTTCTACCAGCTAAACGTTGGCACATATTCAACGCTTTGGTGGATTTTACAATATTTGAGTCCATTTTCTTTTTCCATGTTATTTTAGAGTCTAGTACCAAGGCTCCTATAGATAGAATAAATCTCTGTCTCGTGAACTGAATTATAGCCGTTTTGTGTTAATGTTAAGTCGCACCATCTTTTAACCAAGATGAGACCTCTTTGAATAATATCACATAGTGTAATCTCAGAGGCCATTAGACGTTATTACATACAGCAGCTCATCTACCACTAGGCTCCATAGCCAAGGTGAGATCATTTAAACCTGAGAGCATCTCTTTGTCCATCGTAGTGGGATGCTACATGAGACTTATGCAGTTCTCCACTTATTTGGAATGTAATGTGCGCAAAACTGTCGACTTTTGTATAGTAAATTTTCGATGACTTAAATCAGAGAGCTTTTTAGATGTACATATATTAAATAAAAATTTGAAAGCCTTGTTTAATAATATATTTATATTTTTTATTTTTACGTTTAGATTTAATGATGACGAAGTCAACATGTTAACTCAACTAGTTACTAGCCGCCCACAACCAACACAATCTGGACTGCGATTCGTCTCATTGGCCCTTTGCATGCTTATTGCGTGTCCATCTCTTGTATCAACAACAGCTCTTGAAAATAAATCAGTTGAATGGCTGCAATGGCTTATAAAGGAAGATAAATTTTTTGGCAGAAAGTCAGACACCTCTGCGTCTCTGGGTGAAATGTTGCTCTTGCTCGCAATACATTTCCATAGCAATCAAATAACTGCCATCAGCGAGTTAGTTTGTTCTACTTTAGCCATGAAAATTCCTATTCGTCCAAATAGTACAAATCGTATAAAACAAGTTTTCACACAAGATCTATTTACTGAACAAGTGGTCGCTTCTCATGCAGTTCGCGTGCCTGTAACACCCAATTTAAATGCAAATATTTCCGGTTATCTTTCGGTCCATTGTATACATCAATTATTGAAATCTCGAGCATTCTTAAAGCATAAAGTTCCTATTAAACTATGGATTTACAAGCAAATCTGTAATTCTGTGCGACCAGTTCATCCTGTAATGCCAGCTTTAATAGAAGTTTATGTTAATTCGTTAATAGTACCGAATCCGTTGGGGAAAGTCAATGTTGATCATATGCATAAACCATTCTCTGAAACCGAAATTTTACATATTTTTAAATCATCGAAAGCTACTACTATTGATAACAAAAACTTCTTTGGAGCCACCCAAACTATTTCAATTGGCGCCACATCCGCAGAATTGGAGGAAATAATGGGCATTGAAGTAAAATGTAATTTAACGGCTCAACTACTCATACTATATTATTTGGTTCTTTATGAAGAGACTCGTCTTTCTAATACACACAATCAGTCTATCGCCGGAAGAAAAATAAAAGAGTATACCAATAATTTCCTGGCAGAACTGCCAATGAAGTATTTGTTGCAGAAAGCGGAACAATATCAAAATGATTACGCTGGTCTATTTCATCCATTACTTCGCTTAATTATCTCCAACTATCCTCATTTGAGCATGGTTGACGATTGGATGGAGGAGCACTATGTATCTAATCCAGTATCACCAAGCCTCATGGTGAATAAACAAATTGAACGTGCTCTTGTTATTAAGGCACTTGAAAAAATAAGTACGAAACCGGCAATAGCAATACGGGTTTTTAAAGCCCTTTTAAAGCTGCCTGCTGAAGATCTTGCGCAATATACAGATTTAATAGTTGAAAACATGTCAAAAGTTTTTCAGAAAAACGTTCCACGAATTATTCAAGAACTCTATAAGGATATATGGTTACGACTTAATTCGGTTTTACCTACTAGTTTTTGGAAAATGTCTTTAAATTCTGTAATGAATACGGATACTGGTGCTACAAGATGTACATATGTTAATGAAGATTTATTGGATCCATTACAGGTTCTGAGGTATGTCTACAACTATTTACATAACTATTTCTTTTTTTTACTCCGAAGAAATGAAATTTACGATTTACATATTTCAGGTGCGGTAAACATGTGTTTTACTCTCCTTACACGTTAATGATACTGCTCCGAATACTTCAAGGAAGTTTGGCCGCATCTAAAGCTTTTCTCAACATACAAATGCAATCTAAACAGATATTAGATAAGAATGGTCAGTTACAAAGTGATAGTGATCGTGATGAATTGAAGACAGCATTAATTGCATCTCAGGAGAGCGCAGCTGTGCATATACTTCTGGAGGTTTTAGCAGACATGAACAAAAATGCAAAAGACACGGTAGCAACGTTTTCGTTACGAGAAACGCAAGGCATAATATGCTCATTTATACATCAGGCTTTCATATCCGAACCTTCTTTAGCTAAACTAGTTCACTTCCAAACATATCCACGAGAAGTTATACCAATGATGGTAATGGGAGTCCCTTCAATGCATATATGTATAGATTTTTTGCATGAATTTCTCAGTATGCCGGAAATGGATAAACAAATTTTTACAATCGATTTAGCATCACATCTCGTTCTTAAATACGCTATACCCAAAAGTTTGAGTGTCTCAAAATTCTGTATTAACACAGTTCAGTCTTCCTTATCTTTACTTTCCACACATGCTAAGTGCAAATTTTTAAGCAACATTCTTCCGGCCCTTATACGATTCGCGGAAGCTTTTCCAATTTTAGTTGATGACTGTATTAATATTTTGATGTTAACTGGCAAGAGTTTGCATTCACAGGGAACTTTAGGTATTAACTCAACTCAAATGCAACTCACATCAAATACAAAACAAAAATGCTTCAAGGATACACAGCAATATATAAGCATGATAGAGGAAGCTTTTGAAACGCTGATTACTAAAATTGTGAATAAAGTTGAACTGTACTGAAACTATTCCCCATACGTGAATAATCAATTCGCTTAGACAATAAAGAAATAGTAAACAATGTCGCAGTGACTTCTCCGTTATTTTTAAGTTTTTTGGTAATATTAATAAAAAAATTTATCTTAGCTAAATCGTTAGTTTTCATTAAAATTATGTTACTAATGTCAAAACAGGAAAATATTCACTTTCACAATTTGTTGCATTATCCACAATATAATAATTTTGATAATATAAATGTTCTTTATAGCACGTAAAACTAACCCTGATGTATATGGGCCATTCCATCAATTGGCGACATAGTTTTGTTCCCGTGGTTCTCCGATTTTGACCAAACTTTAGAATATAATAATATAGACCAATAGAAGAATATCTGTTAACTTTTTAGTGGTCAAAGTTGCTCCGTTGTTTTTTGACGCGCACTTTAAATTGAGATCAAACAAAAAAAATGACTTTTTCTTTTATTTTTTAACGACCTCAAAATTGAGTGAAAAAACCTTTTGAGTTATCCAATTTTATGTAAAAAAATCTCAGCTTTCTGATAAAAATACTTTCAAAATCCAAAAAATTTTCAAAATCCAAAAAAAAACATCTTTTTTTCCAAAAACCTGGTTTTTTGTGCTTTTCCCCCAACTATTTTTCAAAATTGACCTTTCCATTCGATTCCTCGTTAAATTTTACATAAGAATCAGTGTTCAAAAATATGGGACTCTGATCCCATGAACAGGAAAAAAAATGCAAAGTTGTTAACCGACGGCAGCGCAAAATGCCAAACAACTGCGCACAGCTTACTTTCACCGATGAAGAGGTTCAGAGTGTCAACATTAAAGCAAAATCTTCCAAATCCATTGGCCATGATGGAATCAACATGCTAATGCTAAAGCATCTAGGCTCGACGGGAGTAGGTTACCTCACCAAGGTCCTCAACTTGTCACAGACCATTCTTCAAATACCCGATGTGTGGATAATCGGAAGAGTGGTCCCACTACTGAAACCTGGGAAACCCGCCAACAAAGGGGAATCTTATCGCCCGATAACTCTCCTCTCCCCAGTAGTGAAGACACTAGAGGCCTTGCTACTCCCGACTTTCACTCACCACCTGAGCGTAGCCAGTCACCAGCATAGATTCCGAAAAGTGCACAGCATCACCACAGTACTTAGCGTCATAAACGCTCGGATAGTCCGTGGCCTCAACCAGAAACCACCCTTTGAGAGAACGATCCTCGTAGTGTCGGACTTGTCAAAAGCTTTTGACACAGTCAACCACACAACGCTACTGTAGGACATTGAAAAAACCACGCTTCCTCCAGGGTTAAAGAGGTGGACCGTGAACTATCTGAACGGTCGTCAGTCATCCGTACTATTTCTAGGTGAAACATCTAAACTGAGAATAATTAAACAGGGGGTTCCGCAGGATTGTGTCCTCTCCCCGCTTCTGTTTAACTTCTACATCTTGAAACTCCCACAACCACCAGTGGGAGTTTCTATAACCTCGTACGCAGATGACTGCACAATATTGACATCGGGCAATAGAATCGATGGCAAGTGTTCGAAGGTAAACAACTACCTCTCCGACCTTTCTCGTTTCCTCACTGCACGAAACCTCACAATTTCCCCCACCAAATCCACAGCGACCATATTTACAAACTGGGCGAAGGAGTATAGACTGGAACTTAATATTGCAGTCGATGGCGTCAAAATTACGACTGTCAATAACCCTAAGATTTTAGGCGTAACCTTCGATAGTGTTATGCTCCTTCTCTCCCCATACAAACGCGATTATAGCCAAGGTGCAGAGCCGCAACAAAATCCTCAAGTCGTTAGCCGGCTGCACATGGGGAAAAGGCAAAGAAAAGTTGTTGGCAACTTACAAGGCAATCGGCCGGCCGGTCCTTAACTACGCAACACCAATATGGTCGCCTGGATGCAGTGGTGCGCAGATGAGGAAACTTCAGACCTGCCAGAATACTGCACTTCGGACCACGACGGGATGCCTTCTGATGTTTCCGTAGGAATCACCCTTGCAGCCATCTGCTTGGATCGGAACCGCCTCCTAGGAGCATCAAAAGGTCATTCCTCGACTACGTCGACGACGTAGCACAGTACGCCGACCGGACTTCGGACGCAACTGACTTTTGACAGGTACTGACCGCCATTCACAGTGGAGCCATCAACACCTTCACCAACTCCCTTCCCATGAATGGCGTTCTTGGAGTCAAATCATTACCTATCGCAGACGAAGAGCTCCAGTTGCCGCGAGAAACGCGAATGACCCTAGCGCATCTTCGTTCTGGATATTGTAGCAGGCTAAACTCCTACTTATCCAGAATTGACCCTGACATACCCAACGTATGTCCTGCATGCAACGAGTCCCCGCATGATACTGGCCACCTCTTTGCATGCCCCACAAACCCCACTCATCTAACACCCTCCTCCCTTTGGTCCGACCCGTCGAAACAGCATATTGTGAGATATGTTAGCAAAATTATATTTTTAATAATGTGCTTTTGCGATCTTTTGGTAATTGACCTATCATAGGCTGTGAGCGCATGCACTTTGAAAGTTTAAAAATAATTCATATAGACATGATCTTCTTCAGAGTACGTCTTATCTTCATGCATCTGTATCGAAAAACGGGGAGAGTGCGTATAACTCAGGTCTCTTTACTACATTTCCGACTTCTTTCAGTTGATTGAGCTCAAATGAGTATGTTGCATTTTGGGCAAGGCGGCTTAGGAAAATTTCGGCTACTTAAATTCTTCGGGGGTCAGACACCCTTCCACTTGCTTGTGACGACATTTATCTATAAATTGGATGACTCAATCGACCGACCACTTTAGTTTAGTTAAATTGGAGACATGACAGCGTAGCTCACATTACAAATTTTGGGCGAAACTCTTCACACTCTTCTAAAATATCAGGGATTCTCTTTGATGCAGGCCAGGCTTTATCTTCTTCATCGCTCCACATCACAAGTTTTTCTTATTACAACTGAATGACATTTGATGAAAGTTTCTAGTAGTCGTGTTCCCAAGCCGCCTGCAATTTAAGATGCGGAATTGTCATTGATTTTAGAAGAGAACACTTAATTTTGGCACATATGAGTACGTCGCAACTTTTGTTATCAGCATTCGTTGCTCTCCAGTAGGTTACGGCTGCAAATACATCTTTACTGGCATCTACGAAGATACGAAGTTGCACTTCTGCAGGTGGTCCAAGGGCGAAATAGTGAGGAGGGACTCGAAAATTCAAGACATTTTTCAACTGACGGAGCCACTTGTACCCCTCTTGACATATGGATTCGGGCATAAAAACCACTGATGAATACTCAATACTATTTGGATACCAGGACACGCAGAGATTCAAGAAAACGAAATGGCTGACAAACGAGCGAAAGAAGCAAACAGATAATCTATGCATACGTCCGCATACTTATCACAAATATTTAGAATTAAGAACTACGTTAAACAACACATCATTGACTGTTGTCTAAACGGTTGGGGACACTACAATTACTACCATAAACTTTCTATTTATATATTTTATATTTAATTAGTCTTCTGATATGCCTATTCGAGAATATTATTTTATTTAAATAACAACGAAGATCGTTTTGCCGCTCCCAAGACGTTGCGCCCGGGGCGACGGCCCCTTCTCTCCCCTAGCTACGCCACTGGATAAGCCTCGTCAATATCACATGTAATGTCCTATCGAGCTTACTGGGTGAAAGATTAAAGCCCACCGTCAATAAACTGATTGGACCTTATCAGTGTGGTCTTAGGCCTGAAAATTCGACAACTGACCAGATATTCACCAATGCGCCAAATCTTGGAAAAGACCTGTGAAAGGAGAATCGACACACACCACCTCTTCGTCGATTTTAAAGCGACTTTTAACAGTACGAAAAGGAGCTGCCTTTATGACGCGATGTCTGAATTTGGTATCCCCGCAAAACTAATAGGGCTATGTAAAGTGACGTTCAGCAACACCAAAGGTTCCGTCAGGATCGGTAAGGACCTCTTCGAGCCGTTCGATACCAAACGAGGCTTCAAACAAGGCGACTTCCTTTTGTGAGGTACCACCTTCTATAGGACTATGCTGACATACACCGATGATATTGATATCACTGGCCTTAACAATGGGTCTAATGGTGAACGAGGGCAAGACGAAAAATCTCCTGAATCTGATCAAACAAACAGTCGTCGCACACGTCAGTGTTGATAGTCATAACTTCGAAGTTGTAGACAATTTCGTTTATCTTGGAAACAGCATTAACACCAACAACAACATCAGCCTCGAAATCCAACACAGAATATCTCTTGCCAACAGGTGCTACTTCGAACTAAGTAGGCAATTGACAAGTAAAGTCCTCTCTCGACGAACAAAAACAAAACTCTATAATTCTTTCATTACTCCCGTCCTGCTGTATAGTGCAGAGGCATGGACGATGACAACATCTGATGAGACGACGTTATAAGTTTTCGAGAGAAAAGTTCTGCGGAAGATTTATGGTCCTTTGCGCGTTGGCTACGGCGAATATTGCATTCGATGGAACGATGAGCTGTATGAGAAATATGCCGACATTGACATAGTTCAGCGAATTAAAAGATAGCGGCTACGCTGGCTAAGTCATGTCTAAAGAATGGACGAAAACGCTACAGCTCTGAAAATATTCGAGCAGTACCCGCCGGGAGAACAGAGGAAGAGGAAGACCTCCACTCCATTGGAAGGACCAGATGGTGAAGGACCTTGCTTCACTTGGAATATCCAATTGGCGTCACGTAGCGAAAAGAAGAAACGACTGGCACGTTTTTGTTAACTCGGCTATAACCGCGTAAGCGGTGTTTACGCTAATAAAGAAGAAGAAGAAATGTATTCTTGCGACTAAAATATATAAAATCGGATAAATTTTACCTCCAAGTTCCATATACTATACCATATAACGATTTAGTTTTATATACATATGTCAAAATATAATTATTTCTGTTAGTTAGGCCGATTTTAATATAGATAGTTGGGGCTTGCTGTCAGTTACAAATTCTATAAATCGATCCACACCTTCCCCATTATGAGTGCAGTTAGTTCAGAATTTCGCGTACCGAATATTTAGTTAATTGGTATATAATTAAGTTTTGCATGTATGTATCATGTACGCGATTAATTTTTACGAATTTCGTGCTGCTTTATCTCCGAACATTGGTAGGCTTGGTATAAATGCAGAGCAGTTTTGTTTTCTTATTAACTAGAGGTGAATAAGGAAAGCTTCCAAGACATTTACAAATACTTTAGCGAGCATTACATAAATATAAAATTCATACACATATTTACATATCCATATGTATACTATATGTACATATATATATATTTCTTCCAAATGAAAAACGAGTGGCAAAAATAATGTAAAGCTTACTGAGGTCAAATTGAAAAAGTTTTTGAAACAATTGATATTTAATTATGCAGCGTTATTGAGTTTACTGCTACTTTGCTCGGATACTTTCAAGTTATTTAAAAGCATTCAAAATTGTAACAAGTATGGAATGAAAGCAGGCACCGTAAATATCCTATAGATGGTTAGCTCGAGCAACAAAGTTAAGTTATTCGTTTGTAATTAAAAAACTTCAAATAATGTTTTGCGAAAATATTTTAGTAATTTTTAAATAAACAGTTATTAGATTAAAAAAAACATTAATTCTGCTCACAAAGTTATTTTGGCAATTTGTACATTGGATGGAAAAGTCAAAAACTCACCTTTAACGTTTTATTTGTACTATTCTTATCATTTATGAAAATCATTTTATTCCGCTCTTGCAACCAGTTACTACAGAGTATTATAAATTCTTTCACCTAACGGTTGTACGTATCACCTAAAACTAATCGAAATAGATATAAGGTTATAAATGATCAGGATGACGAGAAAAGTGGAAATCCGATTGGCTGTCTGGTGTGCAGGTTCTTTGGTACAGAAAAAGTACGCCGTAATCGGACCACTGATACGCCCACAAAACACCATTAACTGAAAACTTATAAAGTGCTATAACTAAGCACCCAATAATTATATAAAACTCCGATTTGGCGCAAGGGATCGCAGTACCAAGGGAATCTGTGGGCAAAATTATTTGAAAAAAAAAAAAAAGATTTCTAACAAAAATGGATGAAATCGGAAGGTAACCCCGCTCAATCCCCACATAACACTACTGTTCAAAACTACTAAAAACGCAATAAATCCATAACCAATTACGCCAGAGACATTAAATTTTACTACCGATATAGTATGAGAAGGCTTTATGAGAGTCGGTGTGGAAATTGGCTGATGGGTGTGGCACAGCCCAGTTTTCGGTTAAAGCCCAAATCTTTGCAGTAATAATTTCATTAAAGTACGGAACCTTTTGAGCAAAAATTTTCCAAATCCAACCACAACTGTTGAAGACCCTAAGTATCGAAAATGTGGACCCCAGTATCTACAGTTGACTTTTGATCAAAAATATCGGTCAATGTGTGAGACATAAAATTGAAATTCATGAATAATCCTTCTCTGGCAATGGCAGACATTATGTCAAAAATTAGTTGAAACAGGCCAATACTTCCCTTAGCCTCCATATATCTAATATAATACAAAGATTTTAGAACTTCCAGTTGACTTTATGCTGGATATATCAGCCTATGTTTGAGTTGACTCAATAATGGATAATATAGGGTCGAAACCAACTCCCATATACTAAGTGCATAAATGACTTTCGCTTTTCTAACAAATCTCGGTAGGTGAGCGGCTCTCACATTTCCAGTGACAGGAAAGTTGGGGATCTCTTTATCTCTGAACTGAAGTATATAATTATGTATATCGAATAATTGTGTATCGTTACACATTTTATCGTATTTGGATTTTGCGTGTTGCAACATTGAATTATATTACAATTACATTTTTAAGACATATTAATAGCGGGATTCTGTAACCAGTTTCTAGTCTCTATTTGAGACATTTTGAGGTAAAGTCTCAATTTGTGACTGTTACTATTCACTAACCAGTCTCTAGCGTTAGTCTCAAAATATTGACTCAAATTTGAGACCTGATAGTTAGCAGGTCACAAACTAAAAAGAACTCTTGCTGCCATTTGGAATATCCTGAATAGAGATCATAATAGATATTAATCGATTGTCATTTTTTTATATTTAGTAAGCAACTCAAACACGAAAAGGTTACAAATAAATCAATTTTACATAAATTTCTTAAATATTATGAAACAAAGTCAACAAATATTTTTATTTTTATGTATAATTATGGTATTATTTGACTATGTTCATATAGAAATTTTAATATTTGTTATCGACATATTTATTTTCATTCAAGTGTAAAAACATCTCTGAATGATGAAATGTAATAGATTTTGAGACTGTCACTTACAGAATAGCAAAATCGTCTGAAGTCTCAAAAGTTGTCTCTAACTTAAAATCTCAAATTTAGAGACTTGAGACTGTATCACGTTACAGAATCGCACGGTAAATCTCAAGTATTATATTGATATTATTGATATCATTCGTTTTATTGTGGTGGATTTTTACATTAATTTTAAGTGCATTGCGTGATAGTTTATTTTTTGATTTTTTCCCAAGGTCAATTTTATGTACTTAGTTGTTTGAATAAGCAATATCAAAACAACAACGAAAAAGAATTAATTGAAGTTTTCCCGTTTTCTTTGCATGCATTTTGATTTTTTCAACTTTTAAGGAAACAACGAATTGGCAACGTTCATTTTATTTTGGTGAGTTAGAAGTTTTTAGGTAAATTGCAAGAGCATTGTTTGATAGCTAAATTTTTAACTTTTTTCCCAAAATTAATTAGTGCGCCATAATCAGCACTTCAATTCGTGAGATAATTTCTTAGTATATTTGATGATTTTTTTCTTTACTTACACTTTGTAAAGGGAATTGTGAATATACTTATGTATGTAATTTGTAGCTTCGGTAGGCGATACATATGTACATCTACAGGGTGTTCCAACAAGAGTGTTATGATTTCTTTTCAACAAAAAAAAAAAAAACACACACACACTAACTGTTAAGTAAGTTCAAATGTTTTTTATTTAGTATGAAGTTCAATCGATATAATTAAGTTATAAATATTTCTGGGGCCAAAAATTAGTAAGACTTTGTAATTTAAATTCTGCGCGAAAACCCATTTATTGAAATATTTTTTTTATATTAAATTTGAATGTCACATTAAAATAATCATTAGTTTTTAGCATACGCTTGTCTTTCTGAAGCACAAAAAGTGTATTTGGCGATTTTTACGGTGATTATTCAATAAATAAGTTCCAAATTTTGTGTGTGAAATCAAACTTCGTGGAATCGTCGAAACGTTGAGAATGTTGGTAAAGCCCTGGTGGTAATTGTTTGTCGCAAGCAAGTGCTTTTGATTGGTACAATTTATTCAAAGATGGTGTAGAACACGCTGACGCCGAACCACGTTCAGGGCGGTATTAACATTAGCTGATGATTAATACGTTAATAAAATAAAGGAATTGGTGCTCAGAGATCTTACTAGCATCTTTGAAATATTAGAAAGATCAGTGGAAATCATTTAGAAAGATCATTTCGGCCTAAGAAAAGTGAAAGCACGATTGATTCCAAAATAACTCAATCTTTTCGAAAAACAGCGTCGCTTTAACGTCTATGAAACAATGTTTTCCGACTATCAGGATGTCATAAAACGTATGACTGGTGATGAGTCTTGGGTCTTTGCTTATGACCCGGAAACAGACGACCAATCGGCCGAAGATAGTGGTAACGGTGATCCGAAGCCGAAAAAACCACGTTAAATCAGGTCAAAAATCAAGGTTAAGTTGACTGTTTTCTTCGATTATCGAGGTGTGGTGCACTCCGAGTTCCTTCTGATCGACCAAACTGTCAAAATAAGGAATAGTATTTGAGTGTAATACGTCGACTCGGACCACTATATTGCTGCAGTCAAGATACGCAAGTCAACAAACACAAGGAAGGTTCGACGTCAAGAAGCTGCAATCACAACAGACAGCCCAACAATTTTTTACTCGACTTGCAGTCCTGCTTCTGAGAGCGCTCATTAGCAGCTCGGTATAAGGGAACTGTGGAACGGCAAGCTCCTTACGTACATCTGCAAACGAAACCATTGGTTTTCGGAAAAAACAACAGCTGGTACGTTCGGTGTAGCAGCGGAGCAGAGAGAAAACAGACTGCCTACCTCGAATCGACCACAATACCTGCGGAATGAGATAAAAACCGAAAGTTGAAGAGGAAACGAGACACATTTGCAGACAAAAAAAGAGAGAGGCCGAAATGCGTGAGTACGAGGGGTTTGACAAACTGACCGACAGGGGTAATGCTCGAAAATTCTACGAAAATATGCGGCGACTAAAAGAAGGTTTCTAGACTGGAGCATACTCTTGTAGAATCCAAGGAGGTGCTCTAGTAACCGATGCTCAGAGCATACTAAAATTATAGGGAAACACTTCTCCAGCCTGCTGAATGGCAGTGAAAGCATAACACCAGGAGAAGGCTTCTGAAGAACAATAAAGCGGCGGGGCCGATGGATTGCCGGCCAAACTATTCAAACAAGGCGGCGAAGAACTGATAAAGATCATGCATCAGCTTCTTTTGTAAAATATAGTCGGACGACTTTAAGTGTGCTCTGCCCAATCCACAAAAAGGAAAATCTGCGCCAACATCGCGTATAAGGTTCTATCGACCGTTTTGTGTGAAAGATTAAAGCTCACCGTCAACAAGCTGATTGGACCTTATCAGTGTGGCTTTACACCTGAAAAAGCAACAACTGGCCAGATATTTACCATGCGTCAAATCTTGGAAAGGACACGTGAAAAGAGCATCAACACGCACCATTTCTTCGTCGATTTCACAGCTGCTTTTGACAGCACGAAAAGAAGCTGCCTTTATGTCGCTATGTCTGAATTTGGCATCCCCGCAAAACTAATAAGTCTGTGTAAAGTGACGTTGAGCAATACTGAAAGCTCCGTCGGGATCGGTAAGGACCATTTCGAGCCATTCGATACCAAATGAGTTTCGGACAAGGCGACTCCCATTCGTAAGACTTCTTCAATCTACTCTTGGAGAAAATAACTCGAGCTTCAGAACTTAAACGAGCAGGTACCATCTTCTATCAGAGTGTACAGCTGCTGGCGTATGCTGATGATATTGATATCATTGGCCTTAACAATCGCGCCGTTAGTTCCGCCTTGTCCAGACTGGGTCTAGTGGTGAACGAAGGCAAGGCGAAATATCTGTCATCAAACAAACAGTCGTCGCACTCGCGACTGGGCTCCCACGTTTTTGTTGACAGTCATAACTTCGAAGTCGTAGATAATTTCATTTATCTTGGAAACAGCATTACCACCAACAATGGCGATGTTACGAGCTTTCGAGAGAAAAGTTCTGCGGAAGATTTATGATCCTTTACACATTGGCCACGGCGAATATCGCATTCTATGGAACGATGAGGTGTATGAGATATACGACGCCATTGACATAGTTCAGCGAATTAAAAGACAGCGGTTACGCTGTCTAGGTCATGTCGTCCGAATGGACGAAAACACTCCAGCTCTGAAAGTATTCTTCGCAGAACCCGCCGGCGGAAGCAGAGGAAGAGGAAGACCTCCACTCCTCTGTGGATCGCTCCGCGCATTGAAGGCTATTCCGGCAATTTATTTTAACAAGGGTTTCGTGGATTGGAAAAAGCATTGGCACAAGCGTATTGAGATCAAGGGGAATTACTTTGAAGGTACGACATACATTTTGCAGAATAAATTAATCGTTTTTAAATGAATGTCAGGAATACTACGTTTCAAATTGACTTCTAAATCTTGGAGTGAGTTTGGTGTTAATTCACAACTTTGTGGAGGTCATTCAATGTCACAATTTCCTTAAATAATCGAATCTTCAAACTTTTCTCGCAATAATTCGGTTTTAGCACGTGTTGTGTTGCATGTAGCCCCGTCTTGTTGGAACCAGATGTTGTCAAGATCAATTTCTTCCAATTGCGTTGATAGAATGTTGGTTATCATCAATCTATATCATTCTCCATTGACAGTAACGGTTTTAACAGTTTCATTTCGAAAGAAGTTTGGATCGATGATTTCGCTAAATCAAAAACCACACCAAACTGTTAATTTGGGTGAATGTAATAGATGTTTGTTAAATCATCCCTCTCCAAGGTTGTGCGCGGTAATTCGTATATGGTATATGGTAAAACGCCAACCATAAGTTTGAAATTTGTATATGGTGACTAATGAATGTATTGCCATTTTATGAATTTTTGGCAATACCATAATATGCCACATATGTAGTAATAATATGCTTTCTAAGCTTTATTCAGATTTACTTACCATTATCAGTATGCTTTCATATATCGAAAATCGTGATATTAGCTACATGGGGCTACAAAGATATATTGTTTAGTAAAAAAAATTCTCTCGTTTTCAGTAAGGTACTGGATATTTTTGCCGATGTATACGCTACACAGTAAATCGGTAGTTCGAAAATCTTTGCATTAGGTATATGGTGGCTAAGAAAAGCCTTCATCCGACTCAACCCATTTTTGACATTTTGGCAGGCATTCGCAAAATGGAAGAGCGGGTTAATTAAAGGGGTGAGACCTCGATCTTGTATAAACGACATTGATTTCTTTTGAGTTTCAGAGTTTCTAACGCAGGTGCATGTGAAGGTTAAGGAAGGTTCGGACTTCGTCCTTGCAGCGGCCTACTTTGAAAGGGGGACGGCCACTCCCTACAGCTATCCACACATAGAAAGATTACTGCTTGAGTAATAAGCTCCCCCTTATACAAGAGTGCGACGACAACACGCACCATATGAATTAGGTGAGCACGGACTGCAATGTGAGGGGTGAGTCTCTTCTTGAATTTATTATAAGTCGCAATATAAGCATTGAGGATATGGGTTGCGAACCTGCGCTCGTCATCAATACTTGAAGGTTGGTCCTGGATATAACTTTGAACAATGAACTTATGGCCAGAGCCACAGAAGTGAACAAGAAATACGAACTGAGATTTTTACAGTAGATCTATATATAAGAAGATTGAGGTAAGTAGGGAGCGATGCTACGCCGCTTGGTCTGGAGAATATGTTGGCTACGACAAACCAATTAATAATAGATTATTCACTAAAGTCGATCACCAAGAAATGTATGCTTTTCAACAAGGCCAAATGTACTGACAATTGCCAGGAATACAAGCAGCACCTAACCAACTTATTGTTATACAGTCAAGCGGCGGTAAAATCGATTTTAGGCTATGAGATTAAATCGCTATTAGTGGATGAGTCGGTGGAAAGGCTGAACAGTCTATTAGTCTGCAAGCGAGTACCCCTGATCTGGGTGTCGAGGTAGTAGGCGGTATCAGCTGCTTTGGTAGAGTTCCACACCATAAAAGCTGTTCCGCAGTCTCAAGGTCCTTGGATCCATTTATGTGAATAGGGATCACAGCACCTAAATAGTACCTAGCAAGTTCCTGGAATTCATCCAAGTGATGGGCTTTTGAGAATATATTGAAGGGGTACAATAGACTTTAGGTCGCTATGCAAACCTCAAAAGATATAGTAATAAGTTATGTTTTATTGCTATATTATTCTGCGTGCCGGTTTAAATTGTAATAAAATCATCCTAAGATAAATATTAAGATATTTTACATATCCAGGGTATAAAGTCAACCGGCATATGGGAGATGGGATAGATCCGACTTTATCTATTTTTGGCATTACCATATATTATTAACTGAGTTTCATAAAGGTATCTCATATGCCACCATAAATATACAGAGTCAACCGCTTGTTTGGGAACTCCGGAAATAGTTATATGAGGCTAGGACAACGATTTCATCCATTTGCAAAATGATACATTTTTACTTAAACACGTTCTCTCAATTTTACTCACATATTGGCCTAAATTTTCGAAATAAAGTCAATTGGAAGGTCCAATCGTTATGTTACCCCTATATAAGGTAAGCATTAAACAAATTATCTAGGGGCGTGAATGGTTGTAGTTCGATTTAACAATTTTTGGTCATCAGGTGGGATATCCTAAAGGTACTATTTGTGAAAGTGTAATTAAAAAAAAAATTATTTAGAAAACTAAAAAACTTTTTTTTACACATAAAAGGTTTTTATCATTTTAGCACGCAGTGTGTAAATTGATTCAAAATAGCAATGCAAGAGAAATATTCACAATTGATTTAGCTCGGATTTTTAAATTAAGAATAAAATAAAAAAAAAAACAATTTTATAAATATACCCAACTATTTTTTTACACGGATTTAAAGTTACACGGTTGAGAAACAAATCACTGTTTTGTAATTATGTTTGTTTTTACCACACTTGGCACCATTGCAGAAATGAACATACATAGTAGTAACTGGGAAATCCCCTTATTCGATAACTATTACCTACACATTTTGTTCGAATGATATTTACATTGCTGAAATAGATATCTCCAGCGATGATACCGTCCAGTTCGTCGCAAACAATTGCGCTTGTTATTAAGTAGCGACGAATAATTATTAAATATTTTTTCCTTATTTCTTTTTATATTGTTTTTTGCTTAATCTACCAATTTTTCACCTGTATGAATTATGTATTTCAAGTTTTAATGCTCAATAAAATGCCATATGAACATAAAACTTGTATACATATCTGAAATTTTATAATTTTCAAAATTTTTTACACGGTTTTCCGAAGTAGATATATTTCTTTATTTCATCTTGCACGGTTTTCAGATGACATGGAACGTATCCCCCATTTTACTATAGGAAACACCTCTTTTTTTTATACGGTTTTTTACACGGATTTCTGAGGAACGTATCTACCGCGTAAAAAAAGAGTTGGATGTATGGTATAACGTATGCTTTGATCAGAGAACGTTTATCATAACGTTATAACGGTCTCTGCATTGATGTTCGACGATGAATGTCTCGTTAACGCTAACTTCATCGAAAAATTATACGAGACTTTCTGGGAATTCAAACAACATGCGCTTCTTTACTTGCAGGGTAATGATTTTGTTTTTTTACAGACTGCTTTATATTACGTTTATTGGAGCAGCATCTTGCTTCACAATATGCGTTAAACAAATGTTTCTGATATTGGAATACTATGCAAATGCAAATTGCTTTATTTGCATAATTCTCAACGTTATTCGAACCCTGCAAAGTATATCCAAACGACCTGGCTTACTGTAAAAATCTCTTTTTACTCCATAACAATTTTCTTCCTGAAATTATAAAACGTATGAGTACAAGCGAAATGCAAATTTTTAATAATACCCTCTACAATAGTTTTTGACAAAATAGAGGCATTTCTTAAAATGGAAAGTATTTCAATAAAATATGTAAAATAAGAACGACGCGAAGGGTTTGAGTTATAAAATAGTACTCAGCTCTGGTTGCCCAGAGATCCTTTATTTATAGATTTTCTTATCCTAATTCGTGTATGCACCATATGCAGAGTACATACACATATCTTAATACTAATCTACTGTACATACCGACATTATGTACAAATTTCTTAAACTTAAGTGTTCCCAACGGCATACACAACTATTTCTTATTTATTATTAGTTTAGGATCATTTGCGATCCTTTACATTGAATATATTAAATACTACAATCTCTAATCAATATACCCGAAAAGAACATTTATTACAGTGATGATTGAAATGATTATTTGTACAAACATATTTATATTTACGATTGTAGTTTTATGTGTTAGCGATAATGTACATAAATATTTGAAATATGATATCTGTTTCTAAATATAAAGATTTACAAAAATATCTCATTTACAATTGTGGCCGTTAAGAACTGTTCAGAAATCTGAACATACTGCCCACGTTGAAGTGTTTACACTTCAAAATAATTCAAGTATATATATGTAACTCTTGGGCATTTTAATTAAATTTTTCTTTATAAGATTAACGGATCGAACTTGTAATAATTTTTCTTATATAAGCTATTTTTTATTGTACTACATTTTAATTTTTAATTAAATTTTATTTTACTAATATTAATAGTTAATTTCGTAAGATATTTCCTCCTAGCGGATATGCTGAATTACAGATGCGTTGTAGGACTAGTGTTACGATGACTGCACCAGCAATTAATAGGATTGGGTTGTCAGTATTCATGCCGTAATGCATCATATGATGTCATTCTAAGTCCATGTGTTTCGAATTTAATCACGGATCTTTTCAGATCGTATGGCCAATTTGTCCAAGTGTAAACTGGCGACCTATTCACCTAGCATTTTCGGCAACATATGCAAATCTGCGTTGTATTTGTCAGCCTTGGTCCACAGTTCGATTTGTGCCACCACTTGATTTCTGAACGAGTTGAACATCTCAAGATGGGATGCTCGTTCGCGAAGCCCAAATTTACCAGACGTCCTCTGGCCAACAAAATAATATGATTGCCATTGGATAGTGTATAACGATCGACTTGGGGTTTGTTATTAATCTTCTCCTTGGCATTGGCATTCAAACATGCGACGCCGATTTAACAATCGAAATTACCAATATTACAAACGATTGCATCGTCGGGCATGTGTTCATAATGTGCGCAGTAATAATGTCCTTGCAACCAGTGTTTGTTACGAAGATGATAGCTTCTTTATATGCTTGCTCCATGGTGGTTACTTCATAGCCCCCCGAAACTACGCTGAGCTTATCCACAACTTTTTCCCATATCACATAACCAGCAACACAGCACACTTTGCCAGCAATCATCGCATCGGTGGGCCGTTTAATACTATCAATTAGTGACTCGCGACAACCATACAGATTATAGAATTTACTCTTGGTCACCGATTCGTTGACATTGATAGCTGGCACACCGAGACGTCTCTTCTTCACCATTTCATATAAATTGTTTACACCGGTTGTAGTTTCTTCGCTCAAACCCTTGTAGCTTCGGGTTCATGGGAACTTTTCATGCACTAAGTTGGTCAAATCACCACCAATATCGAAAATCAAGTTCAAGAGCTGACCATCTGAGAACCGTAAGGTCTGTTCAATACACCATAAGTATTCTTCATTCATCAGGTCAAACAAGAAGTAGTATAATGATCCTTTGAAGAGTAACACTGACCTAGTCTTCCTTTTCATCCTCCTCTCCGTGAACGCGATGATGTCGTGAAGCTATTCAATCATTGAGTTGCTGCTGAATCATTGAGTACACTAAATTCTCTTCAAATATCGTTGAGTATATCAAATGTTTAGTTAGTTTGAAATTAGGTGAATTTCAACCTAGTGTTGAAATAAATTGATGTGGACAATTATATTCCACGCTGTCCTGGTCCACCCAACAGATTTTCTCGAAAAATACTTAAGAACTATTTCTTAAATAACTTATATTATATTTAAACATTTTATAGATGGTAGAACTATAAATGCTTAACAAAGTATGTACAAGGTTTTTTATTTTTCTTGGTTTTTCGAGTTCGAGTCGACCGCTTCTCTTTTTATTGATTATTTACGTTTTTTAATTTGGTAGGAAAAGGGTAAACAATGTGCATCGCTTTTTACGATGTGCCATTGCTTACCCTTACGTCTACATTTGCAATCTTTACTTAGAATGACGTTTTCAATTTGTCTTCTCTTCCACTGCAATGGCGGAAAATTTTGTTCTTTAAAAAGTACCAATGTACCAGTTTTAATATTTTCAAAAGGTACTTGGCATTTGTTTCTTTTTTGTGCTTTGTTATTTTCAACTTTTATATTTAGAGAGATTAATTAATAATTAATTAATTAATTAATTAAGAATTAATTAACATTAAGAATTAATTAATTCCTTTTGTTTGTGAAGAAGAATCTCCTAAGCCTCCTCCTTTTCCTTATTGAATGGAAAGGCTACAGCAAATTTATTATCTGCAGAAAATTTTAAATCATTATGAAAGTGCTTCTCGCATCGTGTTTCTTTTTTTGTTTTATTAACACGTCTTTCAAGGGATTCTATTTTCCTAAGCTTTTTTCTTTGATTATCTAGCTTTTTATCTATGTAGTATGTGCTACAACACCACAGTGAGCTAATTTTTAGCTTATGTTAGTTGATCCGTATATCAACGACCCAAACACACTGTTCTGGAGTTTATAATTCACGTTTTCAATATACATACATATATTTTCTCTTCTTTTATTAAATCAAAAAATATGTCCGCTCCTAATAGTAAGTCAATCTTATCCGGAAAATTAATTGAAGGGTCGGCCAGTTTTCTATTTTCTGGAATTTTTTTAATTTTTATGTGTTCCGTGGGCACATTGGACACAATCTTTTGTACTACAACGGTGTCTAAATTTGCGATTTGATTTAATTGCGATTCGAAGGGATACTCAACTGCTGTGAGTCGAGGCACAGCAAGGTCAACTAGGCGACAAATCAATAACCTCCAACGATCCCTTTGAAGAATAAAAGCGCAATATTACAACTAAAAAAAGAAGCTGTCAACGTGGGAATCAACAGAGAAAAGATCCTTGAGAACCAACTTGACATAGCGGAAAAAGTCCTAGGAAATATACAATAATGTAGCGGGCAAATCGATAAGAAAATCGAAAATTTAAGAGCAAAAAATAACATTTCGTCATAATTTGGAATTGGAAAAACTGAAAATTCCAAATTTCTATGGGTAAATAAAAGAATGGGCTAATGTTTTCAATGTGTTCCAAGACATGGTATACAACAACGATCAAATATCTAGCTTTGGAAAAAGGCGTAAAGCCTTTGGTTGAAAGGTGAAGGTGCTCGTCTGATTCAACATTTGCAGATATCAGCCGATAATTACAAAGCAGCGTGGAGTATCCTTAAAGAAAGATACGACAACAAACGGATTTTGTTCACGACACAGTGGGACAGAATAATGGATCAGCCAGTCATTAATAGTGACAACGCCGAAAGTGTAAGGCAGCTGCTAGACACTACAAACGAATGCCTCAATTCACTAAAGTCATTGGGCGTTAAAACAGAAGAGGCTGATCCCTTTATAGCTCGAATCATTGTACGGAAGCTAGACAAGAAAGGGCTCAGATTATATGAGCAGTTTGTAAGAAAGACCAGGGATATTCAGAAATTATCTGACATCCAAGGATTTCTGGACCAGCACTTCCAGACATTAACAGCAGTAGAGGATAAACGACAATTGTACCAAAACCGCAAGCTGCAAACATATAAAGCAAACCATATATCTTTCAACGCAAGGCCGCAAAGTATAAAATGTACATACCTATTGCAAGATGTTAGGTCATATGATTACTGATTGCCGAAAATTTAAGAATATATCTTTAGAAGAAAGACGTAAATATGCAAAAGATAAAAAAATTTGTCTCAAACATAATTGGTTCGAAAATTGTGATAATAATTTAAAATGCAAAATTTGCAACAAAAATCATAACGAACTTCTACATCCAGAGTCTGGGGATAGTAAAGCATCAATGTCTACAAAATCAACGTCAACAAGAGCAATTCTGGCCACAGGTCAGATAAAAGCAAAGGCGGCAAATGACGAATATATGTACATACATATATTGTTAAGAGTCTCAAATATCATCAATATCTGAAGAAGTATCGCAGATATTAGGTGCACCAAGGACAAAAATCCAAACAAAACTCCATGGGCTGGGAGGTATTGTGGTTGGCGAATCAAAATTCAAGGTTCAGGTACAAATAAAACCAAGATTCCTAAACCAACATGTAGAAAAAGTAGATGCAGTAGTTTTGTTATATAAAAAAATGGAAAAATTATACATTTGCTGACCCATTGTTTAATAAAGCAGATAGAATAGACATGGTAATTGGTGGGGATATTTTTAGCAGAATCATTGAAGACGGTGTCAAAAAAAGTGACGGAGTCCTTGGACAAGCAACAAGCACGTTTGGTATATCTAATTCGCCGGCAGTGTTTTGTAGGTTTATCCAGGCAATTTTCCATGACTTGTTGAGAGATGGCACAATAATCGTGTATATAGACGACATTGTCATCCCGGCCAAAGATGAAAATGAGGAAAAAGAAAAGCTTAAAGTTGTTTTAAATCGAGCAAGTGAAAACGGGTTGAATATCAGATGGTGAAAATGTCAATTTTTGAAGAGGCAAATACACTTTTTAGGTTACATTATAGAAAATGGCAGAATATTGCCTTCGAGTGAAAAAACTAGGGCTTTTGAAAAGTTTCCGATACCGTCAAGTAAGAAGGAAATTCTTAGAATTAACAACATTTTTTAGACGTTTCGTTTGTAACTACGCCGTGATAGCTAAACCACTAACGGAGTTATTGAAAAAGGAAGCAAAATTTGTTTTAAAGGACGAACATTTGTTAGATATTCAGGAATTGAAGATCGCATTAGTGAACGCGCCATCTCTAAACCTGTTTAATCCGACAGCATATACAGAGGTTCATGCTGATGCATTAAAATATGGTTATGGGGCAGTGTTAATACAGAAAGACGGAGAAGATCAACAATTACATCCAATAGAATACATGAGTAGAAAGACGACCCCAGCAGAAGAAAAGTATAGTTCTTATGAACTGGAAGTACATATTAGCAGTAATCATGTCGGTAAAAAAGTGGCGAATTTATCTCAGGGACTTGAAGTTTAAAATAGTGACGGACTGCAATGCTTTCGCATTGACAATGAACAAACGTGACGTTACAGACCGAATAATGAGATGGGCAATATATCTTCAACAATACGATTACACCGTAGAACACAGAGCAGGAACACGTATGAGGCATGTTGATGCACTCAGCCGAGCATATTGTTTAATAATCGAAGACTCGCTAAAGTTTAGATTACGAAAGGCACAAGAAAATTATGAGTGGATTAAGGCTGTTAAGAAAATTTTGGTAAACGAACAATACGAAGATTTCTTTTTGAAAAATGAAATTTTATATAAAGACCCCGACAAAGAACTTTTAGTGATACCCACCTCAATGGAAGACGAAATAATACGTATAGCTCACAATCAGGGCCATTTTGCAACAAAGAAAACCCAAGACATCATTGAAAAATTGTATTTTATCCCAAGATTAAAAACTAAAATTGGTAAAGTAATTGGAAGTTGCGTGGAATGCATAGTCATTGAGGCAAAGTCAGGGAAGAAAGAAGGGCTTTTGAATCCAATCGATAAAGCATGTGAACCTTTAGGCACCTATCATATAGACCACGTCGGTCCATTGGCAGAAACTCGTAAAAAATATAATCACTTACTAGTTGTCATAGATGGACTTAGTAAATTTGTTTGGCTATACCCAACGAAATCTACAGGGGCAGAAGAGGTGATTGACAGATTGTTGAAGCAGGCGGCAGTTTTCGGTAATCCGAAACGCGTAATAACGGACAAGAGAAGTGCATTCACTTCAAACGCATTTAAAAAATATTGCGAACAAGAAAACGTACAACACTTACAGATTACAACAGGGGTTCCACGAGGAAACGGTCAGGTGGAGAGAGTCCACAAAATAGTTATACCTATGCTTGCGAAGTTATGCCATAGTGAATCATCTCACTGGTACAGCCACGTCAACAAAGTTCAGCAGATCATAAATAGTACAGCTCCGAGAAGTACGAAAGCATCACCTTTCAAAGTTCTTACTGGCTTAGACATGCGTGTAGGAAACTTACGGGACTTAAAAGAAATACTTGACGAATTAACTTTAGAGGAACTGAACTTAGAAAGAGACATAATTAGAGAAAAAGCTCAAGAAAATATAAATAAAATCCAAAGAGAAAATCGTAAAAATTTTAACAAGAATCGAAAAGCAGAGAAGGAGTATAAGGTACGTGTTCGGTACGAACACAAAATTAAAACCTAAATATCTTGGACCATACGTTATAACCGCTAAGTTAAACCATGGGAGATGTGAGGTAGAGAAGGTAGGAAATGACGAAGGACCAAAAACGACAAGTACTATATGTGAATTTATTAAGCCATGGAGTTCGTCATTCGGGTCGAATTACACATCAGGACGGCCGAATGTGGGAATATAGATTGGTGGCAACTCCACCAACGAGGACGGGTAGGTGGGATAGGCAATATAACTAAAAGCAAGAATTAGTCGTTAAACTGGTGTCATCGGCGGGAGGTGTTTCTTCGATATTACTAATCTAATATTTTCGTTATTTTGTGAAGTAAAATGTAATCCGCACATTACTTTAATATAATAATTTAATGTCATTGCGAGCTGCAATTTGATAAAAACAGTAATTAGACTGAAAAAACTGTAATTACAAACTATAAGCAGCAAGTTGTAATAAGAAATTGTAAATTGATTAAAAATTTCCACAATAAATTCTAATACTGTGTAATTCTAAAAACTGTGTGAAGTGTCGTTATTTAAATTGGAAGCGTGTTGTGGTATTCAAAAAGTATCGCGAATTTTGAATTTTCGCGGGATACGTATATTCGAATTTCGAATTTTTTGTGGCGTTATGTTGGTACTCATGTCTCCTATTTATGCCGACAAGCTCGGCCATTTTGAATGTTCATTTAATTGTTGACAGCTGCTTTGCTTGCACGTGTTTTGGATCGTCTTCGATTTTTACCTATTCAAAAAAATGGATCAAAGAACCTGTATCAAATTTTGTGTGAAAAACGAAATTAAGTGCGTGGATGCATTCCGAATGTTGACTGTGGCATGCGGAGAACCTACCTTGGACCGAAGCAACGTTTATCGGTGGTACAAAATGTTCTCAGACGGCCGAGAAGATGTGAACGACGAAGAGCATGCCGGACGCCCGAGCACTTCAACAACAGACGAAAAAATTAATGAAGTGGAGAAAATGGTATTGGCCAATCGTCGAATCACCGTTAGATAAGTTGCTGAGGACCTAAACACATCGATTGGCTCGTGCCAGATAGAAGACATTTTGACAATTTTTGATGGTGCAAACTATTCAAACTGGAAATTAAGATTGTTAACTTTGTTGGAATACAAAGAGTGCAATGAAGCCGTCATGGTTAAAAATGAAAATGGCGAAACAGAATGGAAAAAGAAGGATTTAAAAGCAAGAACTATTTTAATGAGTACGATCTCAGACAAACAATTGGAATATATTGATGAATGCACAACAGCATATGATATGGTAAAGAAGTTTGATAAGATGTATTTAACACAGTTCACAGCTATGCAAATAATATGTAGAGGGAAAATTGAAGAGATTAAATTGAACAATTACGATACAGTAGATTTTTTCGTTGTGTTTGAGAAAACAATTAATGAGTTCAAAGTAGCTGGAGGAAAAATAGATGAACCTAAAAAGTTAGGATATTTACTCAGAGCGCTTCCACCAAGCTACAGTTACATTGGAGATTTTCTGGATGTAATTCCAGAAGAACAACGATCAGTTGATTATCTATGTTCTAAAATAAAAGAGAAAAATATGGTCACTAGCGACTTGGACAAGAAAAACAATGTGAGCACTTTTGCAACCAAACTCAGATCAGAATGCTTCACCTGTGGCAAGGCTGGTCATCTCAGTAAGGACTGCTGGCACGTTCAGAAGTATAATCAAAGGTGGATTTAACAGAGGTCAGAATAATTTCAGAGGTCGGAGTACATTTAGAGGACAGCATCACTTCAGAGGTTATAGCCGAAGTACAGGTCAAGGTCACTTAAGTGGTGAATCTACAAACAACTTCTCATCGGAGTCATGGACAGCTCAAGCATGCGATTCGGAGTTAATTCAGTTATGGGGGTCTATTGAATCAGGAGATTGTGTAAACAATAGTGAAATTAATTAGGCTGTTAGACAATGATGAATTAAAAAGTCCTGTGGATGTAAAACTGCCAAATGGCAAAAACCTGAAAGCTACTAAAGTAGGAACCGTCAAAATTTATTTTAAGAACTATTATAACAAAAAACATGTAGATTTAAAAAATGTTTACTACGTTGAGGGGATTAAGCAAAATTTGCTAAGTTTTTCAATGATAACTAAAAGTTGCACTATAGTAGCAAAAGACGAAAAAGCCAAAATTTGTAATTTGACTAGAGAGTTAATCGTTGTCGCTGAAAAAATAAACAATATACTGTACAATAGTATAAAAAGTTTTTTATCTAAAAACGAAATCTATGCACACTCAGTTAAATTAACTCAAAAACAGAAATGGCACAGGGCACTTGGTCATGTAAATTTTCAGTATCTAAATAAATTAATAAATAATAAATTAGTTGTCGGTTTGCCAGATAAAAGTGAAAGCATGGAAATGAAATGTTCAAACTGTATTAAAAGTAAAATGAGTAATGTACCTTTCGAAAATAATAGAACAAAGACTAATGAAATTTTAGAATTAATTCATACTGATTTGAATGGTCCACACAATACAACTGGTTATGGTGGAGAAAAATACTTTCTCACATTTATTGATGACTATAGTAAATGTACAAGGATATTCTGTGTTAAAAGTAAATCTGAAGTGGCTAATTGTTTCATGGAGTTTGTAAATTTAATAGAAAATAAATTCAACAAGAGAGTCAAGAAAATTCAATGTGACAATGGTAAAGAATATTTAAACAAAGATATTTATAATTTTATAAGGCAAAAAGGTATAGAGTTATTACCATGTCTACCATACGTCCATGAAATAAATGGAGTAACAGAAAGATATAACAGATCGGCTATGGATGTAGG
>JBAWJQ010002880.1:0-97876 GCA_037783105.1 Bactrocera zonata
AATGGAAAAAAATCATCCACTATGAGCTGCAAAATCCTGTTTGAGCGATTGATTCTACATTTTACTGCCAACAACTGATGAGATTGAAGCAAACATTCGAAAAAACACGGCACGACCTGATCAACAGAAGGGGCTTCGTCTTCCATCAGGACAACGGTCGACCACACATATCTTTGATGACTCGGAAAAAACTGAGAGAGCTTGGCTGGGAAGTTGTTGCCGCCAATTAACAAAAATCCGCTCGTCAACTTTTTCGCTTTCTGCCAAAGTGCTAATATATTTGCTACACGCTCGGTCACTATTTCCCTTCTAGCTTCGAAAATATTTTGAATTACCATCTATAACTTTGGGAACATATTCTCAGATTATTTTCGAACAGATTTAAGCAAAAAAATAAATAAATCGATTTTTTTAAGCTTCTAAAGCTGGCACCCCCCTTAATGGAGTAATTGGATTCAAAAGAAGCCTGTGAAAATTATTTTTCGCAATTTTTCGCCGAGAAACCAGACAAGTTTTACATTGATGAAATAATGTCTCTTTATCAAAAATGGCGAAAAGTGGTCGACCAAAATGGTACATATTTGTTTCATTAAAGTTGATTATAAATATAAAAAATAAGTTGAAATTTGATTAAAAATATGTCGTTTTCCACTACCTTATATTTCGACCAATGCTTGACAAGTTTTCGGCCTATAATAGGAGTGCTCACACCAAAGCTCCCTTGGTTCCTTGTGGGCCCCAACAACCTCAATTGAATCTGTTTCGCTCACAATAGCATCACTTAAAGCAAACACAGCAAGCTGACAAATGCTGGCTTTGTTTTATTACCGCTAGATCCCCCAAGGCTAACTAGATAACCGACATTAATCAGCCATTGACTGATATTGGGTTACGTTTACTAAGCTCCAGCAACAATTACTTTGTTGTTAGTTCAGTTGAAATATAGTTTTGAGTCGAAATATATTTTCTTTTAGGTTTAGGAAGGTTTCTGAGTTAAATTTTTTGGAAAGCGTTGGTCTATAGTGTCCAATGAACCGATTATGTGACATAAGATCTAGAACAAAGAATTTAAAAATGTGTTCCACCCCTCATGGCTTTAACGAAGCCCCGCTGTTTTTGCCATTAAGACTCGATAGAAGTGTGGGTTAACTATCCTTTTTCAGCAACTCTCTCTGAATATATCAGACTACCTTTATATGATCTATAATTTATAATAAAAATTTTCTACAAATACCTGATTCTAAACAGTCCCTCTAATCACTGATATAATCTCCGCTTTTCTTGTTGATAATTATCGAATATGCGACTTTGATTGAAATGCAACTCTGCCGCTCACATGCTGCTTTCTATGCTCAGCCACACACATTGACGCAACTAATTAGTGTCTGCGTCCTTTAATCACGGCAAGCCCACAGATTTCCCGAATCCGCTTGCTCATTTCGTTTCCAGCGAAGCGCAAAATGAGCTCACAAATCGGTGAATTTGAAAATAAAACCCAACAGCTTTAAGCAATCATGAGTGGCATTGACTAAACTACGAACAAATTAATGTGCATATGTATTAGTGGTTGAGCTGGTGCTACGCATATAAATGCGCAGGCGCAAGGTAATAGAAATGTAAATAGTTACAATACGAGCCGATAGGTGGTACAAGCCGACATGCCTTGCTGGAAAAAATTATATTCAGGCTACAAACAAAAAAGTGTTGAATTATATTGAGTCGGTCCATTAGTAAGGAGGACCTAGGTCAAAGCACTTTGAGCTTATCAGAAATTTGTTGAGACGGACTATGTCAGTTTTGACTTTATATTCTTGATGTTTCATCGTCGGCTTTGCAAAGGCTGGACAATGGACGAGAAAGTGCAATATATCGAACATTCCATTAATACCAGGTAGAGGATAAAACCGAATGAGACAAGATCCTCGAAAGAACCCCACACTACCGACAGTCGAATATACGTAATCGGAACGGATGAGGATTTTTTTTTTTTGGCCAAGGACCGTCAACTCGGAAGATGTCTTTCACTACATAAACATCTATAAAATATCTAACTACAGGGTTAGACCAGAAAGTAATGATTTTTTCCACCGGGACTGTACTTCGGAGCGTGCGCGCACTGACTGGATTCGGTAGGTGGCGTTCCTAGCTAACGAACGAGCATCTGGTCAGTTGAGTCCGAGCACCTGGAGAGTCAGGACAAACATTTTCGCGCGACGTGTTTCTTTGACTAATGCAAGCCGGAAATGCAGTGCTCTTTAACGCAGAGGTACGCTATTAAATTCTATATGAAACTCGGTAGACATACTAAACGATCAAGCAGGCTTACCCAGATGTTGCTTTAGTGGTGTGTTTCGGTGACCTGCGATTTCGACAAACACCGACAATGTCACTTGCGTGCGCAAAGTTTTGAACTCAGACCGTCGTCTTAGTATTCGCTTAATTGCCCAGATGTTAAATTTATCAAAACCTGCGGTTCATGAAATTGTGACGGATGGTTCCAAAAGTGCTCACTAATGACCATAGGTGAGCCATGAAAATTTGGACATGTGTGAAATTTTTGAATAACGTATTCAGAGGTGACGAGTCATGGATCTTTGAGTATCCTTGTTTGAAAAGGCCAATGAAAGTCAAGCATTTCGAGACGACGGAAGGGATCCAAGGCTATACCGGAGAATGCCTTCCGTGCCGCCTTCAATTCTTGGAAATCGTGCTGGTAGCGCTGAATCGACGCAGAAGGAACCTATTTTGAAAGTTTTTAAAGAACTGTAACGATTGGTTCCATAATTTTTTTTTAAATCGACTCAGTCCTGTTACTTTCGTACAAATCATATACCTGGTAGACGACTTAACCGAATGGGATGAGAACCTCGAGAGTTCCGAAAGGTACTGCAAACACAAAACTTTTCTCTAAATATTCTCTATTATGACAGACAATAAAGCTTAGACACGAAAACTCGTACGAAAGTTGCAAAGCTCCCGCCAGTCTTTACTATATTCCTATTGACCACTCTATAAACCAATATCCACGCACGCTATGCAAATGAGGAATAATTGCATACATACGGCCACAAAACGACATGATTTGTTTTGCTTCGGTTTTGTTCGATTCGATTGAGGACTTTTTGGTTTGTTTTAATTAATTTGTTGGTCAGGAACAAGCGTGTATTTGCGCAGTCAGCAGAGCACGGGGAAAAGTGCAAATCACAACAATTTTGTGCGATGACCAAAAACAAATATCGCTAAAACCAGGTCAATAACAAACGCAAACACCCACAGAGAGACATCTGTGCAAGCAGATTTTCATAAGCCGACAAGGCGAGCCGCTGCGAGTGGAAACTATCTACGCGAGCGGTGCGATGGAGGCCGCGCACAACAAAATTCCGTTGATTGCCGCACAAGCAATATATGTGTGTGCACTATTTTTGCCACCGCTTCGCGTGGAACCCTAATCACGTCAATGTGGTATCCACAAAGTGCACAAATTTCTGATTCAGTTAACCGTACTACCGCGTGTATACAAATACCGACAGTGGCAAGCGGAAATCGAAAACGAAATGGAACGAGCGCATCCAAATGACGCGCTTATTTTTCAGCGATTTGTGAATTGTTGCAACAACACGTTGACCAAATATTTCGACTGCAACAAATATGTCAACGCCTAGTAGAGAGGGGAGAATTGGCACTTCGCTGCATGCAACTCCGCTGAGCTTTGTTGGTTGTCAAAGCGTAAATTAGGCACATAAGTTGGTGTTGTCCGAATATGCCGTTAGGCTGTCCACTTTACTGACCACATGCCGACTGTGCTGCAGCTGCTTTTGATGAATGACCAGCGAGTGCAAAATGTTGGTATAAATGTGTACGTCTACTGATGGCAAAAGTCAACTCCAGAGTAGAAACAAACATCGATATATGTTTAGGTATTAAATGTAGTGAGGACTGCTGTGGAGGAGAAAAAATTAGCGACTATATGGGTCCATGGGTACCTATGGTAGGTGAACCGGATTTGTAAATGGGCCACTCCTTATGGAAGGAATAGCTGAGGATTCCAATTCTTTGTCATGCCACTAACTCCTAATTTCGGATGAACAAGGATAACTTCGACTTGACTTAAATTTATTGAGACGGCGACCCATTCACCTGATTTGGCGAAGTTGTGGCTTTCTGATATTTAAACCTCAGCCTATCAAAGTTGAACAGTGAAGAAGAAAGTATCTTCCAGGTCTTCCACATACTTTTGATAGTTGATGCTAGGCCATATTTTAAGCAGCACCGTACTAACCTATCACACAGTGTCAAGACCGAAGCTTAATAATTGCAACGAGATACACCTCGCTAACAGCGAGCTATTCAGTATACTTCTTTCGTGCTTCGACGAAATTGATCAGCAGTGTACTCACCGTCGCACACCAAGCTCCCGCGAGGCACATTTACCCTATGCCGGAACCTAAAAGACGGGAGAATACGGGCTCGTTTCCAGTATGTGATTAGTTGGGTAAGGGTGGCTTTCTTTGCGGGCTTCTCGACATTATAATTCCCCCTAAGTTTGCTAATTTCAGGTACCCAAACAAGTCTAAAGTCGAAGTAGCTTTATTCTATAGCTAAGGACGACAGGAAGCTCATGTCCTGTATTGCTTATTTGCTATCGTAGTGGATGCTGAAGGACGTTGCGTTTCAGAGCTATATATTCACTCCTGCCTAGAGGACTGATACTTCTGCTTTCTTCAGTGACTTTACCCCAACCGCATCATATTTCTCGTAAGTAAGGTTTCGGCGAAGAGTCCAACACTACGTCTTCCCTGCCCTTGAGTTTCATATCGGATCTGTGGCCTCTTGTCGGCTTTGTCCAATGCCTATCATATCCCTTCTAAGTATATGGAAAAGACTCCACCACCACCCCATCCATCCCATTGAGCTTCGGTCTCTGGCTTCTTTTCCAGCGGCTCTGTCTGACCCAAATAATATTCCTCGTAGATATTTGCTAGGTAAAAGAACCACTAGCACTAACCTCCGCTACTTAGTGGTCCAGGTTTTCGACAATGAAATCAAAGTGGTCGAAGATTGCGGAATTCCCCTTTCTGGAACCTTTAATCATCGGGTTTATCGGAGTCTTATACCAACATTCGATGTAATCCAGCTAGCGGCTATGTTCGGAAGTCCTAGGCGTAGTAAGGCATAAAGTACAAATATTATTGTTTTACTTACGGCACCACTGATGCCAATGAGAGCCACTCCCAACACAATCTAGTTAATTAGCAAGAATGGATTTAAAGAGCGCCATCCTCCGGAAAAATATAATATAAATTGCCTTAATCACGGTTTCGTAAAGACAAATTACCATACCATGAGAAACTCCACCGCTTCACCTTTATCGATTGCCTCATCAGCATTGGAATTTCGTGACAGCTTCCTTTCAAGGATAAGGTCCAAGTACTTCACCCTTTCGACAGAAGAGTAGTGTGCAATTAGTGCTTGTATACCCCCACTTTTCGTCTTTGTCAAATTTGAATGCTGCTTGGGAGCTCACTGGGAAGATGACCTCGAGTCATCTCGCTAATTGACAAAGGCTAAAAGAGCCATATTCTGCCACCTAATTGACTTCTAAGATTTGCTTGTTTATTTTCTAGCTTAAACAGATTCTGTTGCTCAGTCTGTTAAACTAAAAATGTTAGTTAACCTTCTCGGAAACGAAAAGTTTCCAGAGAGATTAGTTCGAATTTTCGAAGTACATATTAAAGTTAGTTTGATTTCGACCTTGTCTCCAAGGTGTTTTTATGAAAGTTTCTACCGCTAAGATATTTTATGCTTGACGACTGAACATTTTTGTCTAAGCAGCAACCTACCTTATCACTAACTACTCTCAAAAACAAAGAGTATATTATAAGCTCTTATAGCATTCTTGACTCTGCAACCCTGAAAAACGCGCTCCCTAATAATAAAATGTATGTGTTTATATCCAATAATATAATCATTAAATAACTTTCTACGCGGCATTCAACTGAAATATGCAAAACCATCAAGAATATGTCAGAAGAGACATGCTTGTCAGCCAGATAAAGTGCAATATCAGAGAGCAATGAACAGCATAGTTCATGAGGTGCAGTGATTTTGCTTCATTTTTTTCCGCTGCAATGCAACGTGCTCGCCTGCAAAAGTCACAGGTGAATACTCTCTTTCTTTTTCCTTCATTCTCTCGCTCGCTCGTCTCTTGCGTCAGCTTATCCCCACACATTGTGCAAAAGTTATTTCTCCTGTGTTTGCCGTATAAGCCCCCGTGTAAGCCCAACTTGAACTTTGCCTCCACATCATAAATTTTCCTCCTTACCTTACATTGCTAGCATTATATTTCTTCGATAAATTTTTGTTTTCCGTGCATTTCCACATTTTCTTACAAATACATACACTCGTTCGTAAGACAAGCCACACACCATTGTTAAGCGTGTCACATGAGCATAGTTGAACTCTTAACATTACGACAAATTCATGAGTGCAACTTGATGCATCGCATATTGTGCACTACATGCCCACCAACACACACATACACACAAAGTGAGACACAAGCCGAGAAAAGTACAACGGTGCTTACAACCTTCGATTACGAAGAGTTCAAGGTAGTTCGCTATTGTTGTTTTTGCTATTTTCAAGACGATTTACTTGAGTTCTGCTTAAATGAATGCACTTCGAGTTTCATCTTCAGCTCAACCGGAATTTTTGTTGTTTTCTCCCCCCAATTTTATAGTTAAAATCTTCATTCACTTGAATACCTTCTCTCTTTACTCATTTTCTCTTGATATTCTCATATTACAAGCCAATAGCACGTATGAGGAATTTAATATGATTCTTGCTTCTTGAAAGTTTGCTCTGTGCGGCTGGAATTTAGTGCGCAGAAAAATGCTGAAGGTAGGGAAGATTGTTTACCAAGGGAATATTTTGAAAACATTCCAGCATTGGCAGATTGAGTTGCAAAGTTTGCTTTCAATTTATTAAAATTGAAATTTATTGATTGCATATACTCTTACAACTGGCTGTTTGAGAGAGAAAACTGGTATTCGAATTTTATTTGTAATTACATATTAGGTATAAAGTTGGTACTATGAATTTCTGCAGTAGAGATAAATTATTTATCGAGATAATTGTAATAATATTTATAATACTCTAACCTAGAGCTTATTAAGCCCTTTGGTGTTAAACCGTAAACACTGTTCACAAACATGAACTCTACTCAAGGCAAATATTCCTTCAACTCCCTAAAAATACAACTATGTTTGTATTAAGTTGACTAGTATTAGATTCTGCTCTTGTTAGAATGATAAACAATCGAAATAAACTCAAAATTTTAGTCTACAATAGTAGTCACGACAGATAAACTCGACTTAAACTTAAATTTTAAATCAAAGTTTTATTCTAAAACACCTCAATGATAACTTTCGTACATTTTCAAACCAAAGCTTAAACTCGAGTTATGCTAAAATATTAATTTAAACTCAGAGTTTTCTTAAACATCAAAATAAACAATCTAGAGTACTTTTAATCAATACAAAACCTTAAACTCAGGTTACACTTACACGTGAAACTAAACTCAAGCCCTTTCCGCACAAATTCAAAGGAAACCATTGATTTTCAGACCAACATAGCGGGGACCGATAGATTGCCGGCCTAGCTGTCCAAATACGGCGACGCAGAACTGATATGGAGAATGCATCACTTCTTTGTGAAATATGTCAGCCAAAAGCATGCCCAACGATTCGAATTTAAGAGTGTTCTGCTCAATCCACAATATGGGAGACCCCACAATCTGCGCCAACTACCGTGGGATAAGCCGTGCAGCGCACATAAGGTTCTATCGAGCGTATTGTGCGAAAGATTAAAGCCCGCCGTCAACAAGCCGATTGGACCTTATAAGTGTGACTTTAGGCCTGGAAATTCAGAAATTTAACAGATATTTACCATACACCAAATCGTGGAAAAATACCCCTGAAACGAGGATCGATACACATCATCTCTTCGTCGATTTCAAAGCTGCCTTTGTCAGCACGAAAAAAGATGCCTTTACTTCGAAGTCGTTGATAATTTCGTCTATCTTGAAACCAATCTTAATACCACCAACAATGTCAGTCTCGAAATCTAACGCAGGATAACTATTGCCAACAGGTGCCACTTCGGACTGAGTATACAACTGAAAGGTAAAGTCCTCTCTCGACAAACAAAGATCAAACTCTATAAGTCACACATGATTCCTGTCCTTTCGTCAGAATGGATTAAACACCCCAGCTCTGAGTACATTCGACGCAGTACCCGCGAGGGGAATCGGAGGAAGAGGAAGACTTTTTTATATACTATTGATATTATTGTTCACAGATATGAAATTTTATATTTGGATTTGTGGCATATCATGTGGATACCAATCTTTGTTGACTTCTGTTAAATGACTTCTTTCAAAACTACTGCGTATCATTTATCTACTTTTGGCAGAAACAAGTCCCTGTATACTGCCGAGTTCTGCAGCTTTTTTTGAGGGATATAAATCCAGATGCAGCCACAAAATAAAGACTCTCGAGCAAACGATTTGTAAAACTGGAGCTTTTCGCCTCGGAAAATACAACTTAAGTTGATGAAGCGTAATTATTCAAAATAATCTGAGACAAATACAGAAAGTGTCGGCATAACTGTGAAAGTTTTATTCACGCTGTCCTGGTCAAGTCAGAGTTTAAGCAGATTATCAGCTTGAATTCATCTTCATAAAAGCTCGATTCGAAGCCACTAGAATACTTGTGTTAATTCCATGTGAATAATTTAATAAATTTTTCCCCGATCATGGGACAAATTTATTGAAATACAGTTACTATACTTGGATAGCAACTACTGTATTTGCTGGCAGAAAATAAAACAAAACGGAGTTTCAGAAAGTCTCGAAGCTTCACCGAAATACCCAGAAGATGTAATAGTTGCTAAACTAAGCTAACTCAAGCAGGGAATAACACAATTCTTTGTTAACATATAATAATATACAGATATATACAAGACCGTGAAATTTAATACGAAAAAATCTATTGTTTCGAAATATAGATGAAGATATCTATTAGTTGCCATTTACAATAAAATTCAATATACTTTTTCTTACTTTTTAGGATCCAAAGTATAAAAGAAGTTACAGTGGTAGCGTAGCAAATATCAGCCAAATTTTCAAAATCATTCCCTTTTCTATTTCTTCAACCACAATACTTTCACTGATCTTCCGAAATAGCTTTTCTTTTGATTCAATGCTGACCTCAGCACTCATAAAATCCCGGTTTTGTCATTACGAAATTCCTCGGCTTTTTCCTGTATCCATTTGTAACCATGCATATCAGCGAAATCTGCTCTTCAACACTTCTAAGGTTGCCCTTCGCAAAAAATGCGACCAAATGAAATGAGAATAATAAGAAGATGCCTACGAACCCGAACGACAAATCATGGTTTTACTCGCGGCAAGCAAACCGAACAGACCGCTTACATTACCAGCCAGGCTCCCGTTAAGCCTTGCGGCTCCACAACTTCGCCCAACCCATTACATTTCTACTGCTGCCTTGGCGCATAGCTTTTGTGTCGCCTAACTAATCGGCTTCCATACGGGATTAGCATGATTTCCCTACATTGTTTGCTTCCGTCAACTCGCACACGCGCCCCCACCAAGACACAAACACATAGATATATGCTTAGAATGTGTTTGGCTGGCAGTACATGCATATTTTCGGTTACGTATACGCCATGTAGATCTCGCGGCTTCACATTCGCTAGCGTAACGGCATACCGCGCTGTGATTTTTACATTACTTTCATTGTCTTCTCTCTCTCTCTTCTTTTTTTCCTCTGCCTCAGTTTCCTCTTCTGCAGCTTTCTATTCTGCTGCTGCTCAGCAGTTGTGTGGGTATTATTGCTGGCGTTGCGTCGTCATTGCGTGAGCTGAAGTGTGACAGCGTTGCCGCATGAAGCTGTGGAATTTTGATGAGCCAACTTGACGCCTTCGCAGTTACTTATGCCCTCACCACTGTTGCCAATACATGCTGTGCTAGAACTTAAAGCTTTAATATTATGCGTGACTAATGGCAATCTTTGAATTTGAAATCGAAAGCGAACATTTCATCACAAAAATAAAATCGAAATTAGAAATAATCAAAAAGAAATACTTGAAAAGATTTTTGTTTCATTTTAGCTCCGATTTCTATTGCAGTATAATGTATTGAGCTTTTTGAAAAGCTGAGTTTTATTTAGGTTAGGGAGGTTAACCTGGTAGGTCAATGAGCCACGCATAGACCAGTTTTGGTCCTGCCTTGATCCGATGGCAGATGGAGTTCAGTTACTAGTTATACTTTAAGATACCTGCGCGTGACGCAAATTTTACCAGTGGCCTCACTATCGATACCTCCTCCAGTGTACTATTTATTTAGTGTTCGAAATGGAATTTTAATGGAGTCTGAGAAACCTACAGCTAACTAAAAGCACCTCCGATAGTCTTTTGAAGAAAGTTGCTGCATCAAAAGTTTCTTAGACTAACCCTATCTCCTTTCTCCTCTTAATTTTGTTCGGCAAATAGTTTTAAGTTCACATCTGTGAGATTTCAAGCGTTCATACTAACATCTGTGACAACTCAAGTGGGCATCAATGACTCGAGACTCTAGCCTCAATCAGGTGTAAGAACGCACTAAAGAAATATTTGTCGTTGCTTTGGTTGGAGACAGTTTAAGAGACGTCTTCTAATGGTATAAATAATAATAAATAAATAAAACTCTTTGCAGGATACAAATTCGAGTACGTAGATTTCACTATTGTGGATACCTTTGCATTTGGTCTTCCCGTAGACCCCAAGTATCCTCTCATTTAGATCAATCCTGCAGATAGACCATATTGATAATCAGGGACGTTATAATTCTAAAGCGTCTTGAGTTTGGCAACAACTTTTTTTTGAAAAGATGGTAAAAATCCCGAGAAGATTCACTGCTTTGTAATAAGGTTAGGTTAGGTTATGTTCGATCGCTTATCCAGAGTTGGCATATGGACTCCTGTATGCAGTCCTCTGTGAAGCCATAACAATGTAACTCCTGTATTTGATCCTATAAGTCAGTACAGTGCCTCGGGCCAATACTAATTTCTGGGGAATTTAATTTCCATTCTCACTAGCTCGGTGGGTTACCTGTGAGCGTGATCTCCCTAATGTTAAGACTTGATCTCTCAAACGCAAGACAACGCAATATACAACTCTTTCATTTGGCATTCGGTAAGAGTCGCAATCCTAAGCATGGACACCTATAAGGCAATGGCCTGTTAGAACTCCCACAACTAAGGAAAACTTAGGCTTACTAAGGACAAAGATATCCCTTTTTTTCTTACAATCGATCTTGGTCCAAAAGAATCTTGAAAAAGCGCATGGACCGATGGTGAACGCTCGCCAAGCTCTCGCAATCTCAGCTATATAGTAGTAGAACACACGAGAAGCACTGACCCGTTCCCTATCTACTAACAGCGAGCTTAGAGAGTCCTTTTTTTCCAGCTTGCAGCTTCACAAATGCCTGCGAATCCGCTCTGATTTGGCACCTAACATATCTTTCCATAAAATGACTCGATACTATTGATAATGGGGTTAGACATTTCCATTGCATTGCATTGATAGTGAACTCATGGCTAGAGCTCCACAACAATCGAGAAAAAGATCTTTTAGAGTTCACCTGTAACGCATGCTAATAAATTTCGTAGAGAATTTGAAACTTTGAACAAAAATCTGTCGCAGAGCATGACTTTTTAAATCTTTACATTCCTCACTAAATTGATGCATACATAATTTTAGTAAAATTCAATTTTATTAATATTTGATCTTGAGTGAGGTCCACACAGCTCATCTCCTTACAATCCACGCCATTTCATACGCTTGTGCCACCTTCTACTCCATTCTACACCCCACTCAATCTGAGCGCCTTCGCAGCTTACACTCGAACAGGGCTCCGACTAATTTGCAGCACTTACACAACAACAAAACCACAATAATACGCGAGTGGCACGCGAAGAATCTACTTTAAGTGAAAACCTACAATGACGCGCCATTTGACTTGACTGTTTGCGCTGTGTCGTTCGAAATGCCATCGGCAGCAATGACGATTTTGATGTTGTCCATGTCGTTGTCGTTGTCGCTGAAATCTCTAATGGCTTTGATGGCGTCTGCGACGGTCACCGCGCTGCGTTGGTTGGTATAACGGCGCTTGAGGTACCTACTGACTTGGCAGTTTCGGCACCGCTGTCGTTAACGTTGGCGTTGGCCTGCGGTGTCGCGGTGCAGCAGCGCGGAAATGATTGAAAATCACACGCGCACCCGAAACGATAGCGCGACACTTTTGGCAATTTGTAAGATGAAATTGTCCTGGGCAACCTGGGCAAAGTCAACCGAGCAGAGCTGTTGTCTGCTGATGAGCAAAGCGCACCACCGGAGCTACTCATGTAATACAAATAATGGCCACAAAGTAGAAAAGCAAGAAACCAAAAATCAAGAAAAAAAAGAAAAGAAAAACACGATGTAAAATGAAAATTGAAGATGTCGGATGTTAGATGAAAGAAATATCCCAGCTGGTTGCGCTCAAATTATTTATGTAGCTGTAGGTAACAGCCACTGTACGTATTGCTGTGGTGAGAATGAGAATGTTAAGATATGGCAAGTAGCTGGGGAATATGAAAAATCGAGTCGACAGAGTGTGCGACTGCTGACTGGTGGCGACGGGCGACGGAAGCTAATGCCAATTTGTTGAGCTCGAGGTAGGGAAGGTTGATTTCTACGCAATTTAATGGGTTTTTATGTAGGAAGCAACGCAAATATAGAGAAAATATGACGCAAATACATATGTATAGTATGTATTCTGAGTATTGCGTTTAAATTATGAGTAATTTTAAGATGAAACCCACGTTTGAATCAGGTATATACGGATAGCGTACCTGTTTTTTGTAGAAGTCTGAGCAAAGAAATTAAAAGCAAATATAATTCAAGAGACATTGCTGTCAACAATCTTCTTTGATGCTTCTGTTTTTGAAGACGACTGAAAGGAATGAATGAAATAGACAACAGCGCGCAGAAAATGAACTTTTCAAATTATAGATAAGACTGAGAATCGACAGTTGAAGGTGAAATTTGACAGATAGCTGATAATTGCAAGCGAAAGACAAATAGATTTCAATGACTGGTATTTCACATTAAAAGAGTTCCCACGTGCTCTTCGGTTGTATTTAAAACTAATGAGCGCAGTGAGCATGACTGTTGACGGCTCACAAAAAATACTGCGTCTGGATTTCAGCTGTCATTTACCGAACAAAATCAAAATGTAAGAAGTTAACAGACGTTAAGGGTTATATAGGTTTACGAGTTCAAAAAAATTTATTCTATTTATTATCTTATTAAATTCTATAACACTTCTATAATATTATCCTACATTTTCAAGTTGAAACAAGTAAAAGTTTGGGAGATACAGCTTTGAGCACTCGAGGCTAGATAGGCTAAGGGTGCCATCTTTAAACGGGATTTCCTTGAAACTGTGTTTTTGAAGTTAGTCTTAACCGATTTTCATGAAATTTTACACGGATCTTTAAGATACAATTCTTCAAGGCTTGGATATCACCCTTGCGATACGGAACTGGATTTATGTGTGGCATATAGTTTTGATCAGATCTACTTGGCTAGTCTTTCCGAAGATTCTGATTACAAAATATGAATAGTCGAATGCAAAGTGCAGTGATCGCGGTGCTACGGTGCGTTCTACTACCAGAGGATCTATATGGACTTAAAATTTAAATTTAAAGTCAGAGTATCGCAGGTACTTTTTCTTATAATTCTTAGAACACTCTCCAAAATCTTACTTGAACGCGAGTACATCGAAAACAGAAATACTTTAATTTCTTTGAAACATTACGAAAGCTTTAAGCACGCCAAGTAAGATACTCAAAAAAATCCAAATTGCCGACTTACTATAAATAGGTATATGTGTCCTATAAACACCACCACAGGTAAAGACCCTTCAATATTTGTACGAAACAACAAACAAAATTATTGTCATCAAAATCCAATGGCATGAACCGAATTTTGCGATGTCGCTTGTCGACAAGTATTTCACATAAAATCTTAATGACAACAAAATCAATTGCAGACATAACAACAGCACCAAACACGAGAGCGAGAGCAAGCAATATAAAAAAGCTATAAAGGCAATAACAAACCTGTTCTCGCTAATCGCAAATGTCGAAACTTCGAAAGTTCACAAAAGCGCATGAAGAACATTGAGGGCAGAGAGAAAGTGCTGGGTGATTTTAAGCGTGATAAACGCGCGACAGCCAAATAAATTCAATGAGCAGCAAGATGAACCGGTGAGCAAACGAAAACAAATTGTTAACAAGTATCAGAAGTGCCATGTTTATAAGAAAATACATTAATTAAAACGAGAGGTTGAAGAGCTATAGGGTAAGGAATATGGATAATAATATGTACATATGATATATCTAATATAATAAGATGTGTGGTCTATAAATGAATTTGATAAGAAGCTGATTATATCTGAAGACTAAAGAATTTATTTTAATATGCCTGTGCCCAAAAAAGAAGGTGACATTGTATTTATTTTGAAAATTATTTATTTATTCTTCCAAATCACTTTCATCCCCTTCAAAGTAATCCCCTCCCGATGCTATGCACTTATGCCATCGGATTTTCCAATCTTCGAAACACTGGTCACTTTCCGGGATGGCCTTCAGTTCCGTTTTCGCTGCGGCTTGACTCTCCTCTATCGTATAAAAACGGTGTCCCCGGAGCGGTCTTTTGAGCTTGGTGAACAGCCAGAAGTCGCACGGCGCCAGATCAGGTGAATACGGTGGTTGCGGAACCATATGGGTTTTGTTTTTGGCGAAATGATCACGAATCACGAGGGCAGTATGGGATGGTGCATTATCGTAGTGTAAAAACCAAGAATTGTCTTTTCACAATTCCGGCCTTTTTAGGCGGATAGCGTTACGCAAACGATAACATTCAAATTTAATTACGCATAACATTCAAATGATATTCCTTGTTAACTGTTTGACCGGTTGGAAGGAATTCATAATTCACAAGACCACGATAGTCGAAGAAAACAGTCAACATGACCTTGATTTTTGAGCGACTTTGGCGCGATTTTTTTCGTCTCGGCTCTCTTTTGGCACGATATTCGCTCGATTGATCGGTTGTTTCGGGGTCGTAAGCATAGATCCAAGTCTCATCGCCAGTTATAATGCGTTTCATGACACCCTGGTAGTCGGTTTCACACTTCAACGCGACGCCTTTTTTCCAATAAATTCAATGTTTTCGGTGCCAGTCGAGATTTGACGCGCTGGATGCCTTCAAAATGGTATTGGCTGAGCCTTTCGATATGCCAACTTCATCAGCAAGGTCTCTAATTGTTAATCGATGGTTTCTCAACACCAAATCTTTGATTTGTTGAGCGTGAGCTTCGTCGGTTGAGGTTGATGGTCGCCCTGGACTCTCTTCGTCTTCGACACGTTCACGACCGGCTTGGAACTCACTATACCACTTGTAAACATTTTTTTTAGACATAGCCTCATCACCAAAGGCTTTCTGCACCATTCTCAACGTATCCGCAGCAGAAAATTGATTCCGTAAACAAAATTTAATGCAAATTCTCTGCTCAACAAATTTCGACATCGCAAACAACGGAAAACTCATTTTTAGCAGCTCACAAAACGACACGTATCTCAGACACTAATGATAATTTTGACATAAAATTTGACATAAATGTGACTGACAGTACTACCAACCTAAAAAAAAATAATTTTTTAAATCCTTCGACGCGCGCAGTTTAAATTCAAATGCGTGTTTTTTGGGCACTATAAAAGTAATTGAAAACTTTGTCATTTCTAGCGAATAATAAACTATTGGAAAGTAAGGAATTTCCGACCGAACACAATAAGACCACTCTAAGTAATTTATATAGTTATAAATTTTTCAACACAATAATCTTCCCTAAAAGTAGAAAAATAATTATCTGGGGTCTATGGGGGGCAAGACCAAATTGCTGGCGTCCAGCAGGAATGTGAAGGAAAATGAGCTGGTAGTTTGAAAATATATATTTGAAGTAGTGCAAGGCTTTACTTATATTAGCAACTCCGTCGACATCAATAATGATACCAGCTTGAAAATACTCAGATGATTTTGTGACCTCAGTAGGAAAGTAGAGCTTTCTCTTCCTCTCTCGTCTGACAAAATTACCACTCTAAAAGTTCCTCATAATATCGGTATGCTTGTGTGGAACAGAAGCATGAACAAAGTCGAAAAGTAATGAACTGATGTATAGGCGTTCACAAGAAGTCTTTCTGAAGGCTTAGTTATGCTTTGAGAATGGTTTAAGGCACTCAAACGAAAAAGGTATCCGATGCGAGTCAGTGGAGAAATACGTAGAGACGACCATATCACAAAAAGTGGGTTGGAATATCAGCCCAAACATCGGTGGAAGTTCCTGCTATCACCGGCAGATACAGTGAGTTTACTTGCTGTGTCGCCAGTGACCAAACCACTACTGTGACGGAATCACTTAATAGACGGCGGTAGTGCTACTGCCAAAACCGCCGCGTTGGAAGCGTTAATGATATCAGAGCAAGAAACTTAGCTTAGTTTTTTGGAAATGCTAGACAATATCGACTAGGCCTAAGGCAAAATCCAGCAAGAAGAGCTGGAAGGCCAAAGCTATAGTATATATACAGCGGCGGTCGAAGAACATGAACGCTATGGGAAAAATGAAGGAAGATCGAACCTGATGAAGGCGAAGATTGCGATCAAAAGACAGCGATCAAAGTCCATGAAAGACTTACAAGTCCACTTGGAAGAAGGAAGAAGAGGGAGGTTGACTTGGGCTATGGGAAAAATGAAGGAATATCGAGCTTACCCGAATGTCGCGAACTGGATCAAGGTGGCCAAAAGAAAGCCATTTAATCTAAGTCTGTTGAACATAATATACCGAAAAACCACTGAAAAATATGCTCAACTCAGTCAGTGAACTTTTGAGTTCAAAAATTTTTGAACTCTTTGTTGAAAAATTTATAACTATATAAATTACTTAGAGTGGTCTTATTGTGTTCGGTCGGAAATTCCTTACTTTCCAATAGTTTATTATTCGCTAGAAATGACAAAGTTTTCAATTACTTTTATAGTGCCCAAAAAACACGCATTTGAATTTAAACTGCGCGCGTCGAAGGATTTAAAAAATTATTTTTTTTTAGGTTGGTAGTACTGTCAGTCACATTTATGTCAAATTTTATGTCAAAATTATCATTAGTGTCTGAGATACGTGTCGTTTTGTGAGCTGCTAAAAATGAGTTTTCCGTTGTTTGCGATGTCGAAATTTGTTGAGCAGAGAATTTGCATTAAATTTTGTTTACGGAATCAATTTTCTGCTGCGGATACGTTGAGAATGGTGCAGAAAGCCTTTGGTGATGAGGCTATGTCTAAAAAAAATGTTTACAAGTGGTATAGTGAGTTCCAAGCCGGTCGTGAACGTGTCGAAGACGAAGAGAGTCCAGGGCGACCATCAACCTTACATCAAAAAACCTCAAACCGAAATCTTAACTGTGATCAAACGCCAGCAAAATCCTACATCAGCACGTGCAAAGAGATTTCCCTCGAAGTACCTCAAAAGCGGCACCATTACGCTCATCCCTATATAATATCAATAAACGCCACGTGTCTTCCACGAGTTAACAAAGTATCATCTAAGCGAATTAGTTGTTTGTGTGTGCTTTTTGGCTTCCATTTCGCACTTTTTTTACGAATTCACTACCGGTTTCCGGTTATCCGCCGCCGTCTCGTTCGGTAGCAGCCACCCACCTGTGAGAGCTGCAAATCAAGCGAACCCATAAAGCCATAAACCACAATAAACTAGCAAAGAGTGTAACGCAAAATTGCCTGCGTACCTGAATGGCTGCCAAAGTGTTCGGGTTTAGACGGCGAACCAACATTGGTTTGCCCAATTCAATTGGCATATTCGGTTTATTGCTTCGAGCGGCAGCGGCCTGCGGTGTGCCAGCTGGTGGATTTTATGGTATGTTTACCCAAGGCGCAGAGCTGATGGCGGCGCTCCATACAAACTATCAGTTTAGCGCTTTGTGGCTCGGCAAGTTACGAGCTCCTTTAGCTGCCATAGCCGCTGCTTTAGGGTTCTTTATGGCTACACCAAGTCGATAGTTGTATTATTGGTTTATTGTGGTTGCTGTTGTTGCGGTTTTTTCTATTGCCTCTTACTTATAGTGAGTGGTCAATTGGTTTGGCGTGCTGAGTGGCGTTGTCTGAGGTCAAATGCTTTTTGCCATTTTTTGCATGCTTTTTTGCGAACTTTTTCCTTTACTTTTTAAGCTCCTTTCTTTGTATGTATGTATATATATATATATACATTATATATGTGTGTGTGTGCGTGCTGAGCTCTGCTCAAATATTTATGTCTGCAACTAACAGGTGTACGACACGCAAATGTTGTTTCCCCCAACGCCAGCTGATGGCAAGCCAAGCGAACAATAACAAATTCAACAACAACAACAGCGAGTACTAAGATCGAAGTACAACGCTTTGTAATCGGATTATTTACAGTAAGTGATTTTACCCCCCTAAGCGTCCATACCCCTCTTCGCTAATTTTTTTTACCAACGCCTGCCTTTTAAGTATTCCCTTTCGGGATTCCGTTCAAACGTTGCATATTATATATAAGTTTGTATATTTCATTTTTATGTCCTCTGCTATATAAACCCTCCGTACTTAGGCCGATTTACTACAAATCGGTTGTTGGTGCGGGTAGGAGCGCTAACTCCTATTAAAGGCGGCTCATTGACTTGAATGTGTGTGGCAATTATCTACCCTCCTCTCTATGTGTTGGGTGCTGAAAAGCGATATTTTAGCTTCAAGATTTACGTCAGCCCCGCTCCCCTGCTGCTCAAACCATTATCTTCACTCATAATTTGCACATTTTGCGCTTACTTTGTGTTGCATAATTTTGGGCGCGGCAACAGTAAGTTATTCAGTTGCCACCTGCATGTATATTTGCCTATGAGCCCAGCTCGGTAAGCTTGGCGAAAGTCTTTAATGCCGCCACCGACAGTGCGGCTTAAAATTCTCAACTTGTTGGTAATTTATGTTTTTCGTTAAGTTGATCTTATTTTCCGGACGTGCGCGCGCCCCTATTAATATGCAAAGTATTTTCGGCGGAAAAGCTGCAAGAGATTTTGGGTCAACTCTTAAAAGTATGCTGCTAACACGATTTAATTCAAATTGCTTGCAGAATTTTTGATTAAATTTCTTTTCGTTGTATATTAATGTAGAAAGATATTCTTCGGCATGTTTGAAAATTCCCAGAGAGTGAGGTAGATGTAGAATTTTGTGCTGCTGGTGTCCTATAAACCAGACGTTTGCTTTTACTGGTGATCAGCTGGGCTTCACTCGAGTTTACTGAGTCTACTAAAATATTCGCTGCTCACAGTCTGATGACGGCATACGTCTACCAGGCAACATGGAAGGCATTTGAGGGCCCACAGTATGAAACATGGGAGTAGGCATTGTTGGTGAGAACACATATCTTGTTTAAATTCACGTCAAGTGCAGGTAACCTAAAGGATGACTACAACTTATGGACTACGTAACGGCACTCCATCTGGTATCAATAAGGACCAAAACTTGGCTATGCGTGGTTCATTTCTCTACCACACTAACCTAATGTAGGGCTTCTAATGGAAGGAGAAAGGGCACTGCAAATACATTTTCTTGTAAAAAATATTAATTATTGACTTCAAAATAACTTAGTTAAATAGTTGTTCATACAACTTTTATAAACATCGGCATTGGTGTCCATCTGTGCCCTCAGGAAATGGGATTTTTCGGCTTTGGGCTATTTTTGTTCGCAAAACCGTTAGACAATTATAACCAGTTATAACGTCAAATTCAAAAACCAACGTCACCAGCAAAGAAGCACTTCACAAATTAGGACCTTCAACTGTTTGGAAAATATCCAGCTCTTTTGGTACTAGTTTAGCCCGCTTTATACCCAAAAACATTTATTGGAAAATGCCCGTAAAAAGAGGATCTACCCGCACCATTTTTGTAAACTTCAAAGGAGCTGCTATGCCTGAATTTAGGATCCCTGCAAAACTAATATGGCTGTGTAAACTGACGTGTAGCAATACAAAAAGCACCGTCAGGAGCAGGAGGGACCCCTCCGAACCGTTCGATACCAAACGAGGTTTCAGACAAGGCGACTCCCTATCGTGCGACTTCTTCAATCTGCTCCTGGAGAAAATAATTCGAGCTGCAAAACTTAATCGATCAGGTACAATCATCTATTAGAGTGTACAGCTGCTGGCATACTGGAAAAAGGAAGCGAAGCAAATGGGCAAGACAAAATATATCTCGAAATCAAACAAACAGTCGTCACACTCGCAACTTTGCTTCCATGTCACTGTTGACAGTCATAACTTCGAAATGGTATTTAATATCGTCTATCTAGATCCAGTATTAACATAAACAACAATGTAGGCCTTGAAATCCAACGCAGGATATACCTTGCAACAGATGCTACTTCGGACTAAGTAGGCAATTGAAAAGTAAAGTCCTCTCGCGACGAACAAAAACCAAACTCTATAAGTCACTCATAATTCCCGTCCTGCTATATGGTGCAGAGCCAAGCACGATGAAAAGAATAGATGAGTCAGCGTTACGAGCTTTCGAGAGAAGGGTTCTGTGAAAAATTTGGCCACAGCGAATATCGTATTCCAACGGCTACGTTGGCTAGGCCATGTCGCGCGAATGGACGAAAACACTCCAGCTCTGAAAGTATTCCATACAATACCCACTGGGGGAAGCAGAGGAAGAGGAAAACCTCCACTCCGTTGGAAGGACCAGGTGGAGAAGGATTTGGGTACACTTGAAATCTCCAATTGGTGTCACCTTGCGAAAAGTATCACAAATTAGTTCCAAATTTATTATTTTATTTATTATTGTATTATTTGGTATTAATTTTGTACTTTTCAAATTATCATTTATTTTGTTTAAATTTTTTTAAATTTTTAAATTCCGTCAAAGCTAAAAAACCATTAATTGACTCTCTTCCGCACCTCCAAACGCTACCTAACCCAACTTGTACGCTATAAGGTTACGCGCTTAAGCCGATTAATTCCACAATAAAGCTACTGGAAATTCAATTTAAGCACTTTTCTAATTTACACTAAAGGAAAAAGCGAACAAGAAAATCTTGTTAACCGTTAACCGCGCCGCAATGTTCGGCGCAACCGAGATTAGGGTTAAATGTTGACGTATTGTTGATGCGGTCTGAACTGGGTTACTGAGTGATTGCCGGGATAAAGAGTAAAAAAAAGCGGAAAATCAGCCTCAGCGAAGTAATGAAAGCAGATCCATGCGCATACTGGCAGACAAAGGGGGAAAATTAGCTTACGCACAGAAACCCTGTCAAATTTGCATCGAATTAAAAACCAACAATAACACGCTAAGCAAATTACTGACCCAAAAATTGGAGTGCAAAAAAAACTGTGTATAAAAAGCAGACAAAAAGCCGAAGCATGCACTAAATACGATAACTGGGGTGCGCTGCCAGTCAGGCTGGCTTGAGCCATCAATCAGAGTACCAAAAAATAGGCACTCAAAGGAGGAAAAAAAAGCGAAATGTTAAAGAGGCTCCGCTTTGCTGAGGAAAAAAATAAAATTCCCAAAAATTCAGCTAATTTTGTAGAACATACTCAGCGCGAAACCCTTTTTTCCCAGCGGAACCTTGCATTTAAGCTTTAGCGCACATTTAGGCGCAACGGCAACCGGAATGCTGCATGAAAATACCGAGTGAGTGTTCATGAGTCTGTGTGAAAATGGCGCGTTGAAAAAGTGGAATGTTTAATTAAAAATGCTAAGCAACCAAGTTTACTTTATTGTCGCGCCATTAATAATTTTTTGCGCTCACTTATTTTGCAAACCTTAAATCAAATTGTTGTTGCGTAATTCCTTGTTTTGCAGCGGAAAAGTAGTTCGGTACCTCGCTACGGTATTTCTTTCACGCACACGCGCCACTACATTAATTCTTTTTAGGAAAAAAGAAGCAAAAAGTTCAAAGCGAGAGTATGAGCTTAAGCGCGAGCCATGCGGACAGTGTAAATCACCAGCCTCGTCGTCGGCAGCAGCATCAGCCAAGCGTTCATTGTCACTTCAGCTGCCATCCGCGCTCATTAGCCGGTAGTCTAACTAACGGTAACGTTGTTAGCGGCGCTCTGCTTTCATGGCATTTTTCGCTTCGCATTAATTTGCATACTTTTAGACGCATTTAAATTTGCTATTAACTTTTCATTATTCGCTTTAACACCTTCGCTGCTAGGCCAGCAAGTAGCCCTAAAGTGTCTGCTTTATTTGATTATATTTATATAAATTTTTCTGTGCTTTATCGAGCTACTTGGTGTGGCTCTTGCCTCATTTGCTTTGAATCACTTTCTCAAGCAATAAGTGGACGACACTTTAATTTATGCGACTACGGAGGCTTTTCGGTTGTTTTGATTGCGATGTAAGAATGTTAGGAAATTTAAAATTTTCCTTTATAATATAGAAATCATGAGGAAATTATTCAGGTTGATGTGAGTCTAGTTACATACGAACTGACAAATGGAGTATAAAATGGAGTATTATACTGGAAAAATATTATTATAAAATATTTTGAATATTCAACCAACAGGCTAAAAGGTAGATACACAAATGGATCTAATTTTGACAGCTAAGAACGTCGGTTCATTGTGGTACGTATATACTCCAAAGTATTTATCGAAAAGACTTTCAAAAAATATAAGGATCTTTGAGCCTGCCATAGAACTGTTGAGGAAGCTACCATCAATTCCAGCTATATTGTCAGGATCAACAGACACAAGATTACCGAGATTTTTCAACCTCAATCTTGCAACAACTGGACAAGGAAGGAGAAAGTACCTGGATATTTCTACCCCACCTTCCTCCATACAACCTTAATAATTAGTGTCTTAGATCCATCGATATGACGGAAATACAACCCGTCTATTCATGTGAGTTTAACGGCAACCAAACAAGTTTATTTATTACGTAGCTTGGTGCTATCGGTAGTGAGGTCAGAAAATCTTTAACTTTGAACACTCAGTGCCCGATTTCAAAGATAGTGCTGCCATCTCTCTTAGAACATTAGGCTATATTAATGACAGTTACCTCTGCTTGAAAAATGCTACAGTAGTCTAAAACTATGCTTGAAAGAGAGCCCTTTACGGAAAGCTTCTTCTCCAATCTTCCCACTGAATTTTGACTTATCCATGAGAGCGCTCACTGCACATCTTCTCCAGCGGCTTCGCCACATCCACATCTATCTCATCGATATGTGAGCAGAGAAAACACTTTAAAAGCTATAGGCTCTATAAAGCGGTGATCTAAATATTCATAGATGAAGTTGTAGAAGGAGAGAAATTCAGAATGTCCCAGTCTGGACTCTTTCCAGTACCCTTAGTCCTACAACGGCCTTCGCCGCACGTAAGTTTAACAATGTTTCAAAATAGTTTTCGTAAAAAGAGAACAAAACATCTTCCAGATGTCTAGATCTCTAATTATTCTCTTCTAAGACTTTACTATGGCTTCCTATTGTTTCTCCTGGAGTGATTTAGCTATTTTTCAGAATATTGGACTCACATTGTAGTTGTGTTAGATCAAGAAAATGAAAGAGGAGTGAAACTATCTATACTTTAATGTGTTATAAAATCATAGCACTCCGTCGATTTGATTCGCACCTTGTGTTAGGGTTTAGATATCAGGAAGGATCGGTTATTCTACTGTGTGCAAACCATTAGATCTGTAGCCAGCCCTTTTACCTAACCGTACATACCTAAGTATATCGCATATACATTTATAAATACCAAAAAATTTTATCTTTTTTTACCTAATGGGTCCTAAATGTGTTTCTAAAAGGATATACATATTAATGTAGTATTTTGTTTTGATATATGTATGTATGCCAATTTTTAATTTCGTGAGTGTATAAGTTGCATACCTGTAAAGAAAAGAAAACAATAAAAATTATTCTTTGTTAATGAAATGAGTGAAATAGAAATACAACTTATTCTAGATATTTGTAAGTCTACAATATCACAAGAGAAGGATTCTACCATATCAGCGAAATATCAAGAAGTTAAGACTAGTTTATTCTTACACACTAATAAACAAAAAGTTCGCTTATTTTAAAGTAAAGTTGACAACTGCAGCTAACTTCGCTCAAAATGCAAAGCAGGCATGACAATTGACAACGGCTGCGACAATGATAGTGACAATTGAAGCATAATACTTTTTTGTCATCAAAGATTTCTCACGCTAAAGCTAAGTCGGAAAGATAAGAAGTCAATTTTGTTATACTTTTTTTTTGTTTTTTTTTTGTAAAATATCAACAATAATATAAATAATATCGATGTTTGATTGTCAAACATCACTAAAGGAACAACAGGCTTTGACAATTGAATTATTGTTGTTAAATACCTCAAAGAAAGTTTGATTTTACTTCTGCGATATTTTGACACTCGCTTGCAAAGAGACGAATATTAAGAAATTTATATAATCGCATTTACTTTTATCTACCAAAGGTAATACTATTCATTAATAATTCAAATAACCAGCCATAGTTCTTACTCTCTGGTTGCAACTAGATAATAATTTGAAAAATTTGATTTTAGTGGATAAATAAATAAATAACGACATTTATCTTCCAATAAATGTACCGTTGTTCGCATTTAATTTTCGGGCAGAACTTGTATTCATTCTCAATAACAATTCGTTCTTTAATTGAATTACTTGCGCTTAGATTTAGATTTTTCACAAAATGAATTAAATATTCACTTGAAGCAAATCGATTCAATTTGAATTTTATTAAATATTTAAATTATTGAATATTTCATTGTCAGTATGTAAAGTGAATATGCAAAAATACTATTAATATATTTTGCCTTTTATACTCTTTAAAAAGTAACGACCAACTCACAGTATGAGACACAAGAAACTACTAAAATAACATCAGCTGATACAGTAACAATGACAAAACGTTCGACTGTGAAATTTGCCGATTTTGAAAGTATCGTAAAATGATCGTATAATCGAGATCCGTATATTCGTGTTCAAGAAACAATCGCGCCTATCACAAAACTGCGGCAAAGACGTATCCCTTTCGATAGAGTTTGGTTCCAGCAAGATGGAGCAATTGCACACATAGTCAGACCGGTTATGGCGGAGCTCCAACGAAAATTTGAAATCAAATTAATATCAAGAAACTCCGTTTTCCGATCGCTCTTAAGGTCACCTGGACTGACTGCACTAAAGTTTTTTTATGGGGTTATATCAAGCAAGAGAGTGTACAAAACAAAACCCAGAAATCTGACAGCATTGAAACAGTCCATTAAATTGATAGTTCAAATGGTGTGATCGCTTTGATTTGTCTACTAGTTTTCCATACATTTCTCCGTATAAGGACCTTCAACTTTTTGGATTATATAAACAATGTATAGTAATACTTATTGGCGATTCAAAAACCGTCTAATATATCAGATAAACTGTATTTTGAAACTTGTTAATTTGAGATTATTTTAACATTTATTTTGTAGTAACATGGGCAATAGTGAAATAGAAATTTAAAAACTGAAAAATCGCTTATGCGGGAAATGTTCTATGGATCATTTTTGACATATATGTCTACTGGTCCAAAACCAGTTCCGAACAGTACACTTTTAACTTTGTTCGTCAATTTTTTAGTTATCCAAATGAAATTTAATACGTAGGTATATCACTGAGTCGAAACCAGTTTTAAGTCCATAATCTATTAGGCAATTATTTTGGAATGATCCGTACATCAATTCTCGCATACGCGATTTTAAAGAGAAAAATCGATGCGCTCTTAAATAAATACCCACTAACTTTGTCCCTTAAAAACTTATATCGATTATAAAGATATATCTCCCTTCAGAAAAAAAGAAAAAATCAGAATTAATTTAATTTAAGACAAAATAAATTTCGATTACCTTTTTTATCACATTAAAGTTCGAGGCAACTTTCTAAACCTAAATCTGTGCGTATTATATTTAAATAAGAATTTCACTCGAAGGAGCATCTACGATTTTACCATTTCCAGTTATTATAGTATACACAGCAGTTCATTTACAATGTAATTTTCACGTGTTTATGTAATATAAAAAATAAATTTATTTATGCATTCATACATATATACATATGTATTTATAAGTATATGCATAGGTGTGCGTGCGCGCTTAATGCCAGTAATATAATTTCTTTCATGCTTTCAATGGCGATTTATGTATTTCAATTAAACTTAATACATTGGTTACGAATCCAATTGACGCAGTTGGTATTCAATTTTTTCTGGTCACAATGCAAGCGACTTATTAACGTGTTGGCTTCAGTTTGCTGTGACATATTTTACTATAAAAGAGGGTGATTCACAATTGTTGAGTAAAATTTGAAAAATTTTAGACAATCAGGTGAGTAAAGTTAACATTTTGATATTAAAAAATAAAATATTTAAATTTTTTAGCATACACTTAGGCACAGATGAGGCTTGTTTACAAGTGCCGAGCCTGTGATGAGATTTTTTAAAATGTAAATTTAATTAACTATTCACCTAAAAAGTGAAATTTGCTTAGCAAGTTAAATTTTGCATTGCTAAATTTTGCAGCATAAATTTAGGCGCAATGAGTGACTGAGAATATATTGAAAATTTTTAAATAAAATATGTAAAAATTCGATAGGTGAATTGAAATTAAAAAAAAAACGAAAAGTTTAATAGATTTTTAGTATACATTTAGGCGATTTTTCTGAATGTGTATATATAATATATTGAAGGAAAAGCGAATTCGCAAATAGGGCGAATATATTGTGAATATTTGGGAGAAAAACTTAACTACACCAAATGAAATTATGTTAAATGATATGTCCTCTTAATTTAACAGCATAGATTTAGGCGCGAGCACAGTTTTTTGGCAAGTGCCAAGCATGCGTTATAGATTTCTAGAATCCAATTGGAAGATATTAACTAGGTGAATTAAATTAGCTTTAAAAATAATTTGTTTTGAATCTTATAGCATAGATTTAGGCGTAAATGGGAAAAACTCGCATATACTTAGAACATGTTGAAACTTTTTGGTATAAAATATGCTACATTTAAGCCAGATGGATTGAAATTTATCTAAAACCTGAAATTTAATAATTTTTAGTATACATTTAGGCGATTTTTTTCATAAATATGTAAATATCTTATTTTAAATGAAGCATTTAGAAGCAGGGAGATTATGTTATGCGACTAAGCATGCGTTTTTAGAAAAAGATAGGGAGATATAGTTAATTAGGTGGATTAAAATTTGAATTCGATACTGTTAAAATGTACTCCTTTCTAAACTTTATGTCAAATATTTATGCGTAATTAAGTATTATTGATCTCCAGTATATGTATATCATATTGAATAATTGTGTATTAAGAGAAAAAAAAATCTTACAAGGAGGATTGTAAGGGGTCAAAAACCAATTTTTAAGAAATTTGCAGTATTATTTTTATAAAAACGTATTTTAAATAGAATATTTAATAGCGAGGGCATGTTGAAGTAATTTTGAATCAAATTGGCATTAATATCTATTATTTTAGCATATATTTAGGCGCATTATTTCGAGTTTTCAGCTCCTAGTGATGAAATGTGCATGCATTACTGATTTCCTCACTAAACCGCCATTGTGAATCGCCTCATTCACTTATAGCCCTCGTTCGGGTAATCGTTGATACGTTTTCGCAGGCGAACGTGTGGATTCTTGATTATAAATGATTTACCCGCTTGGTCGACACGACACACCGTGCGTGCGCTTGTGCATATGACTTTTGTGGTAATTGTTATGCGATAATTGTATTAATTTTGCATTGCCGTAAAATTATCCTACATCTGTTTGGCTGCCAGTTGCACGTGCCACGCACACTAATACGCTGACGCATGTGACATTTACCAACACATACACGCACTAGCTCGTGCGCTGCCTATCTTAGCTTGAACAGGCCGGGTCCTGCTGCATGTGTGAATGTGTGTTGGTGCGTGTTTGTGTGCAATTTACGATAACTTTTTATGCGTTATTTTATTTATTATTATTTTTTTGCGTTTTAATTTGCCATTGTAAATGTTTTTTAACTCACTATCGGCGTTTTTGTAATGGCACTTGTTTTATAAATTCGTGCATATGTCAGTGAAAAAAACGAGTCATTCATTCACTCAATTTCATTTAAGTGTAATTTTTAATTAAAAATGTCAGCTATAACTGGATTGAAAATTATGCAAACACACAAACACATGCATACACACACATATCGATTGTTCTACAATAACAAGCAATTATGTCAATCGTTTGATGTTGAATGCACCCACACATACATACACACAGATGCATATATGTGTAAGAGTATGCGTGAGTTGTTAATAATTGTGGCATTGTGGAATAATTAATTAAATCACAGGGGAGAAATATGAATTTTAGATAAAAGGCCAAGCTGCATGTTTCATGTGTTTTTGGTTTTCTCCTACAACTGAATATTTGTTGTAATTATATATTGATTTTACAATGTGTGCGTGTTAGAGATAATGCACTTTAGGTTAATAGCATATTTTAGAGAAATGTTGAAATTTAGTTGTAGTTCTTTAATTAATCATGTATGAACGGACTAGCATATTGAAGAAAAAATTGAAGAAGGACAAAATATGGACACCTAGGGATCTATAGATGAAGTGAAGAATGCTAAACTCAAAAAAGTGTTTAACTATACAGACGAGGTGAAAGTTCTGTTATTAAGTACATATGTATATATAGAAGTTATAGGAAATATTTAACCGATTTTATCAACACTAATTACAAGCAAACACTGTTATTAGCAAGCGATGCTTTCTTAACTTCATTGCTCATATATAGATACCGGTATATACGGAATATAGTTAACATGAAGATCAAAAATATTTATACTAGGTATTAAGTAAGTAGAGGTATTGGGGCTTAAGTAAGTTGCGACTCGATTTTACCGTTTTTTGATGCAAAGGCTCCCTTTTATAGATTTTCAGCAAATTTCAATAATATTGGGTAGTCGAAAAAGTCTTTTCGTAAGATATACTCCAACGCAAAGTAAAAAGATATTCAATATTTTTCCAAAAGAAGTCTTTTTTTCTATAGGCGCGATCAGCTTACACTTAATGGAAGGGAGACCGACCATTATGCAACAACAGTTTTGTCTTTCCATAAGCTAAACATTGCACAAAATCTGGATAAATGGATATCAAAACACATGAACCGAATCATTTGTCAATCTACTGATGGCGTCAGCTAACTCCACACCAAATGGTATTTAAATAGCTTCAGCTGTTTAGTCGCGAAGAAATAACAAACATACACACTAACACAAACTTTCGCCTGTATAATAACTGTGTGATAGTACTCGTAAACCGGTCATAAAAGGTTTTCCCGTTACCTGGAATAATATTCCATATTTCATATCTCGTTAAATTAAAAAATGTTCTACACAATGACTTAATACTGATCGTACAGTTTGTTTTGCAGGTATATGCTGTAAAGGTCTGATATCGGCGGTTTCAACAAATGAGTAGCTTCTTGGGGAAAAAAGCACTGAAATATAACAAAATAGTTCCTTTTCTGAATTGAATATTTACTGTTAATGAAAAGTAGGTCGCTGCGACACTGTGATGATTTTGCTGATGTTGAGTTTTCCTCAAGAGCAGCTGATCAGCTTTTTGCAACTAGGGACTAAGTTTTTACAAGAGTGGCAATGTGAAGTTTTTTTCAAATAAAATTGAATTATATAGGATCATTCTAACTATGCCATAATGCAAAAGAATGGACTTATTTTTAATAACAAATTCTTCAGAGCTCTCTTTTCTATGCTTCTACCATATGTTGAAAATAATATAGTTAAGTAGATTTGAGATAACTTTGGTCACGCTACAAATCATTAAAATCGCTAGAAGAGGGGATTTGTTAAGTACTATTACCTATTTCCAAGAATATACTACCCATTTGTTATGAAGGGAGATAATTTTAAAGTTTGCAGACATAGTGGAGCATATTTCTGGCGTAAAATAAGGGAAACGTACAACCTCAATTGTCTGAGAATGTGAGTTTACTTCACTATTGTTTTCTCCAAGCAACTAAAAATGATGACAACAGTAACCGTCCTTGCGTGGTTCGGAGCAGAACTGCTCGCGAACGCATTCACAAAAATCCCTAACAAAACGGAAAACTGGGTCAATGCAAATGCATGTATCGAACAACACATTGTCAAGACTGATGTCATGATGATGATCTCTACATGAGAGCCTACCATCAACTGCTCATCTTCTGATAAGCCGTGAAGCGAATTCAGCTCAACAGATGGTAGTGGCTTCTGGAGCTGCACGCGGTAAATGGCCGTGTAAAAATCCTTTTTGTAGATCAATGAAATACACTGTTGAAGACATTTTTAATAAGCAAAACTAGAAAATCTGCGCAGAAGCTTCATACGTATGGTGGTGAGCCTCTAGAAAAAGCGTTGAGGGATGTATTAGAAGGCGTGGTAAAGCACCACTGGTGGTGCACCAGCCACGGTGGTTTAAAAGCAACATTCATGGTTTCAAAGTTGCAGATGCTTTAGAGCCTGGGAAACCAGATTTGAATCTATTGAAATACAGTTTGTGGTCAATGTTGAAGAGCATAGCCTATTGGAAATTAGACAGAATTTTGGAGATTCGAAAAAATAGATGGTTCGAGCAGCGTCGTCAATACAAACATAACTGTGCGTGCTGCTATTGAGCAATGGTTTCAGAACGTGTGTGAAAAAAAATATTGAGCATTTTGAATAAAAGTATGTATATCGTGTACTTAATCTATATAAGCGTTAATAAATTTAATTAATTTCAATAAACATTTTTTTTCCATTTTATAACTGGACTAAATATATCGCATTTTCAAATTCCCAGCGTTCATTTTATTTCAACCTAAGGCTTAAGTTAGCTCCCTAAGGCACAGAATGTTATAATACTATTTCAAAATAGGGTTATCTAGTAAAATGTGCGGAAAGGCTTACAATATTACCATTTGTAATAAGACTGAATTTAGCAGAAAATTGCTTGAGGAACTTGAATTTAAGTTGCCTTTTTATCTTCTCTCAGAGAATTATCACTTTGAGCATATAATTCTAAAAGAAAGAATTCGCACTTACATACCCAAATAAATATATTAGGGTGGGTACAAAAAAGCAAATATTTTTTCTTACGCTTGGTACTCTAAAAAATAGTAAAGCTTTTTAGAAACCTTCAAAAAAGTCTCTCTAATAGAAGCTCTTAATTGTAACTGGAAGGTCCCTTGCCTTGCAGCTATCTATTTTTTTCTTACTGGCAGATAGAAAAATTAAATAATCGCTTCAGAGATTTCTTGAAAAAATTTCTCGTTTCATAGATTTTGTTGGAAATTGAATGCTCTTGAAAAAGTTCTTATACGATTTTCGGGTATGCACTTCTTTAACCCAACCTTATGTATGTATAAGTATATATGCTTAATATGTGTATACATATCTGCATAACTTATGAGCTGAGCGCCACTGCACAAAGAATTTCCAAAATCAAATTTGCATAAACTTTAAAAAAGCCGGCGAAAAGATAGAGACCTTCCCCAAAGGGCTGAGTAGCAGCCAAGCAGAAAGAATTAAAATGGGCAAACAGTGCGAATCCAATGCAAACATTGGAATAATTTTTCAAACCTTTTGAAATTACAAAATAAATAAAAGCAGAGCAAAACAACAAAAAGAACTATACCCCGGTTTTTATCTCCATTTTTTCTGATTAAGTTCTCTTTTTGGGGGAAAATGCCGAAAATGAAATTGAAGCAAAAATTTGTGAACTACGAGTGGCAGGCATTAAATATTTCAACGTCGCCAGAGACGCAAACATTTCTTAGTAGCAGGCGAGCTGAATATACATGAGTTTGTGCAGGCTTAGAAAGCTTAGAAAGAGCGAAGAGCGGTATGTATTTTCTACATTTCTATGTCAGTTGTTGAAATTGAAATTATGCCAACACAGTTGGAATATTAATAAACCTCTAAAACATAATATAACTGTAATATGCATTACTTGGCGATTTTCAGAATCGACAATATGCGGCAACCCTTTTCACGCTGAGTGAGCGCCTAAAATGCGGCAATAACGGAAAATGAAATTTGTACGCGTTCAGCAAATAACGAAACGGAAAGTCGACAGAAAAGGACTTAGTCGCAGCTTAGCTAAATTGTAGAAAATAGCAAGTTAAAGACAGGCAAATGTAGGTTAATATGCTTTTAGGCGCACGCCCTTGCTTTGGCGTTCAAATGCGAACAAAATTGTTTATTACGGTTGAATATTCGAATCGATGCGGGTGTTTGTGTGCGTAATGCATGCTTTTGCCTATTCAAGACTCCAAGTATAAGATTTATGACAATTTTCCGTTTTCATTTGCATGCAAAATATTTGTATTTGAATTTTGCCTAGACAAGCAATTTTTTGGCAGTTCATTGGAAATGGTGGCAAGGCAGAGACGTAATTTTCGAAAAATGCTCTTCAAATAAACTTTGTTTTGCAATATTTTTTTTGCTTACTTTTCTATTTCTGCTTCCAACGGAAATTGCCGGCAAAGTCTATTACTAAGTCAAAACAAAAAAGTGACTCTCCAGACTTAGTTAGTTTGCTGCGGCAAGCTGCATTGACTTGCCACCGTTAAGTCGCAAAAGTTGCACGCATGCAGCAAATATTTATGAAGATCTGCCGAAGCTGCATAGAAAAACAACAACCGTAAGAACAAAATATACAGCACATCAGCGAAAAAGTCGAAACAAAAAGATTTAGAAGTTTTTCAACTTTTGAGTTTCGCCGTCGACCTCAGCGCTTGAGCGAAAATCAGGCACTCGCTCGCAGCCGGCAGCCAGGGCTTGGCGCGACCTACAATCCACGCGTCGTAAATAAAGTTATGCGAACGAGTATAGAGATGTTCGGGGCTGACGGCGGAGGCCGAAATGCGGCAGAATAAGGGCTCAGTTTGTAGGAAATGCGCCGGTAATCTGTTTTGAGAGAAGTTGTGAAAAACTCGGTACCACAAATACATACATGAATATATATGTACATCGTGTTTTAGATGTCCACGCCTGAAATATTTTAGATTTAGAGGTTTTGTGATTTTGGGGAATTTTTGTCCGATGCACTGAGATATGTTCAAAATTTTTTATATAAAATATATCTGAAGGCAAATATTTCAGATTAAAGGCTAGCTTTGTAAAACGTTGACACTAATTTTTTTTTTCTTAAATCTCAGTCTCATCAAAACTTGGTTTGGTATTGAAAAAAAATCTATTTTACTATATAGTTTTAGTCTTCCAGAAAAAAGAACACATTTTTTTTATCAGCCTTACAACTTAAGGTAGGTTAGGACTGATATCTCATTCTACTGTCGCCTCTCTGAACCACCTCTGATGAAGTTCATCAATACACAAAATTTAAACTGTGCAACCTCCAAAATATCATCAACCCTCGACCGATACGACTCTTTTCCTATATAAAACCTTGCATTCGCATAGAAAACGTTTTATAGTTTCCTTTTTTTCTACCCCTTGACAGGTTCTATAATAGTCATTATATAGTAATCATAGTATGCTGGAATTTCTGTGTTAAACAGTGACCTATTGGCACTGGTACTAGAGTTTTTACATAATTCCCTTCAAATTGTAATAGTCGGTTTGGGCGGCCCACTTTAAGCAAGTTCGGGATAGACTCCAACGAGACTCGACTTTATATAGATAGAATGCTTGCCGATTAAATATATAAAAGTAGTCAACGAGATATATACCATAAGTTCCTTTCCTTTTTCGAAGCCTATTTGTAGCGTAGTGACTGTTCTGGTCAGTTCATCTGCTCGCAGTTGCCATCAAAATGTTCTGGAACCCATTGCAGGCTTATCTTGTTATAATATAATGTTAGACCCACTAAGAGATCAAACAATGCTTTCACTAAATTGACGAAACTATGAGAGACTTTAGTGATTTAAAACACGCTTCACTATCTGTTTATACAAATATATCCTTTGTTGTGAGAACATTCTTTGTCATAACAATAAGATTTTTCTTAACTGCTGTGATCTCTGCTTGGAAGTTACTTCAGTGGTCTGGTAAACCGAAAGCGATGTTAGTATCTCGTTTTGCTGAAAAAATACCACTTCCAACTCGATTATCTAGTTTGGCCAGTTTGAATGGTTAACCTTGCGCTTTTATGGTGAAAGCACACAGACAGTTGCTTATAAAAATGAAAATTTCTTGTGATAATTTCAGCGCAAAATAATGAGGAATTAACATTTCCAATTGTGTGAAGTATTCTTGGGACAATTGCCAGTTTGAGAATTGTTAAATCATAAGTTGAATAGCGCAATATGGTATAGGAGTGTTTTACTTCCAGTTTGGTAAGCTCGATAACAGTTTTTGGAACTTAATAAAAAATTTTAAGGGACCACACACCCATAGATCTCATATGATCAGCCTTTGGTCACCCACGACAATAAATAATGTGATAGAAATGTGCTCTGATAACATTTAGTAAAATATTTTATTTTTTTATTAGAGAAATAGCAGTGTTCTTAGTTAAATTTATCGCTACATTTTCATTCACTAGCCCTTCTCTCAGTAGCTAATAGGCACTACAAGTAAGTTTGGCTAAACAAAAGTGTTGTTGCTGACCAGAAAAGAGTTCATCATTTAATATTGACCTCTTCAAGGGTTCTCAGAGGTCTTTGAAAAATTTGTTGTTCTTATAAAAGCATTTCCATTTTCTATCATTAATAAGTTTTCCTTCAGAAATTAATATATATTCCCGGGTTAAATAATTTGAATTAACAAGAGAAATCAGATAAACTGGTTGAAGTGTAATTTCTCCTGAGCAGTGTTAAGGCAGAACAATTTTTCATTTCTATTAGATAGCTCAAAGCAAAAGATATGAGTCGTTGAGTTGTTTACAACTATAAGAAAGCCAAGTGGAGTAGGCTGAAAGATGTGCGAGTATATGTGAAAGCAGAGAGTCTGCACAATAGTTCCCGTGGAACAACCATCTGATCTAATTCGATCCGGATCTATGATTTTTGCATTTTTTTGCTGTTCATGAGGTCAGAGTCCCATATTTTTGAACACTGATTCTTATGTAGAATTTAACGAGGAATCGAATGCAAAAGTCAATTTTGAAAAAAAGTTGGTGGAAAAGCACAAAAAACCGGGTTTTCGGAAAAAAATGTTTTTTTGGATTTTGAAAGTTTTTTTTTGGATTTTGAAAATATTTTTATCAGAAAGCCGAGATTTTTTTACATAAAATTGGGTAACGTAAAAATTTTTTCACTCAGTTTTGAGGTCGTTAAAAAATAAAAGAAATAGTCATTTTTTTGTTTGATCTCAATTTGAATTGCGCGCCAAAAAACAATGGAGCAACTTTGACCACTAAAAAGTTAACAGATATTCTTCTTTTGGTCTATATTATGATATTCCAAAGTTTGGTCAAAATCGGAGAACCACGGGTACAAAACCATGTCGCCAATTGATGGAATGGCCCATACATTTCTTTAATATATACCAACATTGAAAATGTTTATAGTCATATTCCTGACCATCGGAGTTTCCAATAGTATTTATAGCTATTAGAAGTGAAACCTAATGACGTCGTAAAATGAGCACTGAATACGATGAACGCAGTGTGCGCCAAAAAGCGGATGTTACCGACGAAAACAAAGTTCGCAAAATAATTTTGGATAACCCTAAAGTGGAGTTGTTCGAGATCGCCGGCACTCCATAGATATCAACTGAAAAGGAAGTGCTGTTTCACTAAGAAAATGTACCTTATCACAAATCAGTAAAAATCACGCCAAAAACCATGATTCGGACTTCGAATTGCTTTCTCATCGATAGTATTCTCCAAAGACGACTGGAAAGTCTTAATAGTCGTATATCACCCTTGAAGAGAACTATATTGAATAAGAGTAGGAAGAATACTCCCAAAAAAATGTGTTTTATAGTACTATATTAGGCCGGAGGTTTTTTATTTCACTTGTAACAGTATATCTAATATCCTTTTATGTCAAGTATGGACTTTATTCCTCTTATTCCTTCCTAAATTAATTATATTCACAACCACCTGAAATTACTTGCTTCCATTTTCTCTCGGTGCAACACAAAATGATTTGCCTCTTTATAAAAATGTGCTTATTAAGGTCAATGGCACCCCACATACCCTTTGAAATTATACTTTTTTGAACACACACAAACTTCGCAGCAAATCAAATGCGTGTGCGACGAAACTTGCAAGTTTCTCTGCTTGAAAGCGCAAAAAAGAAATCAGGATTGGCTGCTCTCACAAGCAGGAAATACAGTTTTCCCCAGAGCCGCACAGGAACGACGAACTTGCGGAACAACTCGTCATACTCGGCGTGAATTTGCGACTTTTTCGCTGACATCAGGGGAAATATGAAATATCGTAGGGAGAATAATAAGTGTAAAGAAAATAGGGAAAAAACTTGCTTAAAAAAAGAACAAAAACAAAAGAGCAAGAAAAGCCGCAAAAGAATCTTATAATTTCAACTTCATTGCACTTTGTTAACAAAAGTTTTGTAAAGAAAATTGTCAGGCGCAAAAGCAGCAAAAAGCGGCACACAGGCGCAGTTATATCGATGTTTGTATGTATTTAGACACACGCGCACATTTTTGAAAAAAAAGTTCAGTTGGAAAAGTTTGATATTTCTCTAACACACGTACATACATATATGTATAAGTTGGCTTATTTTTGCTGCATCCCGTGTTTCTGAGTTGTGTGTTGGGTTTCAACGGAAACTCGATTTATTTTGCATATTTACAGCTAATTTCGGCTGACACAATTTCCAATTCCAAATTCTAATTCATAATGCACATAAGTCATAGATATACGCATATGTTACGATAAACACTCACACATAGCTACATACACACACACACCCCCACGCCAGATAGCAAAACTATTATTTCCGCTTTGAAAAGTTTTGCTGTTGAAGGAAACGCCAACAACTCGCTGCTGTGCTTTGCGTCGCTCTGCGACTAACTGTAGTTTGCCGCTGTGTTTGTGCCGGACCCAGTCTACGCACGTGTGTGTGTGTTTGTTAGCGAAAGTTATTTACGGTATGCCGTATTGCGAAGCAAGGAATGTTGAAATTTATGCGGCTGGTGTTTGGCTGCCTGAAATAGGCGATAAATGTAACTGTACAACTATTTCCGGTTGCGTTTAAATTTGTTGTTGCGAACTTTGTTTTTGTTATCGCTCTAAGCGCATATATTATTATTGAGAGCGCTGCTGTTGTGCCACGTGCAATTGTGGTGAATTAGCTGCATTTTTAAGCGGTTTACTTGGCATGCCGAAGCATAGTTTTAGGGGCGTGAAGGCCAAGTTGTTGTGAGAGTTGTGGTTGTGAGGTGTTGCATTCACGATATAATCAAACAAATTAAAATAAATTTCAACACTAAGCGAGGAAATTATGTGTGGTGTATTATAGTTACAAGTACAGTCGTGTCTTCAAATAGTTATCTTATTTGGTGGAAAGCATACTATCGCTCAATATAATAAGGGTGTAAGTAAAACTTATGCCTCATACACTATTTGATTTTTTTTAATATGGTTCATAACAATTTCTCCCGGATTATTGTCACAATTTATCCATACAGAGATTTGAACACTTTTCCCCTAAAGTCATCTTTAATATCATCAGTTTATTGGCCTTCAAAACAAAAAGCCTCGAGAGAAATGAATATATCAATTTACTATTATCATAAGTTATGCTCCTCACATATGGCAACCCTAAGCAGAAATTTTTCTATATGTCGGTTAATATATGACTTAACTAAGCTATTAAGTCGTTGGGTTGACCCTCTTAGTAAGAAGAACGAAGTATCCACTTGATCAGCTAGGCAGGCCGGTTCCTCATGATGCTCAAAATTCTAGACTTTGGTCAACGGACCCTCTTAGACCTACAAAGAGTTTTGGACTTTTCACATATTTGTGAAAACAAGAAAGCCAATTCAATAGGTTAGTCAAAGATATGTCTGACTCTGTCCCTCAACTATAGGTGGGGACTTATCGAGCCACTCAAGTGTGTTCGCATGCTACTGAGATTCCTGAGCAACCATAGTCTGTTTTCTATCGAAGCTTTTAACATAACCTGTGGTCCCCGAATCCACCACGAACCTCTGCTGGTGCTGGTGATTATGTTAAGCGGAACGCAGGCAATATCGACCTTAACCCGCCAGCCATTTCTGTATGATATGACGGAATATCTTTATCTCCAGTACAGGGTTCAACCAAATCCATAAATTCTTCAGAGTATAGATTCCCATTTCTGTTTCAATGTGTATATAAAAAACTGCCACATTTGGGACCACATTAAAGTGATTCAAGAGCTATTATTTCATCCAAAAAAACAACGATTTGGTGTGGTTTATGAGCCGATAGAGTTATCAATCCATATTTCTTCAAAATTTATGCTGCGAAGAAGGTAACCGTCAACCGTTAATGCGCCATGAAAACCTACTATTTAATGCCTGAAATTGAAGCTCGTGATCTCGGCGACATTTGGTTTCAACAAGACGGCATCACTTTCCCCATATCACATCAATCAATGGATTTATTGGGAGAACACTTCCGTGAGCAGACAATTTCACGTTTTGGGCCAATCGGTTGGCCACCAAGATCGTGTGATATCACGCCGCTATACTTTTCATGTGTAAAGTCTGAGGTATAAGCGGAGAATCCCACTTCGTTTCAGAACTTGAAGCTAAACATCACGCGTGTCATTCGCCGGTTTCCAGTCAAAATGCTAAAACGAGTCATGGAAAATTGAACTCAACTGATGGACCATCTGAGACGTAGCCGTGATCAACATTTGAAGGCTATAACCTTCGAAAAATAAATGGCAAAGATTTTTTTTTTTTCGAAAAATTTATATTGAAGTTTCGGTGATTTTTCTTTAAAAAAGTACTGGACCTCGATGATGGCTCTTTAAAAAAACAACTATAGCTGATAGGAGGAACATTTTTTTACGTCTAAATATCAAACTGAAAGCCATCCCTTATATTACGAAAAATAAAGTCGAAAATATTTGAAAAATTTATGTCTGGCTATGGGGAATAGTATAAGTATGCATATATACATACATATGCACATTTCAGTATTCTTTGATTTTGTGACAAAAATCAACTAATAATTTTCAATTATTGATTTAAATTTGTTTTCAATATACATATGTATATTGAATAATCATTCAAAAACTATTGTAGACTTATATACATATATGCATATACATATTCATATAACAATATATAAACTACATATGTATTATATATATTACCCACTTTTCAATTTTATTACAAAAACTAAGCAAAACTACCATTCTAACAACAGCTACTCGTGCGTTTCATACAGGCAAACTGTGATTTATGCGAAAATGGCACACAATATAAACGGATTTCACAGCAGATAAATCTCAATAAAAATTGAATTTTCGTTGGTTATTTATTTATGCAAGTCTTAATTTAATTCTAAATTGTTTTTAATAAACTGCAGTGGACCCATAGACATAAATTCGATAGCGGAAATTTGAATAAAATTTTTACAATAAAACAATTAAAACATTTACAAAACAGGAAAATTAAAGTGAAGATTAATGACGCAAAAATAAATACGCAATATTTAGAAAGGAAATAAAAGAGTTTATTATAAACAAAGTTCTGGAAAAATGTTTGCAAAACTATCAGGTAATAATTTCAGATATCATATCAGAATAGAACTATCATTTGGAAAACATTGAGTACAAAAGAGCCCATTAAATTCAAAATGTTTATTTCCCTTTTATTTATGCATAATTTTAATATCAATTACAAATGCTGAAAACTTCACAAATAAGAGCAATTAGTGGGGTTGGTTATTAAAATTTATGCAACAGTGAGTTTAGACAGAAAAAATATTTTCGAGTTATGTTTTTTAAAAGGTTTGATAACTTTACGCAGTGGGTTCCACTTCTAAAACACATAAAGCTTATGAAAATGTATGTTTGTTTGTTTTAGCTTTACTAAAATATTTTTTAACTATAATTCGTTAAATTTAGAATAATATATGTATTTAAAGTAGTTGCCACATGTTTTAAAATATTCAAAAAATTCTTAATAAACAAGCAAAAATATGCCAACTAAATGGGTTTAAACAATGACTTTTGAAAAAAATATGTTTGAGAAAAGTTGCCACCTGTTTAAAAACCCTTCATTAAAAAATTGTAGAGATTTTTTGTTCGTTTGTTTTCTTTTTACTAAAGGAGATCTTTTCGATAATACGTTAAATTTTGGATAATATATTTTTAGTGGTTGCCACCTATTTAAAAATATTTAAAAAAAAATTAATAAACAAACAAAAAGATGCCAACAAAAGCAACAAAATGGGTTTTAAAAATTCAAATTTTAAACAAGAAGCAGAGTTGCCACCTGTTTAAAAAACCTTCATTAAAAAAATTTTATAGATTTTTACTTTGTTTGTTTTATTTTTACTAAAGCATATCTTTTCGATAATTCGTAAAATTTTGGATAATATATTTTTAGTGGTTGCCACCTATTTAAAAATATTAAAAAGAAATTAATAAAAAAACAAAAAGACGCCAACAAAACCAACAAAATGGGTTTTAAAAACTCACATTTTAAACAAGAAGCAGAGTTGCCACCTGTTTAAAAAAATAAAAAAAATTTATTAATTTGATTTATTTCAAAAAAGAGGTGTATGCAAGGTTGCCACAAGTTTAAAAAAATTTCATTAACAAATGTATTTTTTAAAAGCACAACAAATAAAAGCGGTTTGAGAAAATTTTCAGATAATTTTGTAAGGGTTGCCCACAGTTTAAAAAAACTTTTTAAAATTAACTACTCAAATATATTAAACCAAAAAAAATTAATGAGGTTCAAAAAGTATTCCAAAAGATATTTTAAAGAGTGTTGCCACCTACTCATAATATTTAGCAAATTGAATAATTTAATTTCTGCATCGAAGTACGCGCCTGCCGTTTTCAAACAGTAACACATGCAAGACTGTTGAACAAAACGCCATCAAAACTAAGTTCTCCACAAGATGTAGATGGCCAATGAAGTAAAGATCACTTAAAAGGTCACATAAGGTTTACAACAAAATATCAAGTCAAGTAAATGTATCTAATGTCAAAGGGAACATGTCTTGAATAGACTAAAACAACAAACTAATGGTCCGAAACATATCAAAAAGTTTGTCAAGGAGTGGTTTTGAATCAATGCATTTGATGATTCCTGACTATGGCCAAGGAGGATTTTGATGAATTTAACCTTAAAATGTTAATAAATTGTAGGAATAAATCGAAGAAACTTAATTAAACTTAAAATTAGCCAAGACCTGTCAAAACCTCATGGACTCGTTAAATAAATAACACATTCCATTCTTTATTGGAACCTCTTTTTCTTCTAAGCAATAAACATAAAGATGCCTTTCTATCAGCAGTTGTTCCTCTCAGAAAATATAACTATTTCGACCTCCTGTACTTGAAATTGAAAAAAGAACTGTTAATTTGCCATAAAAGCTGCTGAAGTCCTTAGAATTGTAGCCAAAATGAAAATTATGGCTGACATTTGCCTAAAGAAAGCGTTTCGATTTAGTCCTCTTAATTCATTTAAGGCTTGACTTCACTTGTTTCGTAGACATTTCTTAAGGCAAAATATTTCCATAAAATATGCTAATACCAAAATGAAGAAAATATTCACATTTTCCGTGAAATATAGCATATTTAATCACTTTGTCTTTGAAAAACTTAAGCTGATTTAGCATATTGGCAAGGAAATATTTGCTTGACCAAATTCTAAATAATTCAAATTTATCATAGAAAAGTTGGTGGTACATTAAAAGCCCTTTAGCAGCAAACTTACGTTTTAAATAATTTATGCAGCACGAATTATTTAAACCTAATTACACATAAATATATTTAGAAACCTTGTAAAATGCACCAAAACAAATTACCTACAAAATGCTTAATGTTTCGCAAATAAATATGATAATATGCACAAAACATTTATTTAAATTTTATATTAAATATTATTAGGTCTATTCAGCGCTTATTACATAATTTACATTTTACGCATTTATTAGATTTTTTTCTTGAAACACAGTGGTACTCAGTTGTACACTTTGCGACAAAAGTACACTTTCAGCTCCACAATACCCGCTTTGGTAGTGAATGTTGCTTGGTTGAACATTATTGCATTGAGAACGTCCTTAATTTTTCTCAGAAAACTAAACTAAACTAACTAGATGCCTGGCCAACGGGATTTTCACAATTTTCAAGCTGATGAGCTCGCTAGAAAGGGAACCCTTACCTAAATCCCTTTGGGATGGGAAAAAGCAGGCGTTCCCCTGTTTCGTGCCTTCGTTCTCGGTCTCGGTTCAGTAAGTAGCCAGCAGTTGTGGGGTTGCGAAAACCTTCTAGCCCAGAGTGGAACGCAATGGGTCCATGGAAGTACTAGCTCTTTGCATTCATAGACAAAATGATAGGTGTCCTATCAAGTCAATAACATACTGGCACTCACGCGAGACTAAAGATTTTTGAGGACGCAATTTGTCAAAATTGCAGAGAGGAAGATATTGTGGAAACATAAAAACACTTTTTCCTTTACTGTCCGACTTTAGATACTTAAGGCTAAAGTAGAAATATCTCGGTTGACGTACTTTCGACGAACTCAGCGAGTCATCTGGAATAGATATTAGCCGGCTCAATAAATTTGTGGCTGACTTTAGGCACTTAGAGATACCTTAGTCTTCTTGATTTCTACTTCGAAGTTCTGGGCATCACAGCAGACAAAAGTCTCAAGCCGTCCAAGTGGTATTATTCGTGGTCTCAGTAATATCAGCTTTTTTTCCAAACCTAACCGAATTGGATCCCAAAACTATATGCCCGCTTTTCTCCGAACACTCTTTAGTAAGTCCGAGAGAAACTTTCTCTGAAACTGCTGGACTGTTCGACTTTTCATACGATCTTGTTAGAAATACACGTTTGGCAATTCGCGAAGGAATGACATATTTGATAACAATTTGGATTTTTTAAACCACTCTGAAGTGGTATTAGGAAAATATTAAAGTATTACTAAAAATAACGACTTTTTTCGAAGCCACCATTTTGTCGTAAGTAAAAATTGAGACTAGGCTTTCGATTATTACCTATATTAAACTATGCATAGCAAAACTATTTTTTTTTTGATTTTTAGGAAATTTTAAACGGAAAGATCTTCCACACTGCCAGACATATTTTTTGGGTTGTGCTCCTGGAAATCGTTTGCGGAATTTAATGAATTAAAATTTTTTCAAAACGAATCGCGTATAATTAAAGTGCGTTAAATTCTGTAAAAAGCAAATTTTTTATTTTTTTATAAACAAAATTACTATTCAAGATAAGTTTTTTATATAAAACCTCCTTGCGTCCTCACACGTTTTGCATTCAGTGTACAGACATACATATTGCATATAGTTTACCTAAAGGCGCTCTAAGCTTTTAACGAGCAACGCTTTATACGAGTATTGTAAAATTATGCAAACACATTTGCATAAATATGTATGTGTGTGCAGTGCAATTCATTTCAATGCAAATTGCGAATTGCGAAATGCAACAGCAAAATGGAAATAATTCATGTTATTGAGGCAATGAATGACATTACGAATATTGTGCAAAATGTCAATTTTATTATGTGTACACATTGATTGCAGCGAATATATATATGTAAATATATATGTATGTATATACATGTGTTTGTGTAAGTGTAAAATAACAATGTTTTGGCTGTTACATTAATTGGCAACTGCGAAATAATAGAGCATAAACATGAACGCCACTCGACCATTTACAATAATTTATAAACAAAGAGAATTAAATACAACTACGTTCACACTTACACATATGAATATATACACAAGCATACATATTCATATATATATATTGTTGTATTAAATTCATTTAGCATTGACGAGTAAAGTGTATGATCCTGAGGCACTTTACGATTCACAATCGTAATGCAGCCATGTCGAACTTAAAAAATTCATTTGAATTTATTGCTTGAATTAATTTTGTCCAAAACAATGGATAATGAAATATTTCGCTAAAAATTCTACCAAATTGATGTCAGAAATATTAGCGATTATGTTTTGGAAACAGAGTATTGTATAGCATTTCCTCAGCAATTTAGAGTATGTGAACTGCCTCTTGGCTGACTGACTACATTCTAACAAGCATGGATTGCTTTCGTAACATATTTACTCTAGTGGATATTGTGTACGCTAAGACACGCCATAGAGGAAACTCCGTAGACGCTACTTTTGGAGGAGGGTGGAGCAGAATATAGAGGAATACCCGAATGAGTAAAGCCAACGTGCGCAACAATTGAAGCTGTGCCCATCACTTCATTGAGAATTTTTGCAAGGATCTTTGTTTTCGAGCTTGCAAAATTCAACTCGTGCATAAATTGAAGCCGAACGACTACCAAACGCGTCATCACACGTTCACTGAATGAACCCAAAACAAGATGGTCATTGATTCTGATTATCATAGAAAAATTTTGTTCCGCGGTAAAGCTCACTTTTGGCTGAATGGGTACGTTAACAAAGAAAATTGTCTCAAAAAAAGTGATGGTAATCCGCAAGCCCCTTTTTGAAACGCCTTTACAATCATTACCATGGTGCAACCTATGGAAAGAGAGAACCAGTATCTTATATCCATATTGTTACCGATAATAATGGGTTACGCTATAGAGCCATGACTTATGATATTTTTGTGCCTGAATCTTGAGGATATTGATGTGAAAAGCCTTTGGCTCCAATAAGACGAAGTGTCATACAACCAACAGGAGAAATCATTTTATAGAATAAAACTTTTGATGCACGCATTATCTCACGTCGTGGCATGTACCCTGGGCTACAAGAGCGCGAAACTACTAGTTAGGCTAGTTTTTGTAGGGTTAAATGAAGTCGCTTTCCTACTCAGCTAAGACCGAGAAAACTTACGTTTTGTAAGAGAATGTTCGGCGCGTTATTGCTGACATACGCCTCCGATGCAAAAAGTGGTCGAAATTTAGCTTTCTCAGCTGAAATTTATTCGAGGTAGCTGCCAAGATCACCGGCTCGAAATTATTTTTAATTTACATCGGCAAGTCCTTATCATTGCAATTGAGTTAAATTCTTGGCTATAAGATTATTTATTTTTATTTTTACCTAAAAACCATATTTTTAGAAAACACCCTTTATTATTCAAGGATTTCCTCGATTGCCACATAATTTATAATTTCATATTAATATGTTTAGTTTTATGATATAAAAATTCAAGTATAACGCTCGGAGCATATTGAACTACATGCTCTCAAGGCGAACTACAACACCAACAGTTACTAAGAAAAGGTTAATTGAAAATAAGATAATATAAATAAGAATATATAAATAAGTAACAAAGCAGCTGAAAAGAATATCTGTGTGGAATTTGGTTCGTTGAAAAAGGGAAGCAAAATTTTATATACGTGATAAATCATAAAAGGCAGATTTCCAATTATTTTCCAAGCTGAGATCTATATCATTATCAGACGAGCACAGATTATTTCATAAAAAGTATCCTGGGGAACGAATAGTCATTCTCGGTGAGAGTCAAGCGCCACTTTCCGCAATCTCATCCGTTAAAATCAAATCAACAATGATACCGGAATATATAAAAATGCTTAACAGAGTTGCCACTGAAAACAATACAAAAATGATATTATGTTCCATTCTAGTTTGGGACTAACATCAAAAGAAATTTTTTAGTGACGGACATTCCTATGGCGAAAGTAGTAAACGTTCGAAAATAATTTGTTCTCTATAAGGCGAAATATCAATGCATACAGAGAAGAAGGTAATCGATGAAATATTCAGCAGTAATACCTATGTTCGATCCCATGGTAAAGATAAGGTCAGCCTAGCTTCTTAGGTAGTTTTATGAAGAGCTGAGTGGGCCGAATCATTTACCTCTAGTTATGTTAGTATAAACGCTAATTAATATCTCTATTTTTCAGATATCGATCTTAATGTTTCCACTCGTCATTTTCTTCCCAGGCATCTACTCATTTATTGGAATTGTCAATATCGGACCACTATATAATATAGCAGCCAAACAAACAAATCAATTGAAATCACGTCCTTGTTTGGAAAACTTTTCTATTTGACTAAGTATCCAAAATAAATTAGATTTGGGTCATTGTCTAAAACAATAATTTAATCGTGTAAAAAATGTTCAGATCGGACTATATCATATATCTGCCAAACAAACTGACCCATCGAAATCAAGCCCTTGTATGGAAAAGGACTTTAATCGGCTAGATATCTTCACAAAATTTGGCACTCATTATTCTCTAAGGCAACTTTACAAACTCGAAATATATTGTTCAGATCGGACTACTATAACATATAGCTGCCATACAAATTTACTATTCCAAATCAAGATTGATGTCTTTTTATACCCTTGTATATCATAAGAAATGAAAAGGGATTTAAATCTTTGCTGCAGCGGAAATTGACGATTTCTTCTGCTTTAATATCCCAACACAAAAAGGTTTTAAATTTAATTTCAAAATAAATATTTATGAACTTATTTCGGGATTGCCATTTCTCCCCGTGCATGTACATGTGTATTTGTGTCAGTTGTGTGTTTACACATGACATTACTTCTGTTACTTTTTCGCGATTTATGCGGCATGTTCTCCTTTATTTACTCATTGTTGTTCCTACATATTTTCTTTTCACTTGTTTATTATTTATTTGTTTGTTTCGAAATAAAGCAGCGTCTTTGAGTATTCGCTTGTCATGCCTTTGGATGCTCTGCTTCGAACATTCGTTTAATCACACAATTATTTGTCCAGAGAATACTGCACTTCACTCAACAATTCCTCATTGAATAACTGTATTGTGTAGTGTTTATATACATTTTTTACGCAGCTTCTGCTATTCACATTTTGTTTTGTTCATTTCGTTCTCGCTTTTTCGATTGAATTTACTGTTTTTGTGTTATTAAATCAACAAAGTTCTTATTTACTGAATGTTGGCAATTGCTGCTGATTGTGCTTGATTTTCTTTATTGCGATTTGCTGTTGTTGTAGTTGGTAATTTTTATTAATGGCTAGCAATTGACCAAAAAGATATTTGCAGCAAATGAAGTTCAATGATGCATGTTGCGGTTTAGGATTGTAGTCAGTGCGAAGACATTTGGGGAGGAAAATCCGTCAAAAGAATTTTACTTCATCAAAAGAATTTTTCAAAAATTTTGTTTGAAAGAAAATTACTGGAATTTTTGGAATTTCGTCAAATCATTATATTTTGAGGTTTTGTCACAAAAGATGGTATAACCAAGTTATTAATTGACTGCTTTGCTATTGTCAATAAATGTCCAATTCAAAGGCTAAAGGCACTTTCCAACAAATGTAATAGAAATTCAGTACCGCTACTGAGGGCAAAGTAAGTATGTTTTCAAGGTTGGTATAAATGTCAGTGACATCTGTGTCAATCATCACAAATAATCATTAGTGTTAAGTATATTCGTAAACTTGACTTGCTGAAGTACACAAAGTGCATTCGGCGACTTTTACGATGAGTGAAATTATTCTACAAAAAAGTTTCATTAAATTTTGGGTTCGAAATCAAATTTCTGATGCATCAGAATATTGAGAAAGATCTTCTGTAATAATTATTTGTCACGGGCAAGTGTTTCTGATTGATACAAATTGTTCAAAGAGAGCCGAGAACGCTTTGGCGACGAACTACGTTCAGGACGTCCATCAACATCAACTGATGGTCAAGCGAACAGAACAAATTTTATCCAAAGAACACAACTTTAAAGCAGCGACATTCAAAAAAACACACATAAAAACTTTAAAATCAAGTGATTTAAAACTATAACATTGAGTATCAAATCAAGCAAATCTTTTCTCTTGCCTGCTTCTTAGAATATCACGGCCTTCGCTGAATGTCACCTTTGCAGTTTAGATGCAAAGCCTTAGATGTCATCTTAAATATTGCCATTTCTTTTATGAACATAATAAATTTTTACAACCAAAGAAGTTTTTACGCACTTTTTATGGTCGTAAGTCTACGCGTTTTTTTATGCATACAGATATGGAAAAATATTATTTTTATGATGACAGCCACTAGAGAACATGTAGAGTGAAATGCTTTTGCAGCAAATATCAGTGATTTAATTCCATATGCATACAAATGTCTTAGGCACAAACGGTTTAAAAAAAATAGTAACAATATTTTTTTAATGCTTTATAGCTGCTAAGTTGAGTTTTTGTGCCAACTTGTTGATGCAGAGTTTTTAGATTTTGACTTAAGAAATACGATTTTGAAGAATATGATTTTTCTTCAAAAGAGTTTGAACAAAAAGATCATCCTTAAATCTTGCATTTCATTTTTGAATATGTATACCATACTTTACCATAATCGGAAGCTTGTTGGAAAGCTTCGAAAAAACCATGAACGAATTTTGGAATTTAAAATGTTTTGAAATATCGGCTGTTTCTTAAAAATCGCGGTTCCCTACCTAAGTTGAATTCACATTACTGTGAAAAGCTCAGCAACGAAATCAGCTGTACTATTGGTGCCGTTTTCCGCTAGAATCATCGAGCATAGTCTGATAAGTAGGAGATAAACCACTGACCCTCACGCCTTATCAAGGAGAGAATGTCACAAGTCACTCTAAAAGAGGGTGGATAGTCAACCAGCAGAACATCTACACGGACGGATAAAAAATTACTGATAAAGTAGGCGCCGGTACCTATGGTAAGAAAGTAGATTTCTGGGGATCCTTTAAGCTGCCGGAATACTGTAGTATTTTCCAAGCAGAAGTCTTTGCGATCATCAAAGCTGCTGATGTATAACATAAGACATATAAAGATAGATGTAATGAACAACAATATATACGTCGATAGCTAAGCGGCAATAGAAGCAATAATCCTACATCACATTGCATCAGAGAATTTCCTTAGGAACAGGGATGCAGTATGTACTGCATTTCAGGCCACGAAGGCGTTCCGGGAAACGAAATAATTGATGAGATTATCAAAAGTGCCATCCGCTTGGCTAGCCAACTAGTTCAGATAGTACGCGAGTCGCTAAAAACGATGCACAATCTATCCGAAAAGGCTGATAGATGAATCAGGGAAAATGCTGGAATGCTTTGCGGACATACAGGTGCACTAAGATCTTCTGCAATAGTGCGGAAAGAAAACAAGGAGGTTTTCTACTCTCCAATATTCGCAAGAACTGCTTTATAGTTGCCTCTACCGATTTTGTCCCACTTTAGCTAGCAGGCTATGCTGCAGATCATGCGACTTTATGAAATAACAGAATTAGATATTAAGTATCAATTAAACTTGAAAAACAAGCGTTGAGCACTTCTATAAGGTAAACTTCAGTTCGCATTAAATGTAGCCAACATCTGGCATCACAAAGCAAGCTATATATATATGGCATGATGGTCAGCCAGTATAATATAACATAACCTACTCAAAGTGGAAAAACTTTGTTAACTGAACAACTAAATATTAGTTGTTGAATTCTTCTGTAGTAAAACTAGAGCGATTGCCTCTATTTCTTGGAAGCTTACATAATAAAATGAAAAATGTAATCTTCTACCACGACAAAACTTATTCCAGAGTGTTAGAAGAGGCAGTTTATCCAGGAAGAAAAAGTAGAAATAGCGAGGATATGTTCTCATCATGGAAAATGAGCTTAATTTCTTTCTTTTATAATGAAAACATGCATCCAGGAACCATTTTTTTAAATGATCACTTTACTTCCCCAACTCCGGCCGTTTTCGACGGCCTTAATACGGGCAACTAACTTCTTATTGACCGTCTGTTCCACATGAACAAATTCATGATGCACTATACCACGAATATCGAAAATAAACAAGGAGTATCACCTTGATATTTTAGCCGCTTTGGCGTGGATTTTTTAGTTTTGGCTCGTTTTTCCCTCTTTTTCGATGATTGTTGACTTAATATCCACCAAAATCATTCGAAAGGACTCATGAGAGATTTGGAGATCTCACCATGTTCTTTACTTTTATAATATTTTCTTTAATTGAAGAGATCAAAGGTCGTCCAGAACGAAGCATGTCTTCAATGAACTCTAGTCCAACCAGTGGTTCCTTTTTAGGATTATAATAAGGATATAACGCATCGTATACGCCAAATTAAAAATATCTTAAGGAACACCAAAGAGCATGCTAAAATGTATCACCAAAACAAGTACACCTTCTTTGATACCATTTTTTCTTACTAACTGATATATTAAGTTTCAGCGCTTAGACAGAAAATATTTCTACGTAACCACATACACGCTCCATTGTCCTCAAATATGCAAACTTTCATAAAAAACACAAATCATAACGCAAAATGTGGCTAATAAAAACTATAAAATATGAAATGTGGCGACTATACTTGGAAGCACTCGCATATGCGCAGACACACACACACAAATTCAAATCATATAATAAAATACAATTCTAGCACAGACATCGTGTCTGCTCGCAAGCTTCAACTACTTTTTCCCATTTACTTGTATTCCCTACACTCCACTAACTAAATATTATATTTATGTGTGTGCATAGGCAGCATGATAAACTGAAAACAGGAAATAGTATAGTAAAAGTGGCTAACACATACCAAAACGTAGATGTTTACTAGGGAGATCCTTGAATGAAAGATACATTTTTCAAAGAACTTTCGAAGTCTGGAGCAATTTATATAAAAATATTTATTTAAAGAAAAACCAATATAACTTTCATAATATCCGAAATATTCACTTTAACATTGCCAAGACTAAGTGAAATTAGTATACATTGTGACAAAAAAGCACGCGGAAGTTGTGATCAAAACCTTACGAAAGTCTTCAAAGAACACTATAGACATGTCTCGTTCTGGATCGTCCACCTCTTCAACCGATGAAAATATTAAAAAAGTGAAGGATATAGTGTTTGAAAGTCATGAGGTAAAGTGTTGCAGAGAATGATTTTGGGGATATTTTGGGTTTCTAATGTATTCATGCTCAATTCGTCCCGATAAGGCTTAATTATTTTCAAAAAGATAACCGTAAACACGTCTCTTTGGACATTCTTAATCGTGAGAATTCCGACCACACAATTATAGAGAGTGTTATAACTGTCGATGAGATATGAGTTCATGAGTTTGATATGCAAACAATTGAACAATCATAGGAATGGAGGGAAAAATTACCCAAAACCAGAAAAACTACGCCAAAGCCGCTGGTTTGGTCCGGAGGGACAGACGGTGAATAAGGAGTTCTATTTGGCCGCATTGAGGCGATTGCATGAGAACATCCGTCGAAAATGGCTGGAATTGTGGAAGAACAATTCATGGATTTTACACGATGATAATGCACCATCGCATCGCCCCCATATTCAATTTCAAAAAAGGTTCTTGGATCATCCAGTTAAATTTTCTAATTCAGGTATTGCTTGCAAGGCTGTTGTGACTCTTTAAAAAGATAAAAGCTCAAGAAATAAAGTGGGTTATCACGTGATTGTCCTCATTATATACCGAATGGGATATATTAAGTTTGTCCCAAATTTTGTAATACCCAGCTACACATGTCGGAGTTTTATAAGATCGTACACAAATGAAAAATATCAGTGTTGGCTATGTCTCCTGGTTCACTGAAGGTTAGATGGTCGAGATGTTTCATCCCCAGACTTGCTGGACAACGGAGAAGAAAGTGAATGGATGCTTCCACTATACTCTAGAACATCCAACTTTGACAACTTGCGTCCGTCAAGATTTTTAGCCTTACCGCATGTATGCATATTGCACCATGTCCTCTAGAACCCCTACTCTGATGGAAAAACGAACTTTTGCTAGTTCAGAAGACCAAAAGGATCTTGCAGTCGCACAGCAGTGGGTTGTCGCCAAACATGCGGGTGTTCATTGGTCCAGTGCTCTAACGCAATCCGCCAATATAAATTCAAATCGGTTCCATTCTAATGTGATCGGGTCGCACTTCTGCCTTCCTCATCAGCTTTGCAGTTGCCAGCGATTAATCTTTGATGGATTTTTGTTCAAAACAATACTAAAATCTCTGAGTATCTTGTTGAGACTGGATCATTAAAACAGAGTTATTTCTCATTTTTGTTTTCTTTGCTAATATTGCAACATGTTGCAAGAGTATAAAACCGGTGTAACAAATTTTTTCAGGTTCTCCCTACTGTTTCTAGCCATATATTTGACTTACATACTATACATATGCATACATACATATATAATATGAACATGCTACAGTCCCTTTAATGCCGTTCAAAATAGGAAAAATATCAGGGAGTGGGTATAAATGCGCACACAGTTATGCATGTCGCTCCATATAATTTAATAAGAGATGAGTAAAGGACGCACTGGAAATACGTCCACGGTGGAATGAGCGTACAGTGAAATTATATAGGCTGACAAATGTCTAACACACCGGGCTATGAAAGTATTTTCCATTTTTTCCACATTTTCTTTTTGACGCTATACGATTACTTTATCCCGTTGCGGACAGGACGAGCGTGTGTGTGGGTGTGAGTGCGGAAATGTGTATTTTACCTAGACCAGGGACATTGGAAATATATTGTGCTGGTCAACATTGTTGTTGCTATTACGCCTATGTGAGTTTTAGAAAGCACAGAGCGCGCTTTGTTGTTGCTTTTATTGTTGCTTCATTAGATTACTTTCACTGTAGCTTTTAGTTGTCTCTTTGTTCCATTTTGTTTTAATTTTTTGTTTCATTTTGTTTTAATTTTTTGTTTCATTTTGTTTTCAATGCTTTCAACATTTTGTCCAACTCGCTGAGATTATCCAACTGCAAACGTATAGTGGACACTCGGATATTTTGCGCGTCACTCGTTGCTCGTCGTCGCTGTCATGGTCGTCCATTATCCGCCGTTTTTGTGGACGCTTTCTATACGCTTTGTCTGAATTTTGTATGCTCTTTATTTTCGAGCAAATCTTTTATTTGGATATTTCGTGAGTAAATCTGTCTACCTCAGATGGGATTCTTTTTGCGTTGTTGTTTATAATACCCTGAACATGAACTGAAAAAAGAGTCAGAGATCTTATAAGGAGATATTGTTTATATAAAAATTCAGCGTAAAGAGTTGAGCCGATTTAGGAATGTCCGTCTGTCCGCTCGTTTGTCTTTCGTTTGACTATTTATATATACACGATCTAGTCGCTTAGCCTTTTAGATATAGGTCTCAAACTTTGCTCACGTCTTTTCCTTATCAATAAGACGCTTATTGTGCGAGATCACCGCTATCGAACCACTATAGCATATAGCTGCCATACAAACTGATCCGTCAAAATTTAGCCCTTATATGGGCAACTCTTTTATTTGACAAGATATCTTCACGAAATTTGAGAGAGATTATTAATCAAAAAATCCCCATAACCTCCGAAGATATTATTTAGATCGGACTATTATAGCGTATCGCTGCCATACAAACTGATCGGTCAAAAAGAAGTCCTTATATGGGCAAATTTTTTATTTGTCAAGATATCTGCATGAAATTTGAGAAAACTTATTCTTCAGTCTGAGGCTACAATCTACGCAGAAATTGTTCAGATTGAGCTACTATAGCATATAGCTGCCATACAAACTGAACGATCGGAATCAAGTGCTTGTATGGAAAACTTTTTCATTTGATGAGTTATCTTCCCGAAATTCACCATGCGTTATTGCCGAAGACGACAAAGCAATCTCCGAAGAAAGCGCTCAGATCGAGTCGCTGTAGCATATAGCTGCCATACAAGCTAACCCATCAAAATTCTTGTAAGAAATTCGTTTGAATCTGTAAAGGGTATTACAGCTTCGCTGTGTCCGAAGTTAATAGTTATTCTTTGTTTTTGTTGTTGCTGTATTTTTTTTTAACTACTACAAATGTCCAACAGGCTTTGCGCGTCCAGTTTCAATGCCAACGTCGGCGACAGTGACGAGATAAAGCCAAATCTAGCGCAACACAGTGATGAGGAAGTATAAAGAGGAGAGAAGTATTGGAAAGTCCGTGTGTTTAGCTATAAAAAAGTACATAAAACAACAGTCAAACTCAAACGCTGCCAACACAAAAATAGAATTATCAGTATTTGTTATTGTTATTGTTGTATAGCAGGCACTTTTGTGGTCAGCACTGGTTTCTATTCGCAACCAAATATTCACAAAGTCCTTGCCAAAGCAGCCAAATTTGCGCGAATTTCTCTAAAAGCAAACACAGAAACACACACACAGGCATACACAAGCGAGTATACTCATTACTGTTATTATGGCGTAACAAAGGCTGCAGCTGGTGGATATCCCATTTCCTTTATATACTTTATTTACTTGTCAACTCGCCCGTGAATATCTGCCATGTCCTGCCTCGTTAGCGCTTCGCTTAATATTGTTTTGTTGCAATTTATGAGCAGCACTAAATAATGCTTGTATGTGGAGCCTAGGTTTATATGCTCACGGACCGCCTAGCTGATTTTGAGTAAATGGCATAAAATTTGACTGAAGTGGCGGCAGCGAATATGAGCAGATTTTGCGGTAATTTATGCAGTAAAATCAGCAGAATAACGGCGTGGAGCAGCTGACAGGTTTTGTTATCAAACTGAGGCAGCACTGAAAAACTGATCAAAAAAACCATGGATTTTAATAATGCACTGATAGGTAGAGGGTGGGCTGGTGTATAGGAAAAGCATACCGTTATTATTATTGCCGGTATTTGGTGAATTTGGTTATTGGAGAAAAACTCATTCTTGCAGTTAAATTGTATGTCTTGGTGAGTAAAATTGAGACCAAGACCAATATGTGATTCCTGAGGTATCCTTTAGTCAATCGGGTTTAAGTTATCGAGATTAACGATCACTATTATGTATTAAATCGAATGTTGACTGTACTGATTACTATCAGTAGTTACTTAACTTTGTATGGCAGAACTTAAGAATTATAAACTGTCAATGTACTACACAGTTCCATTACAAAAACCATCCAAAGGAATCAAAGTAGTTATATGGTCTATAAAGGTGGCGATCTATAATTAATTTCGCTTATATAGTTATTCTGTTCCAAGTTATAAGATTTCAGTTCTTTAAAACTATAGACTATATTTGGTATTTTATATAACAAAGTACAACCATGGAAGTATTACTAGGCTGCAGCAGCTGATTTCAAACACGATTTTCCATCGACCTCAAAGAAAACTTCACCTTAAAGCCAGTCTACAGTCGGTAGTCATTAAGTTACTGTGGGTTTTCTTCTGTTTTATGGAAAAATAAAGTAAATTCGTTCATACACAAGCAATTTTTCTGAATTTTTGTGACGACACAGTTAAGATATGCATATTTTCAGTAAAACTAATGACATATGGATTGGCAACTGAAAAAGAAGCTGCGAAAAAATACCCTCCAGTGCTGCAGCGATTGTGGCTTTTTCGGTCGAAGAAACTTAAGAAACAATTCTCCATCAGAAGATATGTCCATACTACGATTTACATTCACAAAAACATCAAAAGTTTACAAAATTCTCAAATTTTTGATGTTTCTGTATTGCGAAAATTCATTTTTTGATCAGATCAAACAATTAGCAGGTCATTGCATAGAGATCTATTTACAGAACATGCTGAAACTGTTAGGAGTTGATGGTCATCGGATAATTTGTTATAATATAATCACTCCAGCCAATGAGAACGAAGAAGAAAGGGCAATATTCGGGTGTAACCGCACATAATAGTTATTTGGGGCTAGATCAAGTTTATGCTCAATTTTATTCATTTCAGACGCAAAGGTACGCTGTTATCAGTAAAACACACTCTCTAATCACAGATAACTCACATGTTGGTCGATATATAAGACATAAAGTCACGCGGAAGTTCGAAAACTTTTATATTAGGAATATGGATAGTAAAGTAAATTTTACCCATTTTTGACATGACTATTATCAAGAAAAGATGCTCTCTGAATTTCAATTATATATCTCATACAATAACCGAAATATTCGGTCAAAAGTCAACTATAAGTATTGGGGTTCAAGTATTCGGTACCTTGGGGCTTGAACAGCTTTGACTTGATGTGGATAATTTTCAAAAATAAGTTGGCTTCACGCAGTCTCCGACTGATACTCATCGCGAGTGGACGTGTTTTCTGACTATTCTCTCTCTGGTGCTCATCAATTTTCTGCTTCCCGCTAAGCATTATTCTTGTGCGCGCATTTTCAAAGTTATAACAACACACGTGTTAACTTCAATACAAGTGCCTGTGCTTTAATTATCTCCAATGGCCCTCGGGCCACCAAATTTGGGGGACAATAGGTTCGCTTTGTTAGCGGAATGTCCCCAAGCCAAACGTAAAAAAACAGTATATAAACCTCTAATTTTTCCCGAACTACCTAAAACTAAACAGAATAATCCAAAATTTCTTACTATTTCAGCAAGTGATACAACAAAACCAATATCGAAATACTCGTGTTTTGCAGTGCATAAAGCATTGGAAGCTATAAGCAAAGAAATAATTTCTATTTCCGAGCTACGAGATGGTAATTTGTTATTGCTGGTAAAAAATCCAACAATTGCACAAAGGTTTTTAAATACAAAGCGATTGAATGGAATTTGCGAAGTAAAAGTAAGCTATCAAGACAACCTTAACTTTTCCAAAGGTACAATATTTGCACCATGTCTGAATAATGTCCCTGAAGATGAAATCATTGAAAACATGAAAGAGCAAGGTGTAGTAGGAGTGTACAAATTCAAAAAAAAAGTGGACAATACCTTAGTTCACACAGGAGTTACCCTTCTTACTTTCGATTTATATGAATTACCTAGTAAAGTGGAGGTTTCGTGGCGCTCAGCCCGTGTAAGACCATATTTTCCAAATCCAATGCGATGTAAATCATGTCAACTCTTAGGGCATACCATTAAAAGGTGTAACAACAAACCTGCATGTGAAACCTGTAATTTCCCTCCTCACGGTTCAGTACAATGTTTGCGCACCTTATGCGCTAATTGCGCTGGTGAGCACCCATCATACTCAAATACTTGTCCAAAGTACATCCAAACAAAAGAAATTCTAAAAATTAAAACTGAGAACAAATGTACGATGCGTGAGGCTATAAAATTACATAAAGTACAAGTGCCCAGCCTTCCAAACACTTCTTTTGCAGAAAAAGTAAAACAAAACGAATCAACAAAATACAACAACTCAAAACTTCCTACAGCACATTCCATTCATATACCTTCCGAATCCAATAATACTTCTTCTGAAGTCTCTCACACCGACACTGTAAAGAGCAATAACACTGCTCAAACATCTCTTACTCCAAACGCCAACAACGACTTAAACACTCCATCAACTTCTTCTTACGCTCTGAAACTAAATTATGCTCCAGAAAAAAGTAACACAATAAATCCAGTAAACTCTCAATCTCTCCCATTTGCTTCTACCAATTCTCCCTCCCACAGCAGTCCTAACAGCTTTTCTATGAAATCCACACCTCAAACAACTAACTCCGCTTATTCATTTATCAGCGAACTACAATCTCACCACACTTCAAATGCTTTTATCAACAACTCACAAACCAACCCATCAATTACTCAACAGTACAGTCACCCAGACCATGATCAGACTATGCCAACTTTCGAAGATGAAGAAATTTAACACATTCTCCTTTATTCTATTTGCTCTATGTTCAATATACTTCAATGGAACATAAAGGGGTTCTACAACAACTACACTGAACTTGAAATTCTCATTAAAGAAATCTCCCCACACTTCGTCGCCTTACAAGAAACTCATCTTGCTGTAAATAAAGACGCTTTGGTACCAAATAGGTATGTTAGCTACTTCTTAAATTTACCTCAGAATTTAACAAACAAGCAAGGTATTGCGGTTTTAGTAAGAAAAGACATTCCACATAAATGTCTCGAAATCCATTCAAATATAGCTTCTTTAGCCATTCAGATATCCATAGAATTTAAATTTACAATTATTTGCTTGTATATTCCCCCACAACAAAATTTCACGCTTGCCGAACTTCGGCAAATTCTCTCCTCAGTACCCAAGCCCGTAATCCTGGTTGGAGATATGAATTCGTGGTCCCCATTATGGGGCTCCCCCGAACTAACCAAAGAGGATTAATCCTGGAAAACTTAATTCTTACAGAGAATCTTACCGTATTGAACGATGGTGCCCCGACTCATTTTTCAACTCATAATTCTTTTACGCACGTCGACCTATCTATTTGCTCTACCAATATAGCTCCAAAAGTGAATAGCCGAACTCTTGATAGTTTATGTGGTAGTGACCACTACCCAATAGTAACTGAAATTGCAACGTCATCCCTTGCAAAGGCCTTTCCTAAACCAAAGTTCCTGACAGAAAAAGCAGACTGGTCTAAATATACGCAAAAGGCAATTCTGTTCTGCGATCAAATCCCGGTATCTCAAAATGTCAATAAAGAGGCGGCTAATATCACCAAAATATTAAGGTCTGCAGCGCATCTTTCAATCCCGCAAACTGTTTTTAAACCTCATAAAAAAGTAGTTCCATACTGGTCAATGGAGTTGGAGAGCTTAAGAAATTTAAAACAACACAACTGGAGAAAATACAAGCGTTCCAGAACAGAAGCCAACCTGATTTTATACAAGAAAGCAAATGCTATTTTTCGTAAAAAAACTAAAGAAGCAAAACGAATGTGCTTCGAAAAACTTACCACAGAAATAAATCCCAATTCTAATCCTAAAAAGATTTGGTCGGACATTAAAATGCTAACTGGCTCAGCTTCCCACGTCAATATAAATTTTGTTAATAGCCCAACTGGCCCAATATTCGATCCCAAGGCGATAGCTGAACAGTTTGCCTCCACTTGGTCTACGTATTCTAGCGACGGGAACTTTAGTTCCGCTTTTATAGATAAAAAATATGATACTCTGAATCGCAGCTACAATCAGTTTAACTCACCAGCTAAAATAATAGAATCAGAGATCACTTATCTTGAATTCGAAAGCACAATATCTTCTCTGTCAGGGAAAACCCCTGGCGCAGATAGAATTTCATATGATATGATAAAAAACTTGCCTCTGCCGCTTAAATTACGATTAATCAATCTGTACAATCAAATTTTAACGAGCGGAATTTATCCACAAAACTGGAAAATCGCTACAATTGTTCCCATACCAAAGTCTACTAACCCGTCCTCAGAAGTTCTAAATTATAGACCTATTTCACTTATATGTTGCATGAGTAAGTTAATAGAAAAAATCGTTTCAAAACGAATTACGTGGTATGCTTCCAAACATAGTTTAATTAGCCCACATCAGTTCGCTTTCAAAGAGGGGCAAGGAACTTCCGACGCGCTCCTTCTTTTCGAAAGTTTTGTCACATATGGGTTGTCTTCCCGCAATCATATTTCTACGCTTAGTTTAGATTTCGAAAAGGCTTTTGATCGTGTCGGAGCTCATGTAGTTCTACGACAATTAGAAATATGGAAATTTGGTAATAAAATATACCATTTTATCAAGTCTTTTCTCACTAATCGTAAATTCAAAGTAAAAGTAAATAATGTTTTTTCCAGTTTACATAACCAACAAAACGGAATCCCACAAGGATCCCCCTTTCCGTAATGCTATTTGCTATTGCCTTTAATGAATTAAGCCACATAATTAGCAGGCATAAGAACATTTCCCACATTATTTATGCAGATGACGTTTTACTCTATTCTAAAATAAGTAATCTAAACACTGTTAAAAATAAATTTTTAAAAATACTAACCGATATCTCTAAGTGGTCAAATTGTTCTGGAGCGACTCTGTCGCTTAACAAGTGTAAATGTTTTCATATTTGCCGCAAACACAAATGTACGGATTTAAACTTAGTTCATAATAATATTAATATATCAAATGTTTCTAGCTTATGTTTCCTTGGAATTACTTTCGACAAACGTTTAACTTTTAAAGAGCACTGTCTTAGGTTAAAAAAAGCCTAGCTGTCAGGTTAAATATTATTAAATATCTATCTTCTAAGCACTGCCTTATCCATCCAAACACTTTAATTAATGTTACTAAGGCTATAATATTGTCGAAGATTGACTATGGCTTACCAATATACGGAAATTGTGCAAAGAGTAATATAAAACTGATCTCTTCGACATATCATGCAGCCGTTCGTAGGAGTATACGTGCCTTTCCAACATCACTGATTCAATGCATCTTAGCCGAAGCTGGAATGCCTACCCTACAAGAAAGAATTGAATACACCACTATGAGGGCTATCCCAAAGATCTTTCTCTGCAGAAATAGTATTATGTATGACACTATCACATCGATATGGGCCGCTAATAAAACTCCAAGACGCACGCCAACATTGCAAAGAGTGCTGGAATACGCTAAAATTTTAGGAATAGATTCGAAACCATCTCTTCTGCCTCCCGTTAGTTCACTACCTTGGGACTTAAGCTACTCATCTTTCCTTCTCGGTTTAACAAATCACGCCAAGTCAACCACAAGCCCAATAGTATTCCAGCGCCTTTTTGAAGAATACAGAGCTCCTTTTCGGCACGAATGGAAAATGTACTACACCGATGGGTCAAAGTCGAAGGATCACACGTCATTCGCTGTGGTCCAAGCTGATGGGGAAACAGTAATAGCAGGGCATCTACCAAATTATGGATCAGTTTACACGGCAGAGGCGGTTGCAATATACCAAGCAATACTAGCAGCCTCAGAATCTAATGAGAAGACGATAATCTGCACAGACAGTATGTCAACTATTGCTAGTATCATGAATATTACTAACAAGGCACCCCTAATTTCTGAAATACGCACCAAACTTATACAAAAAAGCAAAGAAATCAAAATTATGTGGATTCCTGGTCACGCTGGAATTATTGGCAATGAATTAGCGGATCTGAAAGCAAAATCAGCTGCAATGGAGCCATTATTTACTTTCAATTATATGGTGAGGAAGGATATCTTCCTACTCGTCAATAACTTCCTTAAGGAACAGAAAACAAATTCTTGGAACAGTGTGCAAAACCATTACTCGAACTCCAATACAACTGGCATGCAGCCGCATATTCCGTCCACTTGCCGAACAAACGACATTATTGCTTTTACTCGACTTCGGATTGGGCATACTATGGCCACGCACTCGTACCTGCTAAACGGTTCAAATAGGCCACGCTGCGAATTCTGCACTTATCCATCGCTAACAGTTAAACATCTTCTCGATGAATGCACTAAGTTCAGTGCAACTAGAAACGTACTATTCGATGACCAACCCGTTTCAAACACGCTCAAGGTTTTTGCTGAGGAAAACATCCACAAAGTAGCCGAATTTTTGTCCAAAACTGGCCTAAGAAAGTTAATCTAATTCTCTAATTCTAAGTTATCTTCCATCCAATTAACTTCCTTTACTAACATCAATTATTTTAATAATTGTACTGACAGTAATATTGATCTCATATTTACCTTTTACTGGCTAATATATTAATATTCTAAGACAATATAGTTTTATTAGAGCAGTAAGCCGTAAGCCCTGGCAGCTAGTGCTTCTTACTCTGTAAGATAATAATTGTATTATTATTTTTCTTTTAATAAAAAAATAAAAAAAAAAAAAAAAAAATAAAAATAAAAAAAAAGTTGGCTTCAAAGGCACTATACTTTCAAAGTTTTATCATACGGCTCTCAGCCAAAAGTAATTTTTGAAATAAGTAATAAGGCGATTTAATTTGAAGAAGGCTCATAGATGTAACGAAAACGAAAACACATGAGACTAGGAGTACCTCGAATAAATGTACTTTAGAAGAAAAGAGCTCATTATTAACAAAGTTCGATTAAATTGCCAAAATTGACTTAAATTAAAAATATATGCATATTGGCAGAAGTTTTAGCTTATACAATATAGCAAGAGTGAACAGTTTTTTAATATATCCTCTCACTAAACTAAAGAAGTTAACGAACAAGCCCGAGAATTTTTACTTTTCAAGAAACTCATGCAAATAAATCTGCATCACATTTTTGTCAAATTTCATGTCAAAATATTCATTAGTGTTTGAGATACGTGTCGTTTTGTGAGCTGCTAAAAGTGAGTTTTTTGTTTTTGAGTTTGCATTAAATTTTGTTTACGGAATCAGTTTTCTGCTGCGGATACGTTGAGGATGGCGCAGGAAGCCTTTGGTGATGAGGCTATGTCTAAACAAAATGTTTACAAGTGGTATAGTGAGTTCCAAGCCGTCCGTGAACGTGTCGAAGACGAATAGCGTCCAGGGCGACCATCAACCTCAACCGACGAAGCTCACGTTCAACAAATCAAAGATTTGGTGTTGAAAAACCGTCGACTAATAATTAGAGAACTTTCTGATGAAGTTGGCATATCGAAAGGCTCAGCCAATACCAGTTTAAGGATGTTTTGGGCCTCAAGCGAGTCAAATCTCGACTGGTACCGAAAACATTGAATTTTTTGCAAAAAAAGGCGTCGCGTTGAAGTGTGTGAAACGATGCTTTCCGACTACCAGGGTGTCATGAAATACATCAGAACTGGCGATGAGACTTGGATCTATGCTTACGACCCCGAAACAACCGATCAATCGAGCGAATATTGTGCCAAAAGAGAGCCGAGACCAAAAAAATCGCGCCAAAGTCGCTCAAAAATCAAGGTCATGTTAACGGTTTTCTTCGATTATCGTGGTGTTGTACATTATGAATTCCTTCCAACCGGTCAAACAGTCAACAAGGAATATTATTTGAACGTTATGCGTCGTTTGCGTAACGCTATCCGCCTAAAAAGGCCGGAATTGTTGAAAGACAATTTTTGGTTCTTACAGTACGATAATGCATCGTCCCATACTGCCCTCGTAATTCGTGATCGTTTCGCCAAAAACTCATCTTATATCGTTCCGCAACCACCGAGACCGCTCCGGGGACACCATTTTTATACGATAGAGGAGATTCAAGCCGCAGCGAAGACGGAACTGAAGGCCATCCCGGAAAGTGACTACAACCAGTGTTTCGAAGATTGGAAAATCCTTTGGCATAAGTGCATTGCTTCGAGAGGGGATTACTTTGACAGAGATGAAATTGATTTGGAAGAATAAATAAAGAATATTCAAAATAAATACAATGTCACCTTATTTTTTGGGCACAGTAGTGCATATATTTAGCTGTGATACTTTTCTGACAATTTTTATACGTAAAGGTACACATGCGTATATAAAGGGTGATTTTTTAAGAGCTTGATAACTTTTTTTTTAAAAAAAACGCATAAAATTTGCAAAATCTCATTGGTTCTTTATTTGAAACGTTAGATTGGTTCATGACATTTACTTTTTGAAGATAATTTCATTTAAATGTTGACCGCGGCTGCGTCTTAGGTGGTCCATTCGGAAAGTCCAATTTTGGGCAACTTTTTCGAGCATTTCGGCCGGAATAGCCCGAATTTCTTCGGAAATGTTGTCTTCCAAAGCTGGAATAGTTGCTGGCTTATTTCTGTAGACTTTAGACTTGACGTAGCCCCACAAAAAATAGTCTAAAGGCGTTAAATCGCATGATCTTGGTGGCCAACTTACGGGTCCATTTCTTGAGATGAATTGTTGTCCGAAGTTTTCCCTCAAAATGGCCATAGAATCGCGAGCTGTGTGGCATGTAGCGCCATCTTGTTGAAACCACATGTCAACCAAGTTCAGTTCTTCCATTTTTGGCAACAAAAAGTTTGTTAGCATCGAACGATAGCGATCGCCATTCACCGTAACGTTGCGTCCAACAGCATCTTTGAAAAATACGGTCCAATGATTCCACCAGCGTACAAACCACACCAAACAGTGCATTTTTCGGGATGCATGGGCAGTTCTTGAACGGCTTCTGGTTGCTCTTCACCCCAAATGCGGCAATTTTGCTTATTTACGTAGCCATTCAACCAGAAATGAGCCTCATCGCTCATCGGACGTAAAGCGCGAAACACATTTCGAACCGAACACTGATTTTGGTAATAAAATTCAATGATTTGCAAGCGTTGCTCGTTAGCAAGTCTATTCATGATGAAATGTCAAAGCATACTGAGCATCTTTCTCTTTGACACCATGTCTGAAATCCCACGTGATCTGTCAAATACTAATGCATGAAAATCCTAACCTCAAAAAAATCACCCGTTATGTTTAACTTCGGGAAGGTTGATGAAGGAAAAAATGGAGAAATAAGTTAGTGAAGTGAAATTGTTTTCTGGTTTTGATGTATTTTTGCTTCATTATCATATTAAATCAATCGCTTAAACCTAGCTTAATATACTTAAGAACAGATTGCAAACATGAACTGTAGTTGAGTTCCTGATGTCTCTAAGAGACTAGTGATGTATGCCGAATATATATTAGCGACAGAGTTCGATTAAATTGTGTCTTTCAAATTTAATATTTTAGGAGCTCAAAAGGATAGTAGGGATTATATGGTTGCTCATCTAAAAATGATAACAACAACAAGATCTTGCTTACGACTAAAAATGGCATATTAAGGAGAGTTACAATTAAAGCTGAGAATAAAAAATGTCTTAAATTTCGATGTCTTAAAGTAAAATCTGAATCAAATGTTGCATAATAATAACAGAAATTTGTTATATCTTAACATAAATTAAATACGGAAATTCAAAAGCAGACAGTGTTTGCAGTCGTGTGCCTTCTAAGAGATTACTCTGACTATAATACGTTGAAGTGCCTGCCTTTCAAAAAAACTCACAAAATTCTTAGATCTCCAACTATTTTGTTCTCTGCCTTCTGGAACACGTTGGGTTTTACCAAAAAAGCACAGCGAAAGTAATAAGCTTGTAACCAAGTATCAACAAAGCAAAATTCTATAGCATTCTACCAACAGCGCAACAACAACCTGAACAGTACGCAAAGCAGTGATAAAAATAACAATGGCAGTAAATGCCTATGTATGTATGTATGTACAACTGAAGATCTTAGGATTTCATGCGGCGCGCCACGTGTTAGTCACCACTGCATGTGGTATATGGTATGCCTGTATAGACGCATATCCGTCGATAATGTAGCTGTACAAGGTGTGTATTTGGCAGAGTGAATTATGTCGCAATCAATGAGTCAGGCAGTCACTCAGTGAGACATTTGAGTTACCATGCGCATTAATGCCGAGTTGCATGCCAAGGCCAAGCAGGAGACGCACAAACGCACACACACACACCCGCATACACACTCCACCAACAATATCAAGTATTCCCAGTTGATACGCTGAGGCACGCCGGCGGTTAAGCCAGCGTGGCAGCTTTGAAGTTGTGTTGCCGCGACAGCCGACCCTCGCCGCAGATGCCAAGCAGATTTGCGCTTGTGGGCGTCGCCGAAAGCCCACAATTCCACCAAACACAGCCGTCAAGCAGTCAGTCAATACGATTGGCGGCGTCGCGTGTCGCGTTCTGCTGGTGACGGTTGCTTGGCGACTTAAATCATTACCGTTGCGCCGCGGCAGAGCAATGAAAGTGATGAAAATGATGGAAACGAGGTTCATTGAAGCGCGTGGAGCGCGTTGCTCGAAATGCAAACAAATTTAAATTCCACTTGCACTAATTTGTTTTAAAAATTCTTATGGCATTAGAAAGCCTAGAGTATTATTGGTTTGTGGCAGATATTGTGCCATTTTAATGGTATTAGTGAGACGAAGCTTTGGGTTTTTTTTGCTTGTTTTAAATTTTTTTTCTTTTGTTGTTGTTTTGGTTTTTCATTTGTTGTTGTTTTGGTTCTTCATTTGTTGTTGTTTTGGTTTTCAATTGTTGTTGTTTTTGTTTTCTCATTTATTTTACGAAATTTATTCCAGCGTGGAGTTTATTTAATGCTCGTGTTTATTTGCTTTGAAACGTTTTTTATGTTCAATTTTCCATTGAATGTTTTTTTTTTTTGCTTTTGGGGGCGTGTGTGCATACGCAGGCAAATGGAAGGTGAAAATTTTAATTGCATCGCTTTGGGAGTACAACCTTCTTTGTTTTGTTTTTAGCATTCCTCTAGCCTCTTGCGCCGGAGGGAAAACAGCGTGAGGCTATGCAATCATTTGAATTAAATTTGTATTTCTTTAATGTTTATAGCTTTAATTTATGCTAGGGGCGAGTTTCCGGTAGCTTAGATTTTAAAACACCGCGAGAAAAGGCATGTTCATAGTACATTATTTGCTGAAGATAAAATGATGAAAATCAAGGTAAAATATTTTTCACCGCAAGAGGAAGGAATTTGATTAGAGTTCAAGTAAAAAGAGATGTACATAAACAAAAATAACTCCAACCATCATAATTTTCCTTGGTAAACCAATCTGGAGATTTGGATGTCTATAATGTCCAAATATGCTTAAAGCATAAATGGCTTCCTGAGCGCAGGTAACTGTTTTCAAATGTTGTATATATTAGATGTAATTTATAAAATATAGTAAATGTAACTTTATAATTTTTCAAACTAATTGTAGGTTTTATATTGCATAGTTATATTATTCCGTATATAATATAAGAATATTTACAATAAACACCGTTCTTTTAGATAATTTGTTGTAATTGTTAATGTAATTTCATAATGCGAATTTCAGAGAAACACTCGCTTCTATATGCAAAGCGCTCTGACAGTTGATTTTCAAAAGTCTCTCTTGAGGCGAATTTTCCATTTCTAAATAATTTGTTAACTACTATAAGGTCAATGTATAAAATTACCTCAACCAAGAGAGAGAGTTTCACGAACGTAAAGCCTACTGACTTAAAAAAAATTATATTTTGACTTGAGATTTTTGTATATGGGCCATTCCATCAATTGGCGACATGGTTTTGTACCCGTGGTTCTCCGATTTTTACCAAACTTTAGAATATCATAATATAGACCAATAGAAGAATATCTGCTAACTTTTTAGTGGTCAAAGTTGCTCCGTTGTTTTTTGGCGCGCACTTTAAATTGAGATCAAACAAAAAAATGACTTTTTCTTTTATTTTTTAACGACCTCAAAACTGAGTGAAAAAAATTTTTAAGTTATCCAATTTTATGTAAAAAAATCTCAGCTTTCTGATAAAAATAATTTCAAAATTAGAGAGCTCAAGCGCAAGTCCCTTTGATTGATTACTGTATACTCGTAGAAATAGTATAGAATTAAGCCCCAAAGGTCAGCAAGACCGAGAAGCAGGCATAAAAGCCGGTCGCTCGAACGTCTTCAGTAGCGGCAGCTACTGCGTGCCTTTGATTTAAACTGATTTTTCTCCGAACCACGTTTTTTCGCATGGATGACACTCTCATTTCAAAACTATTGCACTTATCGATATGAACCAAACGGCATTTTACCCTTTAGATGTCTGGCTATGGCCTGAAGCAGAACCAGGAATATTCATTATTATTTAAAAAAGCTACAATTAAAAGTGAAAAAAAGGGTTGAAAAAATCCAAAAGTCCGCCATTTTTTTTTTTTTTTTTTTTTCATTGAAAAAGTTTTATTCTGGTTTAGGCCATAGCTAATTCGATACGGAACATGAAACCGTTTTGTTTTTTGCTTTCAGCTAATTATTTTCCAAGAAATGATGTCATCCATCTACGAATCGGATGAGTTTCGGCAGCCATTTTCAGGACCGCCATTTTGAAAACAAAAATAAAATAAAAATGTTTTCAAGTAATTTAATATATGTACTTTCATGTGTAGAAAAATTGATTACTCAACATGTTTCGTAATAAAAATAAAATTTATTGAAAACAAGAAAAAACGTTAACTTCGGTTGCACCGAAGCTAAATACCCTTCACAGGTGCATTTCTGTTAGTAACTATTTGTTCAGTTTGTATGGAAGCTATATGCTATAGTCAACCGATCTGAACAATTTCTTCGGAGATTACATTGTTGCCTTAGAAAATAATATATACCAAATTTCGTGAATATATCTTGTCAAATGTGAAAGTTGTCCATACAAGAACTTGACTCAGATCGTTCAGTTTGTATGGCAGCTATATGCTATAGTCAACCGATCTGAACAATTTCTTCGGAGATTACATTGTTGCCTTTGAAAATAATATATACCAAATTTCGTGAATATATCTTGTCAAATGTGAAAGTTGTCCATACAAGAACTTGATTCCGATCGTTCAGTTTGTATGGCAGCTATATGCTATAGTCGACCGATCTGAACAATTTCTTCGGAAATTACATTGTTGCCTTATAAAATAATATATACCAAATTTCGTGAATATATCTTGTCAAATGTGAAAGTTTTCCATATAAGAACTTGATTCCGATCGTTCAGTTTGTATGGCAGCTATATGCTATAGTGGTCCGATATCGGCCGTTCCGACAAATGTGCAGCTTCTTGAAGAGAAAATGACGTTTGCAAAATTTCAAAACGATATCTTAAAAACTGAGGGACTAGTTCGTATATATACAGACAGACGGACAGACGGACAGACGGACAGACGGACAGACAGACGGACATGGCTAAATCGACTCAGCTCGACATACTGATCATTTATATATATACTTTATAGGGTCTCCGACGATTCCTTCTGGGTGTTACAAACTTCGTGACAAACTTAATATACCCTGTTCAGGGTATAAAAATACGTTCTGTTATGCGTTGAGAATATCAGTAGATGTTGTGGTTGAAATTCTGCAATGGGTTAATTTTTGTATGCTTTTAATGAGATCTCAAATTTAACTTAGGTTGGTTTTAATTTATCCTAGTTTACTGAATTTTATCTTAGTTCTTAACACTTATTTTAGCATTTTAGTCCGAAAAAGTCTTGGATCTTTCATTTTGACTTCCTGACCCTTTGACTTCCTGTAATATCTTTTTCAAGTAGATAATAATTATACACATTTATTGTATGCAGCTTCTAAACGCAGTTTCGAAATTGCTCTGTTAATAACAGAGATTCCTTCGCTTACGAAAGATCAATTACTTTTTTAGAGAATAGGTATGCTATTTTCACTATACCTTTTTTATTTTCCGTATTTTTTTCAGTGAGTATACTCAAAAATTAACTATATATTGATGTGCATACATGCTATATGATTATCCCTGTTTTTCCCTAAACGCCACTTTAATCTTTTATTACTAAAATAGAATAGTTAATTAACTATTCGAACTTAAATTACAAAAAAATGCAGATAGTAAATAAAATTGAACAGTCAACGAAATTTAATATCAATTAATTACATAAAAGCAACAAAAACTCACCTTAAACATTCTTTTTGCGTCAGCGTTCAGCGACTATTATTTCCATTTCCGCACAGAACACAGAACACACGCGAGAGTTTATTGAATTTAACGCGATTTTTGTTGCATTAACACTTAGTTATTATTTTTTTGAGTACTTTATGTAATTTATTTTCTGCTATTTCAGCGTGTTTGCGTTGCTATTGTAACGCCGCGAGCTTCAGGTTATTTAAGCTGTACAACACTAACAAAAATTTTCACAAGCACAACAAAGCTTTGGCGTTTGCTTTCATACAATACGCTATTTTTTATTATTTTATTTTGTTTTTCTGTTTTTGTCGAACTTTCCACGAAAAAATATTTGGTTTATTTCACTTGTAATCCTTCACTGGCACTTCACTTTCGCTGCGCTGCGAAATTTCGCTTGCTGAACTTATGCAAAGTTCAAAGTACACTTTTTTGCGCCGCAATTTTTACGCACGCCACAAACAAAGGAATAACAATATTTTCATGTTTATCCAGCATTCAAGAATTAAACAAACAATCGCGGCTGTGTTCACGCTGCGCTTGTTGTTTTAGATAATTGTTCGGTATGTTTTGTGTGGATGATGAAATATTCGTTGGAATTCTTAAAACTCGCTGTTTGTTTGCTTTTACAGTTATTTTGCGCACCCCTGCACTTTTTACCATATTTTGCTTGAATTATTTGCTGTGAGCTGGCAGTTCGTATTCTTTGTTTTTGTGGCACAATATATGTGTGTATAGAGGAATTCTGCATAAAATTTTTGGAGATTTTTTAAATTTTGCTCCAATAAATTTGCACCTCAGAGATATTTGTCAGTTAATATGTACATATGTTTACGAATTTTGTCTATCTAACCAGCAACCACAGTGTTCTTTAACAAAAATACACACACTTTATGCTCACTTGAATATACACTCTCTTGGTTGTGGTGTATGCCACTGCGTATGAGTAACAGATATTAGTATGAATTTATCCATACAAAATATATGACACACAACTGTCGCTATATACTACTGCGTGCTTGCAGCTTGCTGTTTTAATGCTGGCATTATTTTTTTGGAAATTTTTGTTGTTGTTTTAACGTTTTGTGTTGTTAGATTGTAGTTGCAGCAATCTTTTTCTAGATTTCTTTCTATGTTTTTTTCTGGTTTCGCTTTCGCTTTTAACGTTTCAATATTTTACTTTCATTTCACATTCATAAAACCGTAAACACGTCGCAGCAAATTCAATTACACCGCATTCACTCACGCACTTTTCTCACTTTCTTTTCCACTTGGATAGTAAAAATCCCATTTGCGCACTCTTCCTGCTCGAACAGATTTTGGTTTCGTGCTTTTTGTTATTTTTCTGCTTTTTATTTTTTTTTTACTGTTGTTGAGATTTCAATTTAGCACTTTCAGTAGTTTGTAGCAGCCAGCCGGAAAGAGATCTGAAAATATATAAAAGTATGTGATTTGTTATAATGCTTTTATAGTTTGGTAGGTTTGTAGCTGGGGTAATAGACTATGGCTTCGCAGTAGACGCACATAAATAATTTGATAATTTGATGTTAAGGCAAAATAATGAATTAAAGACTCGATTTCTTATTAGAAAAATAGATGATGCATTATTTTATGGAAAATCAATAACACACAAAAATTTAAAATATAAAATAAAAAGTAAGAAAACAAAACAAGTTAAAAATTATAATATATATAGATTATGCACTATTTTAGAAAATCAGAAAAAAAATAAAGAAGAAAAAAATAAAATAAAAAAAAAAACAAAAAAATTAAAAAATAAAATAAAATATATATATATTAATTTTTCGAAATTTAATAAAAAGCATTAAAAGAATTAGAAGGCATATGAGTAGGGTAATGTGACCTGTTTTTTGACATTTTTTTCATAGACATTTTTATTCTAAAAAAATGTTTTCACATATCATGAGATATATTGTGGAGTGTATAAACAAATTTTTTCGAAATTTTTTTATAACATCTGTCGGAGAAATTGCTGGGTGAATTAGATGCGGTTTTTCACTAGCGGACAAGATTTCTCTTATTTGGATCATCTGAAACACAAAAACCAATTAATTCTTAAACAGTGCGTGAACGATTATCGTCCCTACTAGAATCATGAAAAATGTTGATAAATAAAAAAGTAATTAACGGTTTTTTTCTTTTAATTTTTCCCCATGTTTTTTTACGTAAATTTTATCATAACATATTCAATAAATTATAAAAAATTATGGATCTAGTAGGGACGATAGCCAAGCGTTTTGTGAACATTTTACAAAAAATTATGCACAGCTGTTGAGTAGTTCCACCGGAATCATGTCCGCCAGTTTTAGAAAGTGTGTGTTTGAGAAAAACTCGTTTAAAGTTTGAGGTATTGCCAGGTGTGCACTACGAGCGCTCCGAACGTCGAGCGGTGTTATTATTTTTGGCCCTTTTCGAAAGGATATCACAGCAGGAGACTTTTTTCTGTGGTAATATGAAAAGTCTAAAGCCTATGTGAACAATCTCGCTTTCATTCAGGCCTTGCAGCCTTGTCAGTCACCAGTTGTCAGTCGAAATATTCGAGTCATCGAAAATTTGACTCAATGGTTGGACCATCTGAGACATAGCCGTGGCCAACATTTGAAAGAGATTATCTTCAAAAAATAAATGCCAAAGAATGTTCTTGGAATAACAAATAAAATTCGAAGTTTCTGTATTTTTTTTTTTTTTCAAAGTAGCGAAGAATATGTACGCATTCGTCTACATTAATTTTATCGTCTTCGAAATAGTCCGCATTTGCTATTATGCACTTATTCCACCGCTTCTTCAAATCGTCGAAACACCCTCCAGTGATTTTTGTCATATTTTTTATGACGGCACCCTTTTATAACCAACTTAAATTTTCGAATGAAAAAAGTTACAGGGAGCCATGTTTGCCAAGTATGGAGCTTGAGGCAACAGCATAATAAAACTAAGACAATTCTACTCTTCAAACCTACGAAATTTTAAAATTACGGTTATTTTCTGCACGCACAACGCAAGAATTCAAAATATACCCGAAATAAAAATCTTTATTTTAAAATTGGAAATTCCTTTATAGTTATAGAGTCTTAAGCCACATCAATGCCGCTTCCAAAACTTCAAAAAATGTCTCGCTCCATGGATTTTGTAGAAACTTGTATGCTGTACAAAAGGGTCTCACGATTTTTTCGTAAAATTAACCATTTTTAATATATTAATTTCATAATTTTAAAACAATTTTTTCCTTATGAATTGTACGACTCCATGTAAATAAGTACTCTGACTTAGACAAACTTTCACAGTGGTGTATGAAACCTTATTTGCAAAGTACCAAAGCAAAAAAAAAATAATAATTTTTTTTGGCCACTCTATAGTTCACTTATATGCACATAAATTCCCAAAAAATATGTAAAAGTTATATTATATTAAATATGTATATATAGATACGCCTGCATATATAAAAAAAACTCTCATCCCGCTGCACTTATTTCCACATTTATTTGCGCCCTGCGATCTTAAAATGTCACGTCGTATACAAATACTTTTAATTTTCTCCAGAGGCTAAGCATTTTTCTTGGCACAAGCGAACAAAAACAGACAATAAGAAGGAAGCCAAACGGAAATGTCAAAACAATGAGCTCCATTAGGCGACATCTTTGTATGTGCAAATATACGCAGTCATTATGCCACTTCAGCACATACAGGCGACCGCCAAACCACAACTCCACACACACACACATATGCAAGTAAACAAAAACAAAACGTGCCAGGCACGCGTCTCACACTGCGCTCGCTTAGTCAGCAGTGGCACTAGAGGCGCAAAATGTTTGATTGATAAAGCGCGGACGAGCACTCAGCGCAAGGAGTGCGGCGTGTGTGCTGCATATGTGTATTCGATGCCACATTTACTAATGCTATAAGTATACATATATCAGCATATGTTTGTATGTACATATGTCTGTCTGTGGCAGAAATACATCACGTTGTTATTGCAGTAATGGTGGTTGTTATTGTTGTTGAAACGTGTCCTGTTGCCATGTTGCATGCCACAAATGCTATAAAATTTTACTTTGTTGAGGCGTAAATGGCAAACCATTAGATACTAGCGACAAGAAATTGCAAATAAATTGAGTCAAAGCAATCACTTACGCAGTCACAAGCTCACTCATTCAACGCAAAGAAGTGAAAGTGTGGACGCATTGAGAAATGAAGAAAAGAAAGAAGATAATAATGCGCACATTGCACAATAGTGATGTTGAGAAAGATTTTTTTTTTATTTTTTAATAAAAGCTATTAAATATATAGCTAAAACATTATTCGACCGGCAATAGGTTGTCTGCTTTTTCGATATTCTTATTCCATGAACAACACATATTAAGTTTACTACGAAGTTTGTAAGACCCAGGAGGAAACGTTGGATGTACATATGTGTATACATACCACTATTTGTATATATAATGATCAGCATGACGAACAGAGTCGATTTAGCAATGTCCATCTGTATGGCTGGACATAAGTTTGTATATACGAACTAGCCCATTTCTTCTTAGGATAGGTTAGGTTAGGTTAGATAGCTGATTGTGAAATAGAGAAAAAGAGCAATAACATTTTTATGATGAAACTTCATTAGAAAGCAAACCACAAATTCCTGATAACCATAAATTATACTAGAGCGTAAAAGGAAGGCCTCCTTTGAAGAATGGCTGGCAATATTTCTTGAGGATAGCCAGCAATATTTTTACAAGTTATTTTAGTTCTAGAATTATAATAAGACATTCATTGTACTGCACCAGAGAAGAAACAATGGCCAACAACCAAAGTGAAGTCCTTTTTTGAGAGAAGACGGACTTAAGAATGCCAAGGTTTAGGCACCAACTATCAAGCAGTTTGGCCGTTTTTGCAATATTTTAAGATGATCTTCATTTTTTCAAATTATTTTGGAATCGTATATTTAAGCTGGCTAAGTCATTCAACCGAATGGATACAGTACCCGCCGGAGGAATCAGAAGAAGGTCTTCACTCCGTTGGAAAGACCTGGCTCCACTCCACGAAAAATGGAAGTTGATTAGGCAAAATCTTTGGGAGATATGAGTGTATTTGTAATAGTTTTTTTAACGCAATTGACTCCAAAAACTTAAACGCTTTATTTTGGCAAATAGCATATCCTCAGAGTCGATGAGAAAAATTTCATCGAAACGGCTGGATTGATTTGAGTCTTTCACTCGACAACTTTAGATATTATTTTCAGTTAGTTATCGAAGAAATACGCGTTTTCATATAATATTCGCTTTTTTGAGTCACTCCGAAGTGAAAATTTTTCTACGAAAAACATTTCTTAGGTTGAGTTTTCATGAAAAATGTTCATTAAAATTTCGCTTTTTTGAGTCACTTTGAAATTAAAATTAAAAAATAAAAAAATTTTTTTGGATTTAGTTTTCATAAATTTCAATATAAATCATCTACCATTAAAGACAATAAGTGCTATAAATATATATTTGTTTTATTAATTTATTTATTAAAAAGCCACTTCAAAATAAAATTCAGAAAAAAACGCATTCTTTCTGTCTTCAAAGTGGATGAAATCACTTTATTTGAAAGAAATATTTTCATTGATCTGCAGACAATACATTTTTGTCAAAAAAACAATGATATTTTTTGGAATATTCCTCAAATCACTTAAGATAGTCCATTATTTCGATAGAAATTGTAAAGCGAATACTTCAAAAACTTAAAAAGTATTATTTAATAGTAAAAACTAATATTTTTCCAAAAAATTTAATCCCAAATCAGACTTTTCTCTTTAGTTATTATGAAGTTTTGAATTTAAACAAATTTTCTTTTAGAAAAAGACCTGCTTTTTTTTAATATTACTTAGTATCAGAAGAGCTTAAAACCCAAATTCTCACATTCTTTTCCATACATAATCACTGAATAGAAAGCAATGTCGATATTGAAAAAATTTTATATTATGAGAAATCTTTTTTTCTGAAATGATGAATAAAATTTATCGACAAAGCTTTCTGATAAAGTAAAGATAAATTTTTCGACAACCACAACGGGACTCTTACTGAAGAGAAACCAAACTCAGTTGCCAAGAAAAAGAGAACATGTTAAACATGAAACTTCAAAAGCCTAAGTGAAATAGTTATACTACTCATACATATAAAAGATTATATTTTTATTACGAAAGTTTCGAAAAATTAAAACCTAATTTGTCTACTTTCAATACAAATAAACTGATTTCAGGCTATTGGATAAATTTTGATACCACTACGTAGAGCTGATTCAAGCCTAGTATACGAAAAATTAGTAATAAATAATAATATGAAATAATAAATAGTATTATAAAATAAATAAAATATTATTTTTTTTAAATATTTTTAAGACTTTGAACTTTGCTTTCAACGATTCGCTATAGTATGTGAACACCCACACATATTTATATCCCTCATAGGCACTCATTTTTGAGCTGTTAGATGTCAACAACCACGTACAACGGCAGCGAGCACGTTTCAGTTTCACCATTGCAAAGCTTTTAACAATTTTTGCTTTCATTTTCTCAATACATTTCTGCACCACTTTTGTTCATATCCATTTCATTATAGCAAACCATCGCATTATTCACTTAACACTTCACGCCAACAGCGGCATTCAGATGCCACAACGCAGCAGCCTAGCTATGCCTGCAGATGCCCACACACACCACATTTTATTGCTGGTATTTAATAGCCACCATTCGCTTCCGCCTCCAGGTTCCACGACAGCGACAACTCTTTCCTTTTTATTGTTCTCGCTCAGACATTCACTCCTCAAACTGCTTTGTGGGCTTAAAGCTTTAAGTCTTCGCGGCGGTTGCTGGCATTAGGCGAATGAACGACTATTCGCGGGTATTAATGTATGAATATATGGATGAATAAATGGAGGTGTGATTGTGTGTATAAATACATATATGTGATTTCCGTACGTGCATGTTTATATTTGTATGATTTCGCCAAACTTGAGTGCCTTTTGAGATTGTCTGTGCGCGGTAATTTGAATTTCTTGTTTCGCTGCACGCTTTCAAGCGCAAATATGCTGGAAATACATATATGTATATATTTTTTGAAAGTATACCCACTTACTTATACGCCTTCACGTATAAACAAAGCTATCTGTTCATAATCTCTGCCAACCAGGTATTTATTCAGCAGCCTCTTATGCATATAAATAACACTGTATGTATGTATATGTGTTAGAAATGTGAGGTTATGTATGAACTCTGATTTATATCTTAATTATTTTCGCTTTTACTTTTACTTTTTCATTTGTAAATACGTGCAATTGACTCCTTTCATTTCTTTTGGAATTATAATGAATTGCTGTTGTTGTAACCGTACGTTGTAATGTGCCTTTGTAGCGCTGAGGAATTGCCTCAGCTGTATACAAAACAAAAACTTCCCAGGAAAGGAAAAACGTGTTTGTTTGAATATAAATTATGCGCATTTGTAAACAATTATTTGCTTAACCCTTTGAGCGCCAGTTGGAAAATTTATAAAATTTGTTTCACCTCATAATTGTTAGAAATAGATAAATATTAAGAAATTTTATTATACATTTTGTGCAAATGTTAATACATTTGTTTATCTAGTTTGAAGCGAATAAACAAGAAACATACAAGAATATACGGAATAAAAACATCAAACTGAAGACTAATTATGCTTTGGTTGGAAACTAGGAAGCATGAAAAGCGCAAAATTCAACGATGATTTTTCGGAGAAGTAAGGAACTCAATAAAAACAAAATGGCATACTGATATAAAATTTAAGTTATTCACACAGTTTTAACAAACAAAAAAAAATATTACAAGGTTGCCACATCATTAAAAAGTTAAAATTTTGTTATCTTCGAAAATAAAATAAAAGCAGAAATAGTAATAAAACAACTGATTAAAGTTATTGCAAAATATTTTAAAACATTTTAGAGTTGCCACTTAATAAAAAACTTGTTAAAACAAGCTTAAAAAATAAATAAATAAAAACGCATAAAAAAATTAAGATTACTGAGGAAGTTCTAACAACAGGAAAAATTACATGGTTGCCACATTATACATTTTTATATTTTTTTGTTCAAAAAAGTAAAAGCAGAACAAGGATGTGCAACTAATTAAAGTTATTGCAAATTAAAAAAAAAAAAATCGGAGTTTATGAAAAACTGATTAAAAAACGCTTTCAGCAAACAAGAAGTAAACACTCTGAAATAATGTATAATTGAGATTAATGAGTAAGCTTAAACAACAACAAAAATTACATGATTGACACATTATTAAAAAAGATTATATATTTGTGTTCAAAATAAATCAGCAATAATAACGTATGTGGAATTAATAAAAGTTATTACATAATGTTAAAAAAATGGAGTTGCCACTATATAAAAAGCTTATTAAAAAGACTTTCAACAAACAAAAAATAAGTACACTGAAATAAAATTGATATTAATGAAGAATTTTTAATTATTAAAATTAATAAATTAATAAAAAAAAATTACATGGTTGCCACATTATTAGAAAACATTCAATTTTTTTGTTCAAAAGAAATGCAACAATAATATGTGTAACCAATTAATTTAACTTTTAATTATTGAAAAATGTTTAGAAAATTTTGAAGTTGCCACATAAATAAAATATAAATTATGAAAAAAATTTAATAAAACCAAATAAACATATTTCCATAAAAATAAAGTTATTGAGGCAGTTTTAACAAAAAAAAAATTAAGGCGTTGCCAGATTATAAAAACTACTTTTTTGTTCAAAACTAAAATAAAAACAAAAGTACAATAATCTGACCAAACGGAAAGGTATTGCAAAAATCAAAAAGAACCCAATTGGGATTTGGTACTTTATAAACTTAAAGGAATTTTGCAAAACTAAATAAATACAGTCATTTAAAAATAAAGTTATTGAAGCAGTTTTAACAACAACAAAAATTTCAGGGCCACTTACCACATTATAAAAAATTATACGAAAATAAAACAAGAAAGGTGCAATATCATGGGCCTAAAATGAAAGTTATTGCAAAATAAAATAAAAAAGCATTTCGGCGTTGCCACTCTATAAAAAATTAAAAAACTTTCAAAAAGAAAAAATTAAATGCCGTGCAAATGTGAGCATAAATTTATTTTTTTTATAATTAAAAAAAATCATACGTAGTTGCCACCTTACTCATTTTTTTTTTTTTTTTTTAATTTTTGGATAATTCAAGTAGTTTTTTATAAATATCTTAACTGAGATATTATGAGGATAAAATTGAGTCTTTGAAGGTAATCGGAGTAATCTGAAGAGACTTACTGTGTTCATACTAAGAATTTAAAAACTCGTAATTGAAGTTTATTATTTATCAGTTGCGAAATCAATTTTCATTACATTTTTAATGTTTAGGGTATTATGAATATAGGCTTTAGGCTTCGGATGGATCCTAAAATGCAATCTACAATTCCAGAATAAGAAAATTTGTGAAAAAATATATACATATACAGCATGTTTGCACTTTTGAAAGTTTTTCGAACAAGTTTTGCTAAATTTTAATTTTTGTTTTTTGAAAAATTTTCCAAAAATAATATTGCTTAATTTTCATTTCTTCTTTCCAAAAGTTTTCCAAAAACAAAATTTTAAAAATTTTGGTAAAAAAAGTTTACTTAATTTCAATTTTTTCTTTTGAAAAGTTTTCCAAAAAAATTTTTGATATAAACTAAAAATAAAATCAAATAAAAAAACAGATATTTATTCCTTCACTTTTAAAACAAATTTAAAAATTAAGATAATATTTTTCAACGCCCTTCAGGCTTTTTCTCTATCACTTACAAAAACCACATTTTTGTTATTTGCAGCGCATTTTTTACTTTCATTCGCTCAACTTTATCGACATTAAATGTGAACCCGCTCATCGCCGCGCACTTAACATGATTTTTATCGCCCACTTAAACGACTCGTTTCATGTTCAATTCATATGCACGTTCCAGTTCATATGCCCGAGCAAAATTTCTTGCCGATAAAGGCAAACAGCTCAAGTGTGTCACAGCGAACGAGCACAAAAGTGCGCATCCTTACAACCATACACATAAATACACACATACTTGTATTAGGCGAGACATATGTGTGTTTGCTTACATCTGCATATGCTCTCTAAGTATTTTGTTTACTCTTATTTGCCAACACCAACAGCCGAAACCCACAGCAGCACTTACATAAATACACGAGCCACACCCGCCCAATCACTCACACCCCACCTCACACCATCTAAGCTCTTCTCCATCCACTCACCACTTTCGCAAACACTTCTTATGCCAACGCAAACACACACCCACACACATACAAAGCAACACATTTCCACCTCCTTTCAAGTCTGCTTTGTCAACCGTTTGTCTACATTTGTTTGTTGTAATCCTTTCGTTTTTACTTTGGCATTTCCTTGAGGTAGTAAGTACTTAAATTTTTTATTGCATACTTTTAGGGCCGTTTTAGCAGTTATGAAAACCGATAAGATCCTTATCATAAGGTGCAGTAAAAATAAAATTAAAAAGTATAATATAAGCAAAAACAATAAAAAAAAGCGAAAATGTTAAACAGTTAGCATGGCAGCACTTGTCAGGCGGGCTGTCATATGTTTTTGCGCAAGGTTTCGAAACAAATTCTTGCTCACATTTTCATATTTCATGAATTTGTCAAATGATTTCGGGGTTTCTTCATGTTGACAGCATGAAATTAAACTTTTATAACGGTTTTGCTTTTTGCTTCCTGCCTGCCACATAAAGTGGCATGTACTTAATGTTGTCACTTTGTGTTGTTGTGCTTGAGTTATGTTTACCAGGGTCCCATGTTGCGAGTGAGGGTGTGGTTTTAGGAAAGGTCGTTTTTCCTTTGAATTTCATATTTGTGTTTCATCACTCGTCAAATGTCGGAAGCTTATTTTTATGCCGCCTTGAGTCCTTTATATGTCTGCATGCACTGTTTGGGAATGTGTGCATTTGTATACTATATGTATCTGTATTTGTGTATTGCTTGGAAATTAAATATTTATTTTATTCGCATTTAGAATTCAATAATTCCGGCTTAATATCCATATTTTAAACATAAAGCATGACGGCAATGAATTCGAATATTGAAGTCGCCAATTTTTGTCCTTCGATGTTTTTTTATTGTACTGTAAGGGTTTATAATGCATTTGTTATAAACTGTCGAAATATTGTCAGCTGTTTGTATTATCCCTTTCCTTATACCTTTCATGTACTTGGGTTATTTGGGAGTTTTTGTATGTGCGCTAGTTTCAACTAAGCTCTAAATAATTTCTGCATATTTTTCATATTTCCTGTAAAGCAGGTAAATTCGCAAGACTCTTTTTCAGCTTAGCTAGATTCAGGGATCAAAAATGCTTCTCAGCGGACTGAAAATGTATCTTAGCTGAAGAAGTCTACGTCTTTTTTAGTTTTTTATAAATTATGATATCATACGAAGAATTATGAGTCCTCGACACTTTTTTAAAGCAAAAAAAAACTAAACAGTTCAGTCAAATGTACTTTAGCAAAATCCAAAATTCTGGCATAAACAAAAAATGAGCAGTGAGAACTGAAAGATCGCCAAAAAAAATATTTTTTTTTGCTAATATTTGAGTTGGACAAAATGTTAGCTTATTGTCAGTCTTCTACAAAATAACAGCAGAAAGAGTCAGAACTTGCATTAGGCATGACCTCACTTAACAAAATTTCGTTTCTCCCTATATCGCTTTAGCTCTCATATTCCATCAAGGTAATTACTCTTATTTGCATCCTAATTCACACATGCATTTATACAACCAATGGACCAGGACGTTTTATCCAATTTTCAAGCTTCTTACATGTGGCTCATCCTCAAGCAAATGTTTCAAAAAATATACTGGGAAGAGGAGTAATCAATAAGAGAAATTTTTGAAAACTACTATATCATAAATGCTGTAAAAAAATAAACTTAATATATACCTGTATAAGCCTTTATTATAATGAAATAGCAGTAAAATTTTGGAAAGGATTAGAGAAGAACATTTGGCCAGATTTAAGTTAGAGCAAAGATATTGGACACGCTTCGAAATTAATGAGATGGTGAAGTAAGCAAAACAATCCGGTTTAAATAAGTTAAATGTGGTAAACCTCGAAGTAATGGTCTAAAAACAGTGAAGTAATAAATACTTACAAATAAAAACTATAATTGTGAGCAATCCTGGTTATGATAATAATTATCGAATTTTCTGGACAAATTGTAGGAAAAACAAGAAAAAACGTTAACTTCGGTTGCACCGAAGCTAAATACCCTTCACAGGTGCATTTCTGTTAGTAACTATTTGTTCAGTTTGTATGGAAGCTATATGCTATAGTCAACCGATCTGAACAATTTCTTCGGAGATTACATTGTTGCCTTAGAAAATAATATATACCAAATTTCGTGAATATATCTTGCCAAATGTGAAAGTTGTCCATACAAGAACTTGATTCCGATCGTTCAGTTTGTATGGCAGCTATATGCTATAGTCAACCGATCTAAACAATTTCTTCGAGATTACATTGTTGCTTTAGAAAATAATATATACCAAATTTTGTGAATATATCTTGTCAAATATGAAAGTTTTCCATATAAGAACTTGATTCCGATCGTTCAGTTTGTATGGCAGCTATATGCTATAGTGGTCCGATATCGGCCGTTCCGACAAATGTGCAGCTTCTTGAAGAGAAAATGACGTTTGCAAAATTTCAAAACGATATCTTAAAAACTGAGGGTCTAGTTCGTATATATACAGACAGACGGACAGACGGACAGACAGACGGATATGGCTAAATCGACTCAGCTCTCAGGTCTCCGACGATTCCTTCTGGGTGTTACAAACTTCGTGACAAACTTAATGTACCCTGTTCAGGGTATAAAAACAAAAAATTATATTAAAACAAATTTTATATGTCAAAGTATGAAGGCCTGGTTGGAGGTGTTTAACAATAACCGACCAGAGAAGTTTAATAACACCAAAGTATTTTCCTCGAGTTTTCAAAGACGAAAAAACAACATTTCCTTTTCTGGTTTGGATCTTAACTAAACCTTTACGACAACTCAACATTCAACAAAATATTAAGGAAAACTATATTACCGTTAATGTTACGTTGAGCACACGGTTGAGATTTTTTTAAGTACCCAATAAAAAGTTTTAATCCGGTTTCTTGTATTGATTTTTTTTATTTTGTAATCCGCTAAGTGGGAAGGAGATGGAAAAACTAAATTTTCTTTTTATGGTTTGGTTCTTAACTAAACGTCGAGGTAACTTTATTAATTCCAGAACACATTTTTAGTATTATCGTGATAGCTAAAAATTTAAATTGTAGATTACCGTCTGACAAATAATAATAGTTACTTATCAGCGTCTACACCGGTTATACACCTAAAAAATTTTTTTTTTTTGGGTTTCTGGTTTTATACGCAAATTCTCATCTAGACATTGAAAACTACTGCAGTTTTTAGCTATTTAAAGTGTGTTTTTTGATGAAACGAACGGACCGGATCGGCCTATACGAACTTAAAAGAAGTACGAAAAATATTAACTTTCAGCCGTTCATTTTTTGTTGTTTTACATTTATATGCTAAAGTATGTAAAACAATGCTAGTATTCAGGTAAAAATTTTCTTTTTATAATTTAAAGTAAAATTCTCTTAATTTTTTAAAACAAATTATTCTTATCGACAGCACGCAAGTCCGTGGAAATTTTTCTTCGTAGTGAAGCATTAATATTTTATTAAAAATTGAAAAAAGAAAAATAAGCCTTAAGAATGCATAACAAAAAAAAATTAAATTATTAAACCATTATTGTGGTTTACTAAAGTAATGGCGTTTATTTTATATTTATTAATAATTTGAATAGCATTCAGCATAATTTTTTTTTTAATTCTAATATGAGTGCGCCTAATTGTATACCATGTTTATTTTATAATTTTATTAATTTTGAAAAGCCGATGTTTTATTAATTTAAAATATAAAAGTAAAATGTCATCTGCATAGTTTAAGTCCTTAGAAAATTTTTTGCTTTGAATCACAAATATTTAACTAAAAACAAAAAGCTTTAAAATTCATAACAAAAAACTAATTTAATAAAATGCTTACTAAAGAATGGTATTTTATTTATATTAAAGATAATTGTTGCTATTTTTGATTTATCTAAGGTATTTTTAATACTAATATGATAGCGAATAATTGTAGGCCAGAGTTTGTTTTGTAATTACGTATATACAAAAATTTACTTTTTTATGCATTTAAAGTGATTTCTGAATATCAAACAAAAAGAAATTATTAACTAACTAGCTGACCCCGCAGCCGTTTTCCTGCGTGAAATTCTGTGTTTTGAAATGAAAAGAAGGTTAAATTTATCATTTCTTTTTTTTTTCAATGTAACGCAGCTTGATAAACAGCATTTTTTGGTTTCTGTTCCGGTGCGTAAATCTACAGAGAAGATAGTTTTCGAACTCGTAAGCACGCCACGTAATTTTGGCCGTGTGAAAAACATAGCATTTCCAGATTTATGCCATACACCTCTAGCGACTATCCTTGTGTCCTGTTGATTGTAATCGCAAATGCAATTTTCCCTAGAAACTGAATATGTTTGAACTGAAATGGCAAATTGTTGGAATTCAAAGAAATTCGTTGAATCAAGCATTCTGCCCTTTGTATTTGATGGCTGCTTCATCACAATCAGTCGGTTTTCATTACACAGTTTCGGCGCTTACAGATTGCGAAACATAATAACGACAGATCCAACTTTGAGACGTAAATAATGCGGGGCCATATCAAGCCTCTCCAAAGAATTTAGAAATTCCACTGGATAATTTACGGCGATCGATCGATTTGTCTGAGCGCAAGTCTCCCGGAATTTGACTTTGAATCTTCCAGTTTAAGTCAACAACATTGGCATTTTTGGTAGCTAACATTGCGCGAGCACTTCAGGAATCGTAGTTACGATAATTTGGACAATGCCCAAAAAATTGGTGATGAGTTCATATTTCGTGAATTGATAACCGGCGAATGGAATTGATATCAAACCACCGGAAGTATCAACCGGAATTAACCCATTTCCAATTTTTTGTACAGTATCCCTTGGGTTGAAATACACTCTTTGGCTGTTCTCCAAATTAACTGCGAGACGCACAACACTCGGAAATCATTCATGAATTGCAAAAGTAAATATCCTACAAAGCGCTGTAGTGCAGTTCACGTATCGACCGTATCGTTCAAGACCAATAACCGCCATGTGGCTTCCTTTGGTGATCTACTTACAAACGTATTTTATCGATTACACCAAACTGCAATACTCAACATTGATATAATTTTTGAATGTGAATTAGACAATAATGGTGAATATAGTACGATCCATGTGTTGTCAACTTCGATATTCACTCTTCTAAATTGAATGCTGAATGTTCTGCCACTGTCGTCTGGACGCCGATAGAGTGGATATCCATCATTTCTAGTTTGTGTTCCGAAAGAAAAGCACGTGGATACCGTTTTGTGCATTTATTGTCAGACATACAAACCGAAGTGGGATTTTGGTGTCTGCAAGGTCCATGAACCATATTCGTTTTCATCACTTCGTATAATAATGGATCTTTCTCTGCATCAGGAATTTCCGCAGAAATGATTTCATCAATTTGATCTGGTGGAACCACTATCCACCATCCAAAGAAGAACATCGTAACTGTTGTTTGAAAAGTCGTGCTGTGACATCGTGACGATCGCTTGCTGATTGACCGCGATCTATAATACTGCACGTACTATGTCACCGCATCCTGGGAATACTCGTTCATGTGCCTTGGTGTGACGCCGACCGATATTAGCGCGACCACTTCGTGGCATCGTAACAAATTTCAATCTGAAATTGATCACTTTGTGTGCGACATACATAACGCTTTCACTGAATAATTTTCAAAAATTTTTGAGGCAAACGACAAATTTGAACGATTCAAATAATTGAAAAACAAAACAAAAAAATAAAAAAAAAAATTTTGTCTGGAAAAAAATAACTTTTTGGAACTGTCCAATTTTCCGACTTTTTCTCACGAAAAGCATACGGTTTTTTTATTTCCAAACCTTCCCCGATCCACACAGAATATTCTCTGAAAATTTCATCAAGATTGGTTCAGTCGTTCCCTTAGCGCTACTAACAAACAAACATTCATTCGTTTGTATGGAAAAAAGAAAAGGGCTGTTTTTAGGGGTTCCCGGCAAATATTCGAACTTTTCTTGCCGTAAAAACCATCCTTGAGACTCACCGAACATTTTAAAAAAAGAATTGGCGAAATTGGTCCAGGCGTTTTTGAGTTATGCGCTTACCAACACATTTTGCGATTCATTTTTATATATAAGATATGTAAATTTTTCAAAAAATGCTTTTAAAATTTTCGAAAAAAAATCCAAAGAAAATAAGGGGTATATTTTATAATTTCATTTATTAAAAAATTGAGTTTTTTTTTATTACTTTTAAATAAATTTTTATTAAAAAAAAAAATTATAAAAAAATGATATTAAAATAATTTTTAAAATTTTCTCAAAATAGAAAGAAACAAAAAACAAATTTAAGAAAATTATATTTTCGAATACAAGATTCTCCATTTTCTCTGAGACCGCTTTTAACATTCCATTTTAAGGACACAATATTTTCTATAATTTAATATGTTATATTAGAACAAAGCCATACAAACGGAGTAGCCTAAACCAGACTGAATGTAGTAAGTATTCGCTGAAAAATTAGAAACTCATTTTCTTCAATTAATTTGTATTTTTTTAAATAAAAATATTACACGTTCAATATTTTCAACACCATATTATTTTTAAAATTTTTTTCAAACAATTTAAAAAAAAAAATTATTTTTTCATACAATTTGAAAAAAAAACAATAATTAAATTAAATTTTTTTTTTATAATTTTTGACTTATTTTTTATCAACAAAATATTTTTTTTTTGTATCTAAATATCTTCTCATCTATTCATTTGAAGTCTCTATATTCTTTGTTTCAAGCTGAGTCACCAGTCAATGCATAATTCACGACAAATATATGGAACATACATACATATTTTCAATCAAAACAACAGTATTTTTCATACATCTACCGATAATATTAATATCCATAGCACATATTTTAAATTGAGTTGGCTTTCGAGATACGAAAAATTGCATAGCTTTCAAAAAATTCTAATTTTTTGCATGAGTTCACCACAGGATATTTCTATTTCAATGAAGTATTCATATATAGATATTTGATAAAGAGAGGAAGACATTAGAATATTTATGTACTTGTTTATGTATAGATATTTTTATTTATAGAGACCACACTGGATTGCTTTATATACATTTTATTTTAGCAAAAATTTCAGCTGAGTTTTATTATTTATAGATACCTCTACATAATTACCACTATATAAAAGGTCAAGTCGTATCTATTATAATAAAAAATGCGATTTTTCCAAACACACAATTTTTCACAAAATTTCACAATTCATTTTTATCAAAGCAGTTACCAATATCACCACTTTAACTACTATCAAACAGATGAACAGCATTCGAAACTAAAATACCACATTTGCGCTACACTGCCCACATACACACATAACCGCTTGTCAGCAATTTAATGGTTTCTTGCTATGCAGAGTTATGTGCCACCCCCCAGCTGCCACGCATAGCAGCAGAACACTTTCACTTTCGTTTGTTTGCGTTTCACGCACAATAATTCAATTGGAATGCCTTTGCTGGCAGACAATGCATACAACTTTTCACTGTTTACATAGCATACCTGCAGGCGTTGCACGTACACTACGCTTTCACTAACTTTTAATGCTTTAAGGTAACGCTAGGCAAGACAACAAGCACAACAAACAACAGTAAGTAAGTATTTTTAAAGCGGAAATTGTAATTTAAGCAACTTTATGCGAGCGCAAACTTTAAACAGACCTGGTTGTATACATTTATATTTATTTATATGTGTGGGTGTATTGCAAACTAAAATGCCACAAAATAATGCTGCAAAAAGGCAAGCGAGTGCCTAAAAGTAGCACACAGCCAAGTGGTGGCTGCTCTTAGAGGCGGCTGACTACAGCTGACGCGGCAGCCTAGCCCAATTTTTTACACAAACGCCGCGGTAGGTTAGGTATTTAGGAGCGACTGTGTGGGAATTTATATATTTTAGCACGCAACAAAAACTATTGCTGACCATTTTAAATTGATATTTGCACAAACACACTACTCACTTGCTTGAAATTTTACTTTACAGCTGTTACAACGCCTAAAAGTAGGCAACACTCGCAGTTATTTTTCACGATTTTCACGCATTAAACGCATGTTTTGCATAAATTTTTTGTTATTTTCGCATATTATTGCATTTGTTTAATTTTTCATGCCATTTTTTCTCGTTTGAGTTGAAAAACTCCACAAAACCGTTCCGTATTTTTGAACGCGTTCAAACGCGCACATCAACCAACACACACGCACACACACTATCGAATTACCGACGGACACTACGTCACGCTCAATGTGTGTGCTCACCGGGCAACAGTTCAAATGAAACTAGTTGCGACACGTCTGCTGGCGACGCGATTGCTCGCACTTCGGCGTCGTCGTTCTTCATATGCATGCACGTACATGTACGAAACTCGCTCGCTAGCTGCCAATTGATGGCATTACGTCTGTGCGCTGCGCTGTGTGCTGCATAATATTAGGCGCGCGCCTCAAGTACGACGACAATGGCTTACAAAGTATACCCGATTTCGATTATTTCGAACGCATGTAACGCATGTGAATTACGAAATTCGAACTTTGACACAAAAAAATCAAAACAAAATAATTGAGCAGCAGAGACACCACGATTGTTGAAACGAATGCTCAATTTGAGCTTTGCTGTGTCATGTAACGAAATGTACACAAGTTCGAAAAAATACTCTCGCGTGTGGTTGTGTAGGCGTTGTAAGGTGCAGCACATGCTCGTGTTCGCACAACGGCTTCGCCGCTTGCGTTCGTACTTCGAAAGTGTGCCAACTGAGCGTCGTAGCGAACGCGCTTAGCCGAGCGGAGTACTCCGAAAACTCAAATTTCCGAAAATTCGCTCTTACGAAGTGAAAGAGCAGCCCGACTCTCTGCGCTGCCTCTTGGCACTCTTCATAGCGTGTGGGCCTTGCAGCTGACTTTGAGCAAGAGCTTTCGTCTAAATGCCGCTGCGCCGGCGTCAAAGCTTGGCCAGTTTGTGGGCAAATATTTTTGTCGCAACACGGCTCGCCTATCTGTTGGTTTGCACACACACACACACATTTACATATGCGTGTTTTGTGTGCGCTTTGCCTTTTAACCTAAGCGCCGTAATGTATGCTAAGCATTTATGCGGCAGCTGGTTGTAGGCAAACGCAGAAATGACAGCAAAAACTTTTGCAAGCACAGTCATAGACGCAAACACACATACACAGAGAAATGTAGGTACATGTATGTGTAAACAAGCGTAGATTTGTATGCCTTGCCACAGTGTATCATATAAAGCCACTTATAAACGCTCAAACATTTGCATTCGCATAGAAATATTTGTCCACAGCCACTCAGTATTTGGGTTCCGGGAATGCTTTGGTTGGTTTGCATGTTTTTGTTGCTTTTGTGTCTGCTGTGGCATAAAGTATGATTTGCTTTGTTGTACTTCTGTGTGTTTGTGTGTGTGTGTGCGTTAGTGGAATTTCGTATGCGAAATATTTTTGCACAACGCGTGAATTTAAACCAGAAGATCTCGCATGCGTATGTATTTATGTGTATGTAAGTGAAAATATGTCAACGATATGCGAAAATGTCCACACATAAATGAAATCTTAAGAATTTCAAGGAGTGAGTGTGTTCAGGTTTCAAATTTAACTGCGTTGGAAGCTATAGGCTTCGCTTTTAGCACTTTTAATCACGCAAATACAGTAAAAAAATTACCAAATATTGTCTAATATATTTGTATGAATGGAGACTTCTCATTTAAAATTCACGCTTGGACGGTTTAACTATAAAATATAGCCTACAGTTATGCAATGTATAATATCCTTTACCCAAGACACACACCTTATTATTTATAAATAAAACCTATGTAACAGTTATATTGATGTTTTGATGTCTGAATTCCGATACGAGAGCAAAAAGTGAAACCACTGTAACCATTTTTAATAATTTCCTAAACTCTGCTCTCTTTCTAAACTATAGCAACGAAGGCAATAACTGGATTATCCAAACGATTCTGTAATAGATAAAAACATTACAAGAATTCACTAAACTGGAGGGCACTAAAATAAGTTGATTGCGATAGCTGCTACCTCTAATATCATTGGAAGGTATCTCCAAAACGTTAAGGAAATTTGTTGTAAATATTTTACTATGCAAAAGCTCTGTGTACAACAGAATATGAGTTAACTCAAAATCGACGGATGCTCCATAGTACAAGTAAAAAAATTACGATAATCCCAATGCATGAATTAAACCTCTACTCGTTTCTATAACCAATAGTTTTGATGTCCCGTCTTAAATGGTAGATCCACTAAATGTCGGATACTAAATACGAATGTACTGTCTCGAGAGCCAAATAAGAAATTGTACTGTATAGGTAACGAAGTATTGAGCCTGAATATGATCTGACTACATTCTTTTCTGATTCCGCCGCAGTATTAGTCTAATTATTTTCAATTCAAGTTACATAAAGCTGTAAACTTAAGAGGGTATTCTACTCTAGAATTTCGAAAAATTCGTTTTTTTTTTTCATATATTTAAAGTTTAGACCCTTAAGGACATAACCTCCAAAGGATTTTTAAAAATTAAAATTATTTTAGGAGCTACAGTTACTTTAGTGATGCAGCACCTAGCCCGGTTCGGCCGTATCGAATTTTTTAAACGCGTTTTTCTCGAAACTAATTTTTTCCACGCGGTACCGGCATTATCTCAAGTTCTATTCAACCGATTTACTTGAAATTTTGTGTGAACCTTTTTTATATAATCCTTTATCGTTCCTACTAGCATCGTGTCAAAATTTTTGTTTTTAATATTTAAAAAAAATCAGGAATTTCAAAAAAAAGCGTAAAAAATGATTTTTATTTTCAGGCAGTCGCCATTTTTCAAAAAAAGTAATTTTTCATGTTCCCTGAGGTAGGGACTATAACAGCATTCTTACTAATTAAGAATTTCTTTTGATTTTTTTTTTCAGACCACCAGGAGAGTCAGGATCAACGTCACAAGGATGCGCCGTTTTTTTTACACCTGTCTCTTCCCCCCACCCCCTTCTAACTATTTTAATTTTTAATATTTTTTTGTAAAATTTTTTTTCTGAATTCTTAAGATATCAATAAAAAAAACACCATAAAAAATTGGATAGTAAAAATATTTTTTGTTTTTGTTTAAATAAAATTCAAAAAACTACTCCAAATTTGATTTCTAGACTACAATACCCCCTTAAGGGTATACACGGATTTCCACGGGTAAAAAACCGCCTTTCTAAACAATTTTTCTTTCACACAAAAAACAAAATATTTTATTACAATTTTTTTTTTTTTTTGTTACAAACATACACTACTAACAAAGAAATACTGAAATTTTTGACAAACATATATTAAACTCGGCCAAAGCGACACAATTTCCGGTGACCCCTCGGAAAAAAATGCGCCCACGTTGGCAGGTTAACTTCTTTGCAAGATCATCTGAAGTGAAAAAATATGTGTATAGTTGTATTACGTCGCGAAATTTTAATTTGTTTGTAAAAATGTTTGCCAAAAATCCAGTTTTAAATTTTTTCATTTGTCTAAGTTCTAAGATAAGATTTTAATAGGAAAAAAATTTTCCTCCAAGTCTTTAAGAATTGTGTCTTACGCCGCTTTAGCCTTGCTCTCATCGAGCGCCCAGGTTTTCAAGGCTATATCTCAGAAACTATTAATCGAACCAACTTGAACTAATTTGGAAAATATTTCAGAGGTATTTTAGAATTATAATAATTTATTAAAAATAAAAAAATCGATCGTTTGAAACCGTAAACCCATGAAACTTTTCAAACACCCAGTTTCATTGCATAAAACGTATAATTTTTGAGAAGTTATTTCAAAATACTATATGAAATATTTTAAATTTTTGAGGATATATTTACAAACATTTATTTAATTTTAAAGAATTAAAATAAAATTATATTTTTTGTTCTTTTAGCGAATTATGTGCTATTTCATTAATTATACTAAGCAATGCCACTGTGGGCAAAAAATAGTAAGACTTTTTATATTTCGCGAAACCTCATTCGGGGAAATTTTTTTTCTAGGTTGGTATGACTGTCAATGACATCTAAGCCAAATGTCACATCAATATATTCATTAATGCTTAGTATTGTCTTGTCTTTCTGAAGTACATAAAGTGCATTCGTTGATTTTTTGTTGATTGAAATTATTCAACGAAGAAGTTGAATTACATTTTGTGTGCGAAATCAAGTTTTTGGTGCAAAAATTCATCAGAATGTTGGAAAAAACCAACAGCGATAATTTTTTGTCACGAAGCAGTACTTTTGATTACTATAAATTACTAAAAGAGGCCGTCAACATCAATGATCGACACCTCAATGAAATAAATGTTTTGATGCTTGAGTATCGACGATTAACAGTCAGGGATCTTATTGACGTCGTTGGAATATCAGAAGAAAAAGGGAAAAATATTTTGAAAGATCATTTTGGCCTAAGAAAAGTCAAGAACTCAAGTTTTTCGAAAAATATCTTCGCGTTAACGTCTGTGGAACAATATTTTTAGCTATCAAGATGTCATGCAAGCTATTATCCGCTGATTATTGGATCTATGCTAACGATCTAAAACCAGACGATCAATGGGCCGATTATTGAGACAAAAATGCGCCGAAGCCGAAAAACCACGTTAAAGCAGCTCAAAAATCAAGGGAATGTTGATAGGTTTCTTCCACTATCGAGGTGTGGTGCACTTCGAATTCCTCCCAACCGGCCAAACTATCAACAAGGAAAACAATTTGAGTATTGTGCGTTCATTGCATGAAGCTATTCAAAAAAAGAGGCCGGAATAATAAGTTGACAGCTCTTAAAGTTTGCACCACGATAATGCACCTTTGCATACTGCATTGGTTTTTAAGTGAGGTTTTCGCCAAATTTTCAACCAATATCTTGCCGAAACTATCGTATTCGCCTGATTTAGCTCGCTGTAACCTCTGGCTATTCAGCAAACTCAAACAAACGCACCGGGGTAACGGTTTTAAGTCAATTGATAGCATTAAATATGAATCACTACGCGCATTGAAGGTTATGGAAATTTACTTTAACAACTGTTTCGAAGACTTTTAAGTCATTGGCACAAGTGTATTGGGGCCCAAGGGGATTACTTTGATGAGGACAACGTCGGTTTTGAAGAAAAAATTAAACAATTTAAAAATTATGAACAAAGTCTTACTATTTTTTAATCATAGCGTTATAAAATATGTGCAGATGACAAGGAACTCTATTAAAGCAATACTAAGGGATTTACATTTTTTATGTTTTTCTCATGAAATAACTTAACGATTCATTTACGCTAAAACAATGAAAAAGCAGATTTTAATGCTTAATAATACTTCAGCTTTCATACCCAAATAGTTATAATAAAAAAAATAACAAAAAAACATTAAATTGGCATTTTCAGGAAAAACAGCGTTTTTTACTCACCTCATCGACTGGTTTTTCTGCTTGGATGCACATTTTTTCACACTACACCACACATATTTTTAATAACACTACTTTTAAACACTTTCACTACACATTTTTACTACTACTATTTAAAAAAAAAATTGTTTCACTTTTTCCAAAAAACTTTTAAACTTTTTTTTTAAAACACTTTCAGCTTTTTTTAACCACTGTCATTACTGTATTTTATTGAAAAACACATCTTATACAAATAACCTACAACTAAGACTCTTCACATTTTTTCCATTAATTTCACTCATTTCCACACACATTTGCAACGAGCAACTTTTATGACGCGATTAAGACGATATCGATTAGTGGCATTTCAGGCCTTTACTTTTCAATTTAAATTGAACTGACTTAGAGTTCATAAATTCATCTTTGATGCAGTACCTTTTCTTAACAGCGCTCAAAAGTATGCAACATGAATTGTGGATTTGCCTCGGCAGTTGACGAGTTGAGCTGGAATAAAAGGAAATTTAAATTTTTGTTATTCTTTTACTTAGTACAAAGGTGAATGGTTTATTATATAAAACCGACAAGCTAGCAAGTATAAAAGTATTAACTTTAACAACTGTTTCGAGAATGGGAAAAAAGTGTAAGTGCAAATGTATTGTGGCCAAAGGGGATTTCTTTGAGGGGAACGACATCGATTTTGAGGAATAATTTGAGAATTTTAAAGTTATAAATAACGTGTTATTTTTTTTTTTTTTTTGGCTCACAGTAATAATGAGTGATGTACAAAATTTTATTCAAAATAATTACATTTTGATTTCAAACAAGCACTTGAACGATTCGCTCATAGATTCAAAGCAACAGACATAGTTTCTAAGCTACAACTTCTTTGATATTCTAAAAATTCTCATGTGGTATTCGATAAGTCATGTTCTCCGACTCTGACCACAGATCGTATTCTAATGGATTCAAATCAGCGTGACCTAGATAGTCAATTTCTGCAGCAAAAAAAAAAAAAAAGGAAATAGCTTTTAACCGCCATTGCCCGGTGGTCTTTGCCTTGAGTCCTTGGTTGGAATTTTGCTGGAAGATCCAATGCTATCCGTGAGGAGCCGTTGATCCCCTGCCACAGATGCTTACACATTTCGCGCCTACAAATGAGCGTGTTGTGAGATGATGACCAGTCGATCGACTGTAGGCCCTTATGTGGAGATCATGTCGAAAAAGTCGTGACATTGCTTTAAGCGACTTATTCATTTCCTTTGACATAATTTTCTGTTTTGTTAGGGGATTTCTGCGAATGCGTTAGTAAACAATTTTAATGGCTTAATTTTCTTAAGGCATTTTTTTTGCGAATAGAATTTATAGCAAGTCTAAATAGATTATGAAAATATGTAAAAAGAAAAAAATACTTTCTCGAGCTTTTTCATTCGTTGGGTTTTCTCTTATGGATCAGTGAAAACTTATACACTTAAGATGAAATATTGGTAGTCGAAAAAGTCTATTCGTATTTCTAATCAAAGTTCAACTAATTTTTATTTATATTTATACTCATAAATAAATAAATAAATATATACCATTTTGATCAACCACTTTTTGTCATTTTTCCAATAGAGACATTATTCCATCAGTGTAAATCGAAATTTCCAAGTTTCCAAAAAGGAAGCGAGCAAACTATTGTTGTGCTACACGAACTGACACAGTATCGTCTCCCTGAACTTCACACATTTCATTGGTGGCTTGCATGGTATTCTTCCCTTTCTTATACAAACATTTCAAAATATAACGAATTTCTTTTACTCACCTTTGAACTGCTGTAACTTTTTTTTAACTTCCTCGAAATTAATTTTTTTTTATTTTTTGTTTAAATGAAGCTTAAAATCTCTCCTTTCCAATACTAAATGGTATGATACAATGTGATTGGTATCACTGGAGATATACGACTGCAACGACATCTATTGACAAAATACGGATAGAATTTTTTGACTATCCAAAATATTAAAATAAAATTAACAGTTTAACCTAAAAATTAAAGTTTTTTTCGCCCGCATATTTCTCACAGGTTTTGAAAGCTCTTCAGTGACTCATCGGGAAAAGTTTAGAGGTCATTCGTTGAATGCGAAACATGTTGCACTAGACAGTCGCAACTTTTCCCATATTTTTCTGCAAAGCTCGAATACCATTATTATGAAACTTTGTCAACGAGAGCCCGAGCGTTGTCATGCAGCAGAAACACAAAACACTTTTTCGTAACTCTCCTGGCTGCTTCTAGCGCAATCAGCTTAATCGCATCAACTGAAGTCGATAGTGTTCCGCATTGATGGCTTGGTTTGATTCATCAGCAGCTTATAATAAATAACGCCGGTCAAGTCCCACCACACCACAATTCACAGCATAACTTTTGTTGAGTGCATATTTGGCCGAGGTGACGAAATTGAAGCATGACCGGGTAGTTTCTACAATACTACTTTCTTTCCTTTGGATTGTGGTTGTGAAAACACTTCTCATCACATGTTATGATTACATTAAGAAACCCTTTCTCTTTTACCGTAGAAGCAATTGCTCACAAATTAAAAGGCGAGGCTCAACGTCCCCTGGTTTCAAATCATGAGGAACTCAAGATTCTTCTTTCTTAATCATTTCCAGCGCATGCAGTTGCTTTGAATTTACTTGGTGAGTGATTCCCAATGTTAAAGCAAACTGTATTTTTGAATTATACACAGATCCTAATCGAGCAACGTCGCCAATTCACCATCTTCATAGGTTTTCTAAGCTCCGTGTGATTTTTTCTTGTTCCCCAAACTGAAATTGCCGCTTCGTGGAAACCTTTCTCAATCGACCAAAAAGATAAAACACAATTCGCTGAAGGGGCGGAATGCCATCCCAAAAAGTGCTTATGGAAAGTGTTTCAAGTACTCGAAAAATCGTTGCCATAAGTTTATTACATTTGTTGGGGATTACTTCGAAGGCGACGAAATAAATATTGATGATTAAATATTTTACCTCATACCTTTTACACAATGTATATATTAAGAGACTCGTACTCCTATTTTTTATTAGGCCCTTAAAGTGGTTGCAGGTACAAAATTGAAGTGAGTGAAACAACTAACTAACTCACTGGGTGAAACACTTTCGTTACAAAAGTGAGTTTTTTCCACAGCATAAAAGTGAAATTTCCGGAAAAGCGCACAATAAAAGCATTTAACCCTTTGACAGCTAAGCGATGCACAAAATTGTGTTGCTTTGTGTACTTTATGAAATATGGCTTTTGGTTTTGTTTTTGTAATTTTCCCCAGCTCTGAGCCAACTAAAGAGCACGTCGCGCGAAATTCAAAGCCAGTTGAATTTCAATAACGAAACAAAAGTGCACCGAGCGCTCATATATATGGAGACAGGTATGCATGTTTGCAAATATGTATATAAAAACATATATATGTGTAGTTATACACGCTGCCCAAAAAAAATAAACAAGCGCGCTATCTATTTCAGGCGAACTGCAACTACTTTTCCACTTTTTACCAACAGCGTGCTTATTTATACACCCATACATGTTAATGTGGGAGCCTAAGTATATGTGTGGTGTAACTGTGTGAAAGGCGACACTCACTCACACACACACAAAGCAACTGTAGTTTCTCACACTCACCCACTTTTGCGAAGTGGCAACTCATTTTCCATGAAATGGCTTGCATGCAATTAGAACTTAATGAATTTTTAAATAGCAGGCTTTTAGGCGCATGACATGCGATACAGCATAGACTATGCGGAGTAACGGTGTCTGAATAGTTGACTCAATTTCATTTTAGCGCTAATTATTTCCGGGCCGGTTGCAAAGAACTACTCAGCGTAGTCGCATTGAGAGTCATACAAACACACACACACCGTTAGTTATGTAAGCTACTTACAAACGCATAAATGTTTACTACACTCATATATAACAAATTTGTAGCGGTACTACCCCGAAACAAACACACACACACACATGGTTAAATGGGGGAAAGTGCTAGATACTTGAAAGCGCTAAATTGCTTATTAATTGAAACATTAATAAGGACAACTACTTGCACACTTACATACTTAAGCATGAACACGTGCGTGACACACACACACACTTATTTACATATACAGGTTGAAGTGGTTGTTTGTTGCGCTTCAGCTCCTTACTGATGTCATTAATTTGCGCGGAAAATCTGTTTAAGGAATTAGGCGCACCACAAGCACGGCTCATATGACCAAAATTCTTAGTGAGGTAAGCAACAAAAACAAAAGTAACAAAATGAAACGTTCTAATATTAACTTTAATCTTGTTGATGTCGTTAAATTTATTATGTAATAACTTTATTGGCATTAAAATATTAATTTGTAATGTTTGAAGTTCTTCCGCATGGAGATTGAAGAGCTCAGAAAAACAGTTCAGCAACTTATATCAATTTTTGAAGCGATATTATTACTTCCTTACGAATTCATGCGTGATTTCATACGCCACTTCTTATTTCCACACTTAAGTACTAGTTACCATCTCAGAGCCACTGGAGTATTATTTATATACAAAAGGAGTGAAAGGAAAAAGGAACTTTTGGTTATCGAAGAATCTGCTTTTCGATATCCCCTTCATTACCGTCTTCTTAACAATATCGTATAATTTGAATAAACAAATCCGTTTCTCCAGGAGAAAAAATATGACTCGGAATGCTGTGAGTTTTTAAAAGTTCACACATATCCCAAGAACATTTGGTATTATTAAATTTATATACAACCATAAGATA